>CM040918.1:35730053-36220053 GCA_023029165.1 Gobiocypris rarus | reverse complement strand
AAAAGAGATGTTTGTTTATTAATAAAGAAGCATTAATTTCACATTTTATTCTCCATTTTTACATTCGCGCAACACCATTCACATTTAATAAAACTATTGTGACCGCGAACACTGTGCAGAGAGTTTTAAATAGGCTTGACCGACGGTTAAAATTGCACAGTAGTAATTTCTATTGTAAAACGAAATGAAATGAAATGAAATATTCATAATAAAACACTTAAATTACACTTTACACAAATCGTGTAATAACAGAAACTTAGAATAAAATAAAGTTAGGTTATATTGTAACTTTATGATATAGAAGCCAGAGGTGAAATGTATTCTGTGTGTTTGTGTGTGTGTGTGTGTGTGTGTGTTTGTGCTCATGCGTGAGTGTGTAAACGGTTAGATTTTGTTTCATAGTACTAAATTGTTGTTGACAAATTGTAGACAAAACATTAAAGTCCTGTGTTATTTTCTTTCAGATGTATTCCTCTCCAAGCGCCATGAACTCAGTGAGCAGCTTGAACAGCTACATCAATTTGAACTCGGCCTGTTCCACATCCAGCATGAATATGGGCTATCCCAGCACAGGTCTCAACAGCGGCCCATTGACCAGCATGGGTGGAGGCCCTAACCACATGAGCCTGTCCCCTGTCGGTTCCTCTCTGAACCCCAATTCTCTGACCCAGCTGGGCTCTTCTGGTTCCTCGCTGGGCCCCCTCTCGCATTACCAAAGCATGGGCCAGCCTATGTCCCAGATCAGCTACCCCTCTCCTACCTCTCTTAACCGGACTAAGGAGATGCCAAAGCCTTACCGTCGCTCTCTGACCCACGCTAAGCCACCGTACTCCTACATATCCCTCATCACGATGGCGATCCAGCAGTCCAACAGCAAGATGCTAACCCTCAACGAAATCTACCAGTGGATCATGGATCTGTTCCCGTATTATCGAGAGAACCAGCAGCGCTGGCAGAACTCCATCCGCCACTCTCTGTCCTTCAATGATTGCTTCGTCAAAGTGGCACGTTCACCCGACAAGCCTGGCAAGGGTTCCTATTGGGCTCTGCATCCCAATTCCGGGAACATGTTCGAGAATGGCTGCTACCTGCGCCGTCAGAAGCGCTTCAAGATCGAGGACAAATCTGGGAAGAAGAGCTCGTCGAAGTCCCAGGAAGGCAGCGGCAAGGGCGGCCACAGTGGTGAGGGGATGCAGGAGGAGCACAGTCCCGCCACTGGCTCCGAAGGTGCCGACTCTGCCCATTCCGACAGCTCCCATGCCGGATCAGCCTCGGAGGAGCAGCAGAGGAGCCTGGTTCAGCTGGACTGTCCGTCTCAAGCACCCAACCTTTCACACAGCTCGCCAGTGCCAATCCCATCTTCGGTGTCCTCCTCCATGCCCCCGTCCAGCTCGCACCTGCACTCTCAGGGCATGGGCAGCAGCCCTCACCTGTTGGCCAGCCCGATGCAACACCTGGACCTGCAGAACGACCCTCTGAAGTCCATGGACCCACACTATAATTTCAACCATCCGTTCTCCATCACCAATCTCATGTCCAACGAGCAGAAGATGGACCTCAAGTCGTACCAGGACCAGGTGATGGCTTACAACAGCTACGCCACATCTTCTCCCATGGCCGCCAAACAGATCTATGACAGTGCCGGTCCGTCCGCCATTGACTCTGGTGCGTATTACCAGACCCTCTACAGCAGGTCTGTCCTAAATGCATCCTAATGCGCTCGCCAGCCATTTGAACTCTACAGACTCTTAATGGCGGGACATCTTCAACTCAAGAGCTAGCTTTGCCATCAATAACTACGTTCCCTGCACTCTTAAAAATAAAGGTTTCAAAAGACATTTTTGGTTCCTCAAAATAACCTTTCAGGAAACAGTTCTTAAAAGAACCTTTGAAAGGGTTCCATGGATGTTGAAGGTTCTTTATGGAACCATAGATGCCAATAAAGAACCTTCATTTTTAATAGTGAAAAATGCTTTCACCAGAACCAAGGGGCAGGTTCCAATGCTATTTTACAGAAACTAATTTAATTAACATATTTTCAGGAACTAAACATTTTGGTTTCAGATGTACCACAGAAGATGTATACAAATGATGCCATGTGTATATACTGTTTTGTTTTAGTTTTTTTTTTTGGGAGGGGGGGGGTGGCATGAGTCAGGCATTTATTTATGAAGGGAAGAATTTAATATATCTTGTATGATTTTGTGTCGTGAAGTTACGTAAACAATGTGACAATAAGAGGAGGTGAGCATGATTGCGGAAGCGTTTGAGTTCAGGTTACTGCTGTGAGCAGGTGTTACTGTGTTACAGGGAAACTCTCCTGTTTGTGTTACAGCATAACGCGTGTTCATATGAAGTGCACTACATACAGTGCACATGTAAGGAGAGTGTGTATCATTATGCTTGTCCCTTAGAGAAGCTGAAGAATTACTTTTTTTTACACTTGGCCATGAAGTCATTTTGTATATTCTGAAGAATTTTGTGTTAAGTATATATATATATAAAGAGATAACATTTTGACAAAGATGGATTGAACTGTGGTAAATCCAGCTATTTTTTTTCCAGACTTCCCTTTTTAGAAATACTGGCAATAACGCTCACGAAAAGATGTCAGAGACCTTTCACTGTTGCTCCAGTGTCCTCAGCTCAGCTTTGGCTCTTACTTAGATCAGCAGACAATGCACTAAGGGCCATTTCCATACAATACTTTGCACTAGTGACCTCTCTGTTCTTCACTGTTGGGGAGGGGTGGCATTGTTTTGTTACAAAAAATGCTTTGTAACTATACCTTTTTATCAGAAAACTATACAGACCCTAATGACATTGCCATGATGTATTTTTGTAAGATCTTGTCATTTAAAAATCTCCATCAGAGATTTTAAAGCATTTTAATAAAAAAAACTTTGTCTCAAGCCATCATGTCATAAACAAATTTCTTGCAAGTCTTTTTTAATTTTGTAAGAAAGCAGGTCAGAATTTATGTTCTTGTACTGTTTAGTCTTATTTAAACCCAGCTTTTTGGCCGTTGGGCTTAGAAGATAAGTGTCTTAATATATATATATATATATTGCTTTATTTGGTTGATCGTTTCATGGTATGTTCTTAATGTTTGTTATGTTCTCTTCTTATTAAAAAAAAACTTCTCACATATGCTTTGGAGTTATTTAAAATAACACATAAATGTAACACTATTGAAAATGTTTTCATGTTTATTAAAGTAAAATGTAAAACATATTATGCATTTATGAATCTTAGACATGAACAGTGCAGTTTTTATGTAGTTGTCATTTTTATGATGTCTTGAATTATTATAATGCATCTAATCAAGGACGAGCAAAAAAATAAATAAAATGGTAACACTTTATTTTAAAGTGACATAGTTACATGTCTGAAGTAACTAACCCATGTAGTTACATGTAGTTAATCAATATTACTCAGTACTTATTTCAGTAAGTACAATGTAACATCACCTTAAAATAAATGGCTACGCTATATTTTAAGGTGTTTTAAGTTACACTGTAATTATACATTTAAGTACTGAGTAATGTCAAGTAACTACATGTACTTACTATAGGGTTAGGGTTTGGGTTTGGGTTTGGGTTAGGGTTAGTTGCATGTAATTATGCATAATTTATAGTTATTACTATAGTAACTAGATGTAACATATGTAACAATGACACTGTAAAATAAAGTGTTTCCAAATAAAGTGTAACCATCTTATTTACCCCTTTAAAGGTTCACTGTGGTTCTTTAAAAGTGCATATTACTACACTAATGTACTAATATGCACCTTTTCAGAGTTGAGTGTACTGCCTTTAAAAGGTACCGTTTCTGCAAGTGAAGAAATAAGCAATAAGTGCTTAATCAGGTTTCACATAAACTTATAGTTAGTTCTGCTGTCAAATTTAGACTAAGTTAGAAAACACTGAAAAACAGAAGCGTTTTGGATCCCACTGCACGTCTAAATAAAACCATCACAATCTGAAGAGTGACATTTTGAAGACCCTTACTGTAAAATGAGCATAAGCAATATAATAACCATATTCCATCTGCCAGGATAATAGCCCTATCATGTTTTATTGTCCCAAGAGCATCCGGCAATAATGAATCATCTATACCTCAAGTTTTCATAATCATTTTAAACATGTGTTTTATTGTGTTCTCTCTTATTTTGGTGTGAAATACCCCACCCTGTCTCTGTTCGTCCTCTGAGACGGAAGGCGAGCAGGACTCTCAAGCCACGCGGTTCAGCTCAGTGTTTTTGCTTTATCACAGAGAGCCGTGAAACCATTCTCTCTCGTCACGTCACTCTGTAGAGCTTTTTCAAAGGCAGAGCGGATCACATGCAAAAGCGAGGGTAGGATGAAAGATAGACATGGCTGGAGAAAAAAGAGGGAATGTAAAGTAGACTCTGCCCCAGGTCTCCTGGTGGGAATCTATATAGTAGCTATTTCTTCATGAGAAACACAAAGGGACCTTGCTGCTGGGGCACCAGCCTGATAAGATACGCCAATACGCCACTGATATGGTTTCCACAGTGACACAATGGCAAATTAGGGACAAGTATAACAGAGGGCCCTTCCCATCATGACTAAACTGGAATGTACTTTTTCCTTTGTGACCTAATTAAGAACTTTGATTATTGTAATCTTAAAGGAATAGCTCACTGCAAAACACACACTCTAATGTTGTTCCAGACATGTATGACTTTCTTTCTTCTGCAGAAAATATTTTGAAGTACTGTTTTTGTCCATGCAATTAAAGTCAGTACGCTCCTAAACAACACTGAGACTTTTGAAAAAGAAGAGCATGTTAGCACCCTTTTAAAAAGAGTATGAACAAACTTAAGTGCAAAGTAAATGTAATGTTCTCGAACACTCAAATTCAACGAAATCAACAGTATAAATGCAATTACACTGCTTTTAACCTACTTAAGTAGGACTTAAGTATGTCTTTACATGTATTTTAAAATGATTTCTATTGTCTTTCAAAGTGAACTGTCAAATGTACTGACAAGCATTAATGGGAACACCAAAATATACTCTAAAGTCATTTCTATAGAAACTTGGATGCCATACATTTGTAAGTACACACTATCAGTATCAAATAACTATTAACTATGACTTTTGCCTTAATAAACTCCTAATTACTACTTATTAATAGTTAGTAATGTAGTTATGTTTACGTATTGGGTTAAGGGATGTAGAATGTGTTCATGCAGAATAGGGCATTAATATGTGCTTTATAAGTACTAAGTACAGCCAATAATATGCATGCTAATAAGCAACTAGTTAATAGTGAGAATTGGACCCTAAACTAAAGTGTTTTCAAAACATTTTAAAATAGATAAACATTAAATGCAATATTGAATAGCACTTTAGTATGTTTGTAAAAACATAAAATATGGACAAAATAAGAGCACTTTTTAAAGCAAGACAAAACATTATTAGAATGATTTACAATTTACTTTAGAGTAAAATTTGAAATAATTACAAAGTGCCCTTTTTAAAAGTGTTAAGAAACAGTCATGGAAGTGTACTCTCTTTAAGTGGCCTTTATTTTTAAGGTGACGCAGTAACATTGTACTAACTCAAAAAAGTTCTGAGTAATGTTAATTTACTACATGTACTTACTACAGAGTTACGGTTACGGTTAGTGTTTGGGGTTGCACTATTTTAAGGTTGTCAAATTATATATTTAAGTACTGAGTAATATTAATTGATAACATGTACTTGCTATAGTGTTAGGGAAAGGGTTTGGCGATTGTGTATAATCTACTGTTATTGCTATGGTAAGTACATGTAACATATGTAACAAGGACACTGTAAAATAAAGTGTTACCGTATTTGGGTTAGGGTTAGTTACTTGTATTTATGCATAACTTACTATTACGGTTACACTTTATTTTAAGGTGTCACAGTTACACTGTAATTATATATTTAAGTACTAAGTAATATTAATTAACTATATGTACTTACTATAGGGTTAGGCATAATGTACTGTTATTACTATAGTAAGTACATGTAACATGTGTAACAAGGACACTGCAAAATAAAGTGTTACAGTTATTACTACAGTAAGTACATGTAGTAACATCTAACTATGTCAGCTTAAAATAAGTGTATAGTAAGTTTGATGATTTGAAGTGCACTACAAGTGTACATTCAATACAATTAAGCACACGTTTTCCAACAAGGAATATTAATAATCATGAACCATGTCAGGCCTAATAGTGTCATACACTAAACCACCCGTGTTCCTAAAGTGCGACAGGTGCTACACAGCGGATGGAAAAACAACACTTGTGACGTTGGCCTTTTACCGGACAGCGTGAAGGTGAGTAATAACTTCCGTTCTTGCAGTATTAATCCTGGCTGTTATGAGCCATATTCTGCTGATAGGACACCAGACGCTGATAAGAGACATTCATGTATAAAATCACTTTCACCTCTTTTGCTTCCTCAGTCTTGCCACGTTTCTGATTATGTCTATCCTGTTTGCCTTTTTTTTTTTTGACAGTGCAAAACGGTTAAGAGGGCAAAACTAGAAATAAGGAAAAGGTGACCTAAAATACACACTCGGCTGTCCCAGAAGATGTGCTATGCAAATGACGAGCACAGCATCCTTAACTGTATCCTGTAGGAGGGGTGTGTTTTGTTGACTTTTGCGGGTGTTCTTTAAAGACGTGCTCACATGGGCCTCACCGAACGCCACCCTGTTCATGCCACAGGCCATTGCTTAGGTGTCAGGTTTTTTCAAGGTGTGCCCTGAGGTGGATGGATTAAGGCTCTTTTTTTCTTTTCCTCCTTATGAATGCTGACGTTTGAGTCATTTATGGTGATAAATGAGCCATTTGCATATTAGTCATTAAAAGTCTGTCAGAGTGACATTCATTTGAAGCATTTGCATATCAGTAAAATGTTCTTTTCTCTCTCTGAAATGGAAAGTGACTTTATTAGTATGAAGGACTAGTAAACGATGTGGTTTTGAGTGAACTGTTGTCACAGAACATCTAATCAAGCATCAAACCAAATAATCAAGGTGGGAGGGACCAAATGTAAAACTTTTACAATCAGTCATTGAAAAAACTGAATTGATGTATTGCATGCGCCCTCAATGTCTATTCATTCACCCCAAAGGGAGTACTACAATATTTCCAGTGTATTTTTACTTCAAACAATCCAGAAACTATTTCCAGCACAAGTTACTGTCACTCCATTGGCTGGCTGTCTACAACAGGTTTCGGTGAAGAAACTGAGCCAGCAAAAGAACATAAACAAGAGCGGGAAAGAGAGAGAGAGAGAGAGAGAGAGAGAGAGAGAGAGAGAGAGAGTCACAGAGAGCATTCATAGTGTGCAGGTTAGAGGCAGATAAAGAGCTGGACTTTGCTCTATGGCATGCTGTGGGTGAAGGTAAAATGGCTGCTGATTAGGCCAGACAGAGACAACGACAGCCGGACAGCATGATTAAATTTTCCTTTCAGAGGCAGATTGATCTTGGCTTGATCACTGTGTCAACAAAACAGAGACCTGGTGTTCTCGTCACTGTATAGGCCTCATAGGCGCAGTCAAATGCAGTCTGTCAATGGAGTCAGCTCATTCTACCTTGAACACACACATTAGACCAATCTATACATAAATGCTCCAAATCCTTCACATAGCTTTGTTGAAATATTCTCTTACAATGTCAATTTCCTTTGTAAAATGTATTATTTTTTATATATAAAACGAGTGAAAGTCAAAAGTATCCCAATTTAAAATGTACTTTCAGTATATAAAAGTAAACTGAGAGCATTTTCTTGTGGTGCCCCCTCAGCACTTGGTGCCCTACGCGCAGCGCGTGATAGAGCGGCGGCACTGACCATATCCCAGCAGATCTGGACAGTAAGAACATTTTTACCAAAATGAATGTCGGAAAAACTTGTCATCTGTTCAATTCAATACCGCATCTACTGTTGTCGCTGTCAAATGTTTTGTTTTTTTTTCGACAAACTCTCTATATCAAGGTTTCTATATTTTGACAATATGTTATTCCCCAAGAAGGGTGAGGGTTGCTGTTCAGCGCTTTCTATTTTAGATACTAACTAGCTAACTAGTAGACTTTTGTTTAAGGGCATGATGTAAACAGCAAAAGCTAATTACGTGGCCATTGGATTTCCCACGAAATACGACCCGACCATCAAAATCGAAATTAACATATCGGCATAAGGCAAGAAGTGAGATTTGAACACTGAGTTTTTTATGTAGGCTACTGGCTCAAAATAGAATTTAGTTAATTTTTAACCAAACAATCATCCATATTGCAGCTTTAATGACCTGCAAAGTGTACTTAGATGGTCTAAATAAAATAGTAAATAGCCTACATAGGCTATTATTTAACAAGTATTAAACAATATGTTAGTAAAGTTAAAATCCCCACATACATATAAATGAAGTACAAGTAGGATAGGCCTTCTTGGTTTTTATCAGGTCAGACTAAGTGAAGACATTTGTGTGTATGTGTGTGTGTGTGTGTGTGTGTGTGCCTTTCTGGTGTAAAATGGACCAAACTATGTTGAAATTACTCTTTTGTGTTGAAGAAAAGAGGTTTATATGGTCTAAAAGTCCCATAGTGAATGCTGTGTTAGTGTGTATATGTGTGAATGTGTGTGTTAGTGCTTTGGTGATTTATGAGGCCATGGATAGTGGTTGTCAAGTCAGGCTGTGTTGTCTTTTGGTCTAGTCAAGACTGACACTTTCTTCCTGATCTGTCCCCTTGTGTCCACATGGACCCCAGATGTGCACAGACATTCCTGTTGAGTTCATTCCCATAGTGTCTTCAAACACACATACAAACCCTCAAACCTCACCTTTGACCTCTGATGACACTTTTGAGATCAAATAACTGACTGAATTGATAAAGGCCCTTACAAAAACCTTTGACTAGTTCAAAATGTCTCATTTGCCTGCACCTATAGGATCTCTGTATTAGGATTGCTACTAATTTTCATCATATTACCGCCTTTTACTAAATATCTTTTCAAAAAGTAGCCACTAGCCAGGTTAACATCTTACACACCCACGAAAGTAATAAAAATGTCTCGTCTGAGTGATAGTGTCTAATATGTTGGTTAGTGGGTCTAAACTAAAAGTGTTAGAGTGGAGTTTGACCAGAAGACTACAGCCGAATGAATGTCGGTCATAACGCAAGCATAAAAATATGGCAGATTGATAACAAGCAGGTGCAGATATATTGTGTTGAATTCTCTGCTGAGGCAAAACACGCCCCTCTTCCTTGCTCACACACTGTGTGTCCAACACAAACACTAGAATCATTGGTCACAGCAGTCACAGGCTCCGCCCCCTCATGTATGACCTCATTCAGACCATGAATACTCATTCTGACATGTCAATGATTCAATCAATTATTTATCATGTTAATTGCTATACTTTAACAGTCCTCTGCATTTATCTAGACTAGAGAACTGTAAACCTGTTTAATAAGAAGACAACAATACCTTTACTTTTCATTTAATTACAAATAAAATATATTCTAAACTAAGCTGTGTTGAGGAAATGTGAAGGTTGTTATAATTATTTGTTTGCCCTGACTTAAACTCAATTGAGCATCTCTGGAGAGACCTGAAAATGGCTGTCCACCAACCTGACAGAACTGGAGAGGATCTGCAAGGAGGACTGGCAGAGGATCCCGTGTGAAAAACTTGTTGCATATTTTTTCCAAAAAGACTCATGGCTGTATTAGATCAAAAGGGTGCTTCACTAAAGACTGAGCAAAGGATCTGAATACTTAGGACCATATGATATTTCAGTTTTTCAGTTTACTTTTTTAATAAATCTGCAAAAATGTCAACAATTCTGTGTTTTTCTGTCAATATGGCATGCTGTGTGTACATCAATGAGAGAGAAAAAAATTAACTTAAATGATTTTAGCAAATGGCTGCAAAATAACAGAGTGAAAAATTGTTGGTATTCAATTAAAATGTAATACCTAAGTACAAACAAAAAATGTCTCGTGTACTCAAAGTTTACAACGTAAAGGATACTTAAGTTTACTTTTATACACTAAAAAGTGGGCCAATTTAGTCCCAAGTATAAAAGCAGTATATACTTTTAGTGCATTTATATTAGTATACTTGCATATATAAAGTATACTTAAAAATATACTTGCACTTTACTTAAGCATACTTAATCAAATTAACTTGAAGTATACTTATTTGTAAGGGTAACTTGGCTGTGTGGTAAATAGGTTCGACACACACACACACACACACACACACACACACACACACACACACACACACACACACACACACACACACACACACACACACACACACACACACACACACACACACACACACACACACACACACACACACACACACACACACACACACACACACACACACACACACACACACACACACACACACACACACACACACACACACACACACTTAAATATCTGTTTATAGTGTATACAGTATTTGGCCACAGAAATTCAAGTCTTTCATATCCTTCCTTGTCAAATCATAATATCTTAATCTTGATATATTTATCAGCTCACTACAATAGTATAAAGCGCTTACTTTGTAAAGCCAACTCCTGTATTTCTTCATTTAATTAAACTTCTTTGAAAGTAGCGTCTCATTTGCATGCATCGCCCGGGGGGGGACTGAGAAACGTCGCTATACTTGTAGTGTACCAGCTTGTCTTGGCTAATTGAGTGATGCGCTCAATTGAAAGGCTTTTTGCCTGTGGACACAACTGTAGCTCTTGACAATTATATTTAAAGAATAGCAATGCACGACACCTCACTGAAGATGGTCAGATAAACATCTCTGCATGGTGGATATAGGTGAAAGTATCTGAAGTGTTGCCAAGTTCTCAGCTCCCTCCAGCTTCCCAGCCCCTGCCACGGTCCCGTTACTGGGGTTGTTTTCGTGCCCTGCCAATCTCAGGTTCCCCTCGTTTGCACCAATTAGCAATGACAGGAATCCAGCTGGGCCAAATTAATGGTCCACCAGCACCCTCCTCTCCTTATAGCAGTGCGAGGGTCTAAAAACAACACCCGCGTGTGAGAAAGAGAGAATCACATCATTCACTAGCCATAGCACTGGAATGCGTCAAATACTTCCCTTCCTCATGCACTTACACATTCTCTCATGTCTGCTCTCATACACACACACAAACACACACATACACACACACACACACACACACACACACACACACACACACACACACACATACACACACACATCTGTAAATTCCACTCCCACAAATATATCTCTTTACATGTACAATGCCAGGTATTTTTAGCTAACAAAAATTTCAAACGCAGTTTCTTTATGCTCACCAGAAACTGTAAAAGATCATTCTCTGAGACAGCATCTGCCTCGCAACATTTACAATCTAATATTTAAAGAACAGTAAATCAAAACATGAAAAATACTTCTAAAGCATTTTTTAATCTTATTCATTTCAGCATTTACTAATACATTGGTAGCATTTTATCTTACAGTCCTGTTCTCCATGTACATACTGTGTACTTAATTATAGTAATTACAATAACTGGATAATAACTAGGTACTAACCCTGAACCTACCCCTAAACCTAACCATAACCCTTGTAGTTATTACCCAGTACTTTGGTAAGTAAACATACTGTAAAATAAAGTGCAACCAATCCATTTTATATGAAATATAAATAAATATATATTAAATAAAAAAAGTTATCTTTTAATATTATGTAATAGTCCTGAGCTAACACAAACTAACAATGAACATCTGTATTTTTATTAACATACTTTATTGTAAAGTGTGACCAAATCCCTATATAAGAACACTAATAATATAAAAGAGCAATAATTACAAAAATACACTAGAAAACTAAATGTGTCAGCACGGCTAAAGCAAATGTTAATGATAATTAGATCTGTCTATCCATCCATCCATTAGTACAGTGGCCATATTAACAAATAAACAGACATCACCTGAACAAAATACTACAGTACAGTTAAGTAGTAATGACTGACTGACTGACTGACTGACTGATTGATTGATTAATTGATTGATTGATCGATCGATCGATCGATCGATCGATCGATCGATCGATTGATTGATTGATTGATTGATTGATTGATTGATCGATTGACTTTTATTACCCTGAAGGAAATTTGTCTTGGAAACATACAAAACATTGTCTGCTTTAAAAAAATAATAATAATAAAATAAAAAAATACACGACTATCACTTATACACACGCACACAATACCTACAATACATACACAGACTACCATCAAGCAACCAATTGCACACTCCCCTTTAAGCTACACACTTAAAATGTCAAATACATCTCAGAGGTAACCCTCATGCTTACTTGTCATTTAAAGCTTTGATAGACAGGGGGACAAAGGAGTTCTTAAAGCGGTTGAGCCTGCACTTAGGTACTCTAAAGTGTCTTCCAGAGGGAAGAAGCTGGTACTCAGAATGAAGAATATGAGTGGGGTCTGATATAATTTTTGGGCCTATCTGATGATTGTTTCATCGAAGACTGGAGTGTGGGATGCTGCTTAACTCTCATGATTTTCATGGCTCTCCATGTGAGCCGTGTAATCTGAGCTTTCAACTGTACACTGAGGTTGCCAAACCAAGCTGCAATGCCATACCTTAGAATGCTCTCAATTACAGCATGGCAAAAAAGAAGCAATACTTTCTGCTGAACACCAAAAACCTGATAGATACCTGAGCCTACTTTATGAATTTCCTCAAAAATCGAAAGCATCAGAAATACAATTATAAATGTACAATCTTTGACAGCGTTTTATGATTCAGCCTAAAATATCGCCTATCAAGAACAATTGCAGTGCTTTACAACTATAGGACAGGAAGAGCTAAATAAACTTATCATTGCTTCTAAACCAACAACATGTTTATTAGATACCCACTGAACTACTGAAAGAGCTGTTACCTGTAGCAGAAGAGCTCTTCTCAATATAATTATCTCATCTTTATCTCTAGATCATACCCCAAGACCGTTCAAGATGGCAGTTATTAAACCTTTCATTAAGAAACCACAACTAGATCCAAATTAATAAGCACATCACAGACCCATTTCAAATCTTCCATTTCTGTCTAAAATACTTAGAAGAAAACAATATCTATAAAAAAATTTCAGTCTGGGTTCAGACCCCATCATAGTACAGAAACTGCACTCATTAAAATTACAAATGATTTACTTCCAGCTGCTGACCAAGGCTGTATCTCAATACTAGTTTTACTTGATCTTAGAGCCGCATTCGACACCATAGATCATAAAATACTCTTTGACCGTCTACAAAATTAAACTGGTATTCAGGTATTAAAGTGGTTTAGATCGTATCTACCAGAAGGTTACCAATTTGTCTATTTAAACGGGGGAAAATCTAAGATAACTTCGGTAAATTATGGAGTGCCTCAAGGATCTGCGTTAGGCCCTCTGTTATTCTTAAAATATATGCTGCCACCTGGTAATATTATAAGAAAACACGGAGTTAATACAGATGATACTCAATTATATATCTCAGCACGACCAGATGAAATCTCTAAATTATCCAAGCTGTCAGAGTGTGTTAAAGATATAAAATATTAAATGACCTGTAATTTTCTCCTATTAAATTCAGAAGAGACTGAGGTATTACTTATTGAACCAAAAACCTGTCTACAGAATCTCATAGAATAAACGTTGCACTTAAAAGGCTGTACTGTATACTTCATCATCTACAGGTAAAGACCTGGGTGTTATAGCAACTTGTCTTTTGAAAATCATATTTCCAATGTTACAAAAACAGCCTTTTTCCACCTCAGAAACATTGCTAAGCTACGGATCATGCTATTAATTTCTGATGCAGAAATGAGTTAGTTCATTTATTCATGACCTCTATCTAGAATACTGTAATGCATTACTAGCTGGCTGTCTTGCATCCTCAAGAAACAATACAATTAGTGAAAAATGCAGCTGCTAGAGTTCTTATAGGTCAAGAAAATTTGATCACATTGCAACAATTTTATCATCTCTACACTACCTATTAAGTTCCATATTGATTATAAAGTATTGCTTCTGACCTATAAGGCCCTACACGGTTTAGCTCCTGTGTATTTAACTGATCTTCTATCGCCCTATAATCCATATCGCTTTTTAAGATCACTAAACTCTGGGCTTCTGGGATGTCTAAGTCCACTAAAGATGGAAGAATGTTTTCATATTTGGCTCATAAACTCTGGATTAGCCTTCCTGATAATGAGGTTCAGCAAGAACCTCATTGGTTCTTGCTGAAGATAAAACGTAATGCGTAACACGAGAATTAACCTCATTGGTTCTTGCTGAACATCAAATGTGATGTGTAACACAAGAATTAACCTCATTGGTTCTTGCTGAAGATAAAGCGTAATGTGTAACACAAGAATGAACCTCATTGGTTCTTGTGGAAGCTTAAACGCAAAGAATAACTAATGAGGTTTGTTCTCATGTGTCAAGCAGGTTTGGTTGAGCTTCTGTATATGTTCGTTGATCAATGTTTAAATGTAAATAAGATCCTAAATTCAATCTGTTTATGTAAAGTGATCGAGTCTCTTCAGAAAATGTGGACTAAACAGCTCAATTCATATGGATCAGTTTTATGATCTCTATATGAACTTTTTGAAGCATCAAACTGTCAATTGCGTCGTTGTCAACGGAGGGACAGAAAGCGCTCGGATTTCATCACAAAGATCTTCATTCAAGTTCTGAAGATGAATGAAAGTCTTATGGGTTTGGGTGAGTAATTAATGACAGAATTTTTATTTTTAGGTGAACTATGGAACTATCCCTCACAGCCTCGTTTCTGTTAAACTCAAAATGGCGTCTAACCTGACTAAAGTCTATACCTGTCAGTGTTTTAGGGTAGAGGTTTCTCCAGAACATCTACTGAAGCTGCTCGACTAGGACAGAACACACAAAGTTTTACCTTTTTTCCTCTCCTCCCTCCCTTTTTCCATTTATCTGTTTTTAGGCTGCTGGGGTCCATAAACAGCCGTGGCTGGAGTGGAGGGGGGAAAGAGAGAGAGGGCGAGGGATGAATAGAGGTAATGTCCTGCAGAGCTCATTGCCAATGGAGCTGTCGCTGTTTCTGTGAGCGTCATACACAGATGTGTCTTAATGCAAGATTTTCAAATCTGAATAGTGCTTACCTGTGTAAAATTAACAAGAACTTTGCTATCATGTTGTGGCTGATTGCCAGAGCATTGCTGAGATGTTCTGAGTGGTAGTTGCTTTGTGGTTGCTAGGCTCCTCTGGGTGGTTGCTAGGGTATTTTGGGACAAGTCAAAAGAGATATCTTTTGGTCCCTTTCTCTGACTGGAATGAGATTTTGATGGCATGGGCTGAATAAATCACACACCCTAACACAATCTCATGCAATTCTATTTAAAATTTTTGAAAAATTGTGGATAATGGCAGTTATGTTGGACCTTCAGCCGTATACTGTGTTATTATTCTAATTGAATTTAATTTGACATAAAAGGTGATGCATACATCCAGTAAGTTAAGAAAAAAAACACCCTAATAGGTAAAAATGGAAATCAAATATTGAACCTGAATAAAAATGTTAATTTCTGTCACTGCTGTGAACTGACCACCGCATAGAATATGAATAATATAAATGTCTTCATGAGTCCGCTGTCCACAACAGGCCTAAATCAGCCTACACCACACTCAGCAAAATATCAGCTAAAATTGTCACTATCGCACACCCTGTTACAGAATTCATTTTCTTTCTTTAGGTCTTAAAAAGCCTTGAATTTGACTTTAAAAACAGCAACCCTGACTGAAGTCAGACTTAAAGAGATGAATTTTCAAAAATGAAAATTTAATGTACTCACCCTCAAGTAAAGGTGTATATGACATTCTTCTTTCAGACGAATACAATCAGAGTTATATTAAACCTTGTACTGGCTCTAACATGCATTTGTTACGTGCGGGTATAAATAACAGGGAGTGAAGACTCAATTGCAGAGGAATTAAGATTTATTAAATGAACAAAACTACAAAACAAATACCCTCGAGGGGGAAAATCAAACATAATAAAGACAACACACTGGGGTCAGGATCAAGGAGCAGGGAAAACCGTAGATATCGGGACAGGACAACGAACCAGCACAAGGCTGAAAACGCAAGGAGGTTAATAAGGGACAAACAAGGCAGGTAATTAGGGAACAACAGGTGGGAAAAATGAATCCAATAATAAGATAACAAGAAGGGTGGGGTCAAGACAAGAACGCACATGGCAGAGAAATAAATCAAAACACCACAAGTGCTAGACAAGACAGGACAGATATGTGACAGCATCATAATGGCAGCCCAAAATTTGAAGCCCAAAAAAGCCATTCACTGCCATTACAAAGCTTGGAAGAGCCGGGACATTTTTTAACATAACTCCGATCGTATTCGTCTGAAAGAAGAATGTCATGTACACCTAGGATGACTTTAGGGTGAGTAAATCATGGGCTAATTTTCAAGTACATCTTTATATGTAATTTCATAATTACTTGAAATAAGTATGAAGTGTATACTGACAAGTCAACTAAAATATAATTTATTGTCATTTCTATTGAAACTTGTATGTCATGTATTTAAATACATTTGTAATTACACCTCTGTAATGATGAAGTTGCAATTTAGTAAATTTTTAAATAAACTGACTTTAAATGTAATATAAAATAACACTAGTTAAAAATATAATCGTGTGCTTTACTTTGTGTGCCTCTTTAAAGCATGACAAAAGATGATTAAAATGTACTTTAAAGTAAACGTTTTCATTTGACATTACTACAAAGTCCTCTGTGTAAGAAACATATAGTCATTAAAGTGCAGTCTCTACAATACAAAAAAGTGATTTGTGGATTTCCGTGGCGGACAAACAGCAGAGCAGTGTTGAGCGCGACGTGGCTCCCTGTGAACATGTTCTCCTAAGAGCATCCCCTCCTCACCATCATCATCAATGGGGCCTTCTTCTCAATGAAGTCTGCTCCTAAAATACCTGTTCTCTCTCCTCCACTCTTCCCCTGTTCCTCTCCTACTGGCCACTGTCTAAACAAACAAGTTGAGAGTCTTTTTTGAACATTCCCAACATGCTCATTTTAAGTCAGCCTGCTGCACGCTTCACAGGTGATATTTATAAACACCTCAAAAGCTGCTTTTTTCCTGATGGGTTGAAGGTATCTGACCAAACGAATGCGAGTCTGTCTGTCCCCCTCTCTTTCTCTCTTTTGCATTCCTGCCAGATAGGACCAGACCACTGGGGTAACTTTCCTGGCTCTGCAGGGCCCCGGACAATCGCTTCTTTCATTGAGGGCAAAAAATTCGGCCCCTGGCTCCTTCCTAGCAGTTAGGCCGCAGGGAGAATTTCTCTAGCTCTCACTCTCTCCAGCGCCCGCCTTCACAAAGCTACCTTTTACAGGTTTATATTTAGCCTCCCTCTTCACCGCTGTCCATTTCTTAGGTGCGGGTAGTTGTGTAGAGTAAAATTAAAAAGGCTTCTAAACGGCGGGGCTCGCAAAAACCATTTGGAAAAAAGTAACGAGTGAGAGCGGAAAACAGGGGCCAGGAGTGATGGTTTTCCATGGTAGTTCCCGTAAACGAGCTGTGTACTTTATTTAAATGAAGGAAAGGTGAAGGCCAAAAAAAAGATGATAAACAGAGAAAGGTATAAGATGAAAAATAGCAAAGGTAGGAGAGGAAATATGGAACCTCTTTGGATGCCGTAGATGAGCCCGAGCATCAGATGCATTGATGCAGACGTGTTGTGCAGGATTGTTTGTGCTGAAGATTAACACTGGAGCTGCAGTGTTAGCAGAAGCACAGCTGTGTTCTCCTCTGCTCTTTTTTCTGCTCTGTCTTGCATCCTGGTGTCACGCGGGACTTTTTTTTCCAAGAACTTGTGAGGATTTTCACTGAGCTAACAATGTGTGCTCATTCATGACTCATGGCTGCTTAAACTTCACTCAACCTTTTAGCCTTCTTCTGTCGACTCTCTCTCTCTCTCTTTCTTTCTCTATATAATTCACTATTTTTTTCATACAATTAGAGCTACTCCTATAATTTTATTCAGACAAATTCAGCAATATAACGCTGTAAAAAAACATTAAATGCATTCATTTTTTAAATATTTCTATAATGTATGTATGACAATTTGTATGCATTTATATAGAATTATGAACATTTTTACACACAAAATAGAAAAAGTTTAAACAAAAATTTATGGGATTTTACTTTTGAATAATAGCATGAGCCATTCTGTATTAATTATTATTACTATTATCATATGTTTAAAAAAAAAAAAATATATATATATATATATATATATATATATATATATATATATATATATATGCATTTTTTTTAAATTTATGACAAATAAAATGTAAAAATATAAATGTATTATACACACACACACACACACACACACACACACACACACACACACACATATATATATAAACATTTATTGCATTAATTATTGAAATAGTTATAAGAATATATGTATGATAATCTTTGCTCATTTATATACAATTATGTACATATAAAAAATAAAATAATTTATGGGTTTTTACTTTTGAATAATAGCTTGAATTTATACGGGCCATCCTAATTATATTTAATGTTTATTCATATAATTATTATATGAAAGTGATCATAATGAAATGTATAAAAATGAGAGAATCAGTGTTTTTAAATCATAAAAGTACAAACAACACCGTTTTCCTTCCATTGAATGGGTGCGGTGTGGCTGACACCTCTGGCCTGAGTGTGAGTTTGCGTGTGAGTATTTGTGCGAGAGACAGAGAGGGAGTGTGTGAGAGTGTGTGAGAGCAGCTGGATGGTGTATGTCCACTGTAGTGTGGCACACACTGCGCTGGTCTGTTTGGCCCTCAAAGTGCTTTCATTCGTCCGGTGGCCGGGGGGAGACGGAATTAGTGATACGGCGGGTGATTTTTCACTGCTCCAAACTAAATAAATAACACCAACTCATTCACTGTTCTCTCACCCTACTCTCTCTCTCCCTCTCTCTCTATCTCTGTCATGCAGACATTCCACACTGAAAAAAAATCCTTCCCATTTGGCAACATAAATAGGTGAACAAATAGGAAAGGATAAATAGCGTTTTAATGTGTCGGTTGAACCTTTGTGGGTCAGTTAAGTTTAGCAGGCTCTGCTCCGAGCCTTCATACTTCAGCCGTCCTGACGCTAACTTTCCAGCATCTCACCTAGAGGAAGTATTCTTACCTGCCTGGAGCACTAATGACCGGAAAATGAACAGCCACCTATGCCAAGCTGCGTTCTTGCCATCCATTTTAACAGATGATAAATAGGACAGAAATATATTTTGCCCATGCTGGCGTCTCCACATAGCCTATACTGTGGCCACAAGCAGTATTTGAACACATAAGCCACAGTTAAAATGTCTGATTGTCAGCATCTGCACAGGTGTCCTTCATCACATTCATTCTGAACACAGTCCAAAAAGTCTCCTGATACTAACAATCTTAATTTTGAGGGGGGGGGAAAAGGTGTCTTTTTAAAATGAATGGTTTTTGTTTTTGTGATCAAACCCTTAGAAATACACTTTAGCATTTACTTGCATTAACTTATTATGCAAATAAAAATATACTTGTCAGACACTTAATTGTATGTTATTTACAATAAAATGAAAATCTATTATAGTTTAAAATTATATATATATATAAAAAATCAGTTATACTGAAGAGTGCCTTTTTGATCCACTTAAAGTAGGACTTGATTTTCTTTGAAATATGGTTAAAGTTTACTGGCACATGCACAGCATTTATGGTCAACTAAAATATACTTTAGTTTCTATTGAAACTTGTGTCATGTATCTAAAAATATATGTAATTAAACACTTGTAATAGGGATGTTGTAATTAAGTACATTTAAAACACATTAACTTATATATTTAAAATATATCAACTTTTAATATCAAACAAAGGTTACAATTATAAAATTAGAACTTTCCAGACCGCTGTGTGTTTTTCAGGACCAGCCTGAATAAGTGTACAAAGACATGGTCCTCGGGGGAATTTCACCGCGTTTGTGAAGTGGGTGCTGGTGAATAATGGATCTCTCCGTTCACCATTTCCCCACTGAGGAGGACATCACCAGCTCCACTCCGGACCCAGAGCACAGCCAGCTGCCTTGCACAGAGTGTATACCAGAGCCCATCGTAGACACGGAGCTAGAGTCTGTCGCACTGTCAATGTAAATGGGCGTTCACACCGGACGCAAATGACGCAAATTATTTGTGCTATTCGCGCGAAGTTGGGCGCTTGAACATTTTGAGTTTACTCGCTTCATTCGCGAGAAATTAAGCAAGCGTGTGCCATTCACTACACAACAGACGCGAATTTGCGTCATGGGAGGGGCTTCTACCACCCACTTGACTCGGTCACTTGAGGTCTTTTTTTGTAAAAACTACTGCTTTTAATGTGTGACAAAACGTAGTTTGAATACTTTTTCAGGCGATAATGTTGTTTAAAGCTCAAATCTGTGTTTTATTTATAAAGAGAGCGCCTATTTAAACATTTGATCTGGCATTTTCAGAGTTGTGAGCTCCAGTGGACGAGCGGCGCTCCGTGCTCGTTAACCCCGGCAAGAGCAGCCTTTCCTCGGCTAGTCCTTCAGACATTTGCCGCTGGCTCTGATGGCTCTGTGGTGTCTCCAGCTATAATTTGTCTTGTGTGTGTGTGTAACGGGCGATCTTTGGTCTCATGGATATATTATTTGTTCCCTGGCAAATTGTTTAGGCTGAGGGCAAAGTTAAGTTTCATTACTTTTGTATTTTTAGGCTATTTAACTTTAATTTACTGTTGTAGCGTACTAGCACTGACTTTGAATGTTTCACTGAATTGTTTGCTTTATTATAGCTTATTATACATTTTAAGTTACTTATACTTTTGTATTATTGATCATACATAAACATGAATTTAACAAAAAGAGACTGGGTTGTGTTTCATGTCATTTAATATTATTACAGTGATAGTCATATGCACACTTGTCTGAACCAGATATTAATATATGAGAAAATATAAACCAGATTTTCTCCTCATTGTTGTCACTACTAGAGCAAGCTCCTGATTGGTTAACGCGATTCAGATTTTCAACTTGAGCGATTCGCTCAAACGCCTCATTCGTGTGAATCGCGCCGCAGAATGGCAATTCGCGTCTCTGCATTGACTCAACAAGTAAGTCACTCGCGTGAATCGCGTCATTCGCGTCCGGTGTGAACGCACCATAAAAGGAGTAACTGAGCCAACCATCGCCTCAAAACACGAGCCCAATGCAGAGTCTGACCAGCCAACAACTTCGTTTGTGCCAGTGGGTGTGAGCGTGGCGTTCGGGGCTATGGAATGGAGCCCCGCCCACATGCCCACTGCTGAGTGTGAGCTGCACCTGGCCTCTGTATTTTTTTTTGAAGATTTGGAAGAGGATTATCCCCACAGTCACCTGCATCATCACTGGTCCCACCCAGTCTCAAGCTAATTCAGCCCAGCTCCAAGTCTACTGTATCAATACCACAGCCAGTCCTTCACCCCCACCTCCGCTGGTTCCCTTCAGCTCCTCTTCTAACTCCACTCTGCTGTGTGAATCTCGCCTCAGGTATTCTGGTCTCCAGGTCTGCCTTGGCAAGAGGATCCCCTGGCTCCGCCTCCAGCCACCAAGCCCATCACTCCACCTCGGCTCGTCAACCAGTCTGCTTTTCCTTGGCTCCTCCCTCCCTCGGCTCCACCTGAGACTATTGTCCTTATGGCTCCACCGGGCTCCCTCGTCCCTCCGGCTTCGCCTTAGACATTCACTGCCTGTGCTACAGACTTCCGGGTCTTCAGCTGCGCTTTGTCACTCCACTCCCTCGGCTCCACCTTCACTCCGACTCCACCTTGGTCCTCTGTCTCACTGAGTCCACCTCAGGCCTCTGGCACCCTGGCTCTACCTCGTACTCTTGTTGCTGCGACACCTTGGTCTTCAGATCATCAGTGACATACGGTCTAATTGGCTCTTCAGCTCCACCAGGGTCTCCACTTCCATCAGCTCTTTCTCAGTCCCCCTGGGTCTCCACCATGATTCCTCCCTGCTTCGACTCCACCGTGGGCCTTTGTCCTGGCTGTGTTCTGGGTCCCTGCCTGGCTTTTCCTGCTCCTCCTACCATCATTGCCACCATGGTCTCTCCTGCCATCATTTCCGCTTGAGTCCAACCTTTCGCCAGCCCCTCGCCCGCCTCCGAAGCCCCCTCCCCTCCTCCTGTTGGATTCTTATTAAGGCACAAGGACACGCCTTCCCAGGGTGAAGTCTGTTTAGTTATGACCTTAGATTCCTCAGTTCATTGTTCAGTGTCATTCCAGTTTGTGTCTCATGAGATTTGTGATTTAAAGACTGTTTTTTGGATATCCCTATTCGTTGTGCAATAACTACAACCCCCATCCATTACAAAAGCATGACAAAAATATTTATTTACAAATTTCGCATTTAAAAATTGTACTTAAGCGTGAAATATAAATCATAAAAGTATACTCTCTTAAAGTACAAGAAATAGTTCACCAAAAAATAAAACGTCTGCCATTATTTACCCACCATCTTAGTATTTTTGTTAATATGCATAGAAGTCAATGGGGACCAGACCCACATTCTTCTCAATATCCTATTTTGTGTTCAACAGAACAGGTTAAGGACTTGGGGGAACTTGGGGGTGAGTAAATACTGACAGAATTTTCACTATTGGGTGGTCTTTTATTTCATTAATATTATATTATCTGCAAGTACAGTTTTTGAAAAATATGCTAAGATTTTAAGTATACAACAGGTGAATATTAGTACAGTAGAGCACACTTTGTTTTCACAAGAGAATACATTGATAAATGCATTTTTTTAATGCATGCCTTAGGGGTAAAAAAATATTTTTGGAGCCATACACATACTTTATTTACACAAACACATATTTACGCTCACACTCATACTGCGACGCCAGCGGGACGGGCATGGCAGCACAGAGATGGAGGTTGGAAGGGCAGAGTCGGAGAGCAGGTCTGCATAGCGACATCCTCAGACAGTTTCCTTCAAAACATCCGCTTCATGAATTAGACATCTTATTTACCTCCCCAGCCCCAGCCCTGGGCTGCAGGCCTCTGGCTCTCCAGGTCCTCAGCTCGGCTTCGTTTGTAATAAAAAAACCCTGGTGTGCTGCTGCCTCGCCCTCCCCCAAACCTTCTGCTTTCAACACACTGTCTTTTGTACAGTACACCTATATGTAATGAAAGCAAATAAATAGATTGGAGCCTCATTGGAGTGTTGGTCAGAAGTTGCTCTTTATAGCTCATTTATCAGTTCTGTATCATTTCAATAACACTTTAAAATAGTTTCCACTTGTTATTAACATGAAATAACAAGGATACATACTTCTAAAGTATGTATCACTATTAGCTACTGTTCATTTAAACATTTGCTAATAAATTATTAAAATCATTATTTAATGGACCTGCTGTGACAATGAATAATTCCAACATTAACAAAGATTAATAACTAACAAATGCATAATGCTCATTAACTAAAAGGACCTTATTAATGTGTTGCCCATTTCATTCAAATATCAACTTGATCTTTCAAGAAATAAAAATAGACTAATTACACAATATTGGAAAAGAGATTTCTGAGGTTTGATTGCCATGGTAAATCTGAGCATAATTTGAGACATTATTGAGATTTCTTCTGAAATGTTAGCAGATGCATTTGATATTACTTGGGTCTCTTTTCTCAGGAGAAACTTTTGAGATGCAGGACATTTTAGAAAGTCTCGATTTACTCAAAACCATTGAGAAATTAAAGAGATCTCATTTGTGATTTTTCTTTCCTGACCTTGCTTATCAAAATTATCACAGTTTACATTTCATTATTTATGAATGCTCTTAATGAATTCTTTTATTTTTCTCATGTCCCTATTTTTTTGTCTACCTCCATAATAGGGAAATGAGTTTCTCCCCACCTGTCTCTGTGACTGTAGTGCTGTGGTTTAGGTGGTTGGCCGATACAGCACTTCTCTGTGTGGTTAATGGATAACTGCCGCAGCCGGGCGGCCATGATGAAACGTTGACATTTCCCTCCGATTATTCATCCGCCCCTTTGTTCTGAGTGTTTGCTAATGGCCTGGGCGCTGGGCGGAGTGCTCGTGAGATGGAGAGACGGGAGGAGGAGGGTGAGAGAGAGACAGAGAGAGGGGTCTCTGAGGCACACCCCACTGTTTGTTCCTTGTGTTTGCTTAATATGGCATGTGGGTGGAGGGTCTTAGGGACCAGAGTGACCTGCACTGTGTTAGTTAGGGCAATAGCCAAGACCCTTGGTGAGCTCATGAGCATTACAAATAATAATTTAGGTGTTACGGTAATTTGGTAAATCTCACAATAATATGACGATATTTCGGTAACACTTTTGTTTAGGGTCCAATTCTTGCTATTAACTAGTTGCTTATTAGCATGCATATTACTAGGATATGGCTGTTTATTAGTACTTATAAAGCACATATTAATGCCTTATTCTGCATGATCATATTCTACATCCATTAACCCTATACCTAAACTTAGCAACCTTACTATTAATAAGCAGTAATTCTATAAGTCTATAACTATAACTATACGTCTATAATATAAATTTTATATAAAATGCAATTTTCAAATTCAATAACTTTGTTTAAGTTCACTTTATTTAACTTTTTTGTGCCGAGTGTCCTCTTTAAAAAGAGACCACACTTAAGTCTGTGCTCAGATTCAAGATTTATTACAGTTTAAGTTGGAAATTTAATTTTCAGGTCTACACTCAAAAATACAGAAACAGCAATTCACTGCCATTATAAAGCTTTGAAGAGCCAGGACATTTTTAATATATAACTCTGATTGTATTTGTCTGAAAGAAGAATGTCATATACACCTAGGATGACTTGAGGGTGAGTAAATCATGGGGTAAATTTCATTTTGGGGTGAACTATCCCTTTAATGTAGGCTTTGCTTTCTTTATGCAAATGTTAACTCCCTGCCATTTTTTTCTGGCAATACGTGTTTTCACTGTTGTATGGTAGGGGGCACTATTATGCATCTTCTGAAAGAGTACAGAATAGTTCAGAAAACACAGGTGAAGAAGAAGCAGAAACAAGCGATAGAAGTATTGCTTATATGCCTGTAAAATAACACGATCATCAACATTAAACAGCATATAAATCAGAACAGCCTAATGTTACTGAAATGTGGGCGAGGACGAGCTACAGGACTGTGAAGCTTTGGACCGTATCACCTCCATCTATGTTCTGCTCATCATTCTGAATCTGGACATAGTCTTTGACAAAAATATGGTTTTCTCAGCTTTTTGCTCAAAATGTTTTTTATGAAACTTATGACCCGTGCTGATAAAAAAATATGCATGAAGCTAGAATAAATTGTTTGTTTGTTTAAAAGCAGAGGGTCTGTTTTTTCTTTTGATATGTTGTATGTTCAGATATTCATACCACAAAATATTCTCGGGGCCATGGAAGTTTTGTGAAAATGATCAAAATGCTGGCGCTGGCTGGCAACTTTATTAGCAAGTGCTGGTGAGGAAAGAGTTAAAATTGAATTTCTTATTTCCTTCGTTTGATTATTTGGTGAAATACAATCTGGACATTCTTGTGCTGTTTCTCAAGAATCACCCAAATACTCAAGATTGCTCTGTATGTATGTTCATTATCTATGATCAGGATTTCATGGAGAGGTTTTAGCATCAGGTTTCTTTTCTTCATGTTGATTTTGGAGTTCTTAACTGGAGTAAACAGTGAGTCTTGAAGTCTTCCTACAGTCTTATCAGCAGAAGGGTGGGGTCATGGACTAAAGCCACCAGAGTGGAATGAAGAAGGGATGAGGAGGGAGATCGCCCAGGTAAATACAATGCCTGACCACTCCAAAGAAACAGAGGGGATTGAAAACGGAGGGAGAGAGAAGAGAAACGGGAATGGTTGGTCAGGCTGTAGGTATTGTACCTACTATTTACTCACCCAACAGGCAGATGCGTGGCTCTGTTCACTGACACCTGAGCAGTTGATTAGATGTAGAGGACAGAGACAATAATGGGAGCAGAACATGTGCTGGTGGGAAAAAAAACGTTGGCTTTTCATAACCAAGAGTATGAATATGAATGCAGACCATGAAGACACAATATGTACCTGCCTCCCTTTTTATTTAATCACATTCTACACTCTCAGAAAAAAAGGTACAAAAGCTGTGCATGAAAAGGTACAAACACTTTGGCGGTACCCTTACATAGTATATGTTCCTTTAAGATATAATATGCATCGTTTAAGTGTAAATAAAGTACAGTGGCGTACCTTTTGAAAGGATGCCGCCCCAGTGCACAGCTTTTGTACCTTTTTTTCTGAGAGTGTAATGTGATTAAATAAAAAGGCAGGCACAT
Source organism: Gobiocypris rarus (assembly GCA_023029165.1). Lineage (NCBI taxonomy): Eukaryota > Metazoa > Chordata > Actinopteri > Cypriniformes > Gobionidae > Gobiocypris > Gobiocypris rarus. The sequence continues at coordinate 36,193,543 of CM040918.1, read as the reverse complement.
ATTGTATCAATAAACCCATCAGGACATCCCAAAGGAAATTGTATTGCTCAGTATCTGTTGTTAGATCCTTCTCATTTAATGCCTCATTTAAATATTAACTTTGTTTCAGTCTCTCTTAAAATTAGAACTGACGTCCAGTAAAGCTTCAGGGTTTTAACTTCCTAAGACCAAGGAAAACAAAGTCTTCATTCATGTCATTACATTGTTTAGAGCATAAGAAACAAATGGATTAAGTTCCAGTATTTTATTAAAACACAGGTGTGCATTGTTAGTTTATGTTAACTTATTAATTAACTTTAACAGATACAATTTTTGGTAACAGTTTATTTTAGTTTCCTTGTTACATGTCACATGTAGTTACTGTAGTAATACCTACAAATTGCATAATTACATGCAACTAACCCTAAACCAAACTCTAATCCTAACCCTATATGTATACACTGTAACAAAATTATATGATCAATAAATCATGGCATGTATTTATCTTGCTGCATCAAAATAAGTTAAGCAAATTTCAACTTTTTTAATTTTTAAAAGTCAGTTTAATGTATTTTAAGTTGAAATGACCTAAACAAGTTGATTGTACAGCTACTTTATGTTACAGTTGTTAATTAATATTACGCAGTACTTAAATGTATAATTACACTGCAACAAGGACACCTTAAAAAAATGTTGTAACCCTTTTTTATTTTCAATAATGTAGTACATGTCAAAATGAACAGTAAGAATAATGAATGTAAGATGAGATTAGTTTATGTTAGTTAACTATGTGCACTAAAGGAACTTTATTGGAAAGTCTTAGCAGGATATTTTATGCAGATTTTATGCAGCACATTTTGAGACATTACTGAGAATCCTCGAGGACACGTATGTGAGATTACGAAGGTGCATGTTTTTATAAGAGAAAACTCTGAGAAGCTGGAGATTTCTCGATTTAAACACCAACGAGTCTCTCATTTGAGATTTTTCTTTCAAACATGTTGTGTGTTTTCAAATTCTCATAAGATTTTAATTTAAAGTCTCATTTCTTTCAAATATCTAAATGTAAATGCACATGTATTCATTTTCCGGGCTCCTCATGTAAAGCAAAACAACAGTATATACAGTGTGCCGTATGCTTTAGAGAACTGAAGGCCCCGCACCTGGTCGCAGCGAGAGCAGGGGGAAGGCAGGCGAGAGAGGAGGGCAGCTTTAAAGCTTTTACCACTGTGCAAACAGTAGGCTGATTGCTTTTAATGGGATCAACTAGAGGCCTCTGTGAGAGCCGGCCCTGCCCTGGCCAATACCGGGATGTCGGGTAAGTGTAAGCTCACTTCTCATTACTGGTCTTGAAAGAGCCCGTGTAATCCAGCACACGTAAATGCAAACACACATACACTCTCAGGAGCACAGACACCTTTGTGATGGGACAGTTGAGAACGTAACAGCTGAAGGACTCGCTGACAAAAACCAACAACTTTTTCTTTTTGTTAAATGAAGGTCTCCTCATTAGTTAACTAAAACTAAAACCATTAAAAACTGTACTTGAAAGATATTTTTATTATATTTCTGTTGGTTACCATTTAAGTAATTTACAGGACGTACTAAAATACACTAAAACTAAAATAAAAATTATAATACAATCAAAAAAATGGTAACACTTTACAATAAGGTTGTATTAGTTAACATTAGTTAATGCATTAGTTAACATGAATGTACCATTAATAACACCTCTGTTCAGCATTAATTCATCTTTGATAACGTTAGTTAATAAAAATACACCAGTTTGTTCATGTTAGTTCACAGTGCATTAACTAATGCTAACAAGATTTTAATAATGCATTAGTAAATGTTGAAATTAACTTTAACACCGATAAATAAATGCTTTATAAGTGCGGTTCATTATTAGTTCATGTTAACTAATACAGTTAACTAATAACTAATACATATATAACAAAAACAACCTATACAGGCATATTTTTATAAAACAAATAAAAATAAAAAAATACCAATAAAGTAATTAAAACAACACTGGGTCACATTAAAACTTGTCCTGGAGACTTTTTTCCATTCCTTCATCATTTCAAACGTTCTCTAAACATAGATTTCATTGTTAAACCAGAACCAGACTTTCAATCTTAATATATGGAAATTAATTGTTAAATGTTCAAAACTATGATCATCCAAACAAAGATTGCAATCATCATTAACCATTTTAATATGTATTATATATTTATTTTTTTACGACTCCTCTTTAGTTGTGGCATCATCTTCACCACTTCGAACTATTTATAATTTGCTTGTACTTGTCAGTGAAAATACAGATAAATTAAAGGTAAAATTCCCATTGTGCATAATTTCTAATCAAGCTGTAACAGTGAGAAAGTATGTAAAAAGTGTGAAATTAGCTATTTGCCTATATTTAAGGTAAATAAAATTACTGAAATTAGCCTTATCAGGATTAAAGAGAACTTCTTATTCTAAAAATGTACTTTCCATCAGTCATTTGCATTACAGAATGATATTAAACAAAATCCTTAATTTGAGGTGTGATGGAGTGACACTGTAGTGGGAGTTTTCGTGACTTTCTGACTAAATTCTTCTGATATACACTGATACGTTGTTTGTGGTGAATTAAATATACTAGCAAGCGTGTGAAAATTTTGTAGTAACAAAACAGGATCAAAATTGCCTTTAGCTGAAGAAACGCCCAGAAATTTCAGATAAAGCTTATACACATCTATACACATCTAGTTATACACATCTAATCTCAGCCTATGGCGCACAAAACTGGAAACACTTCAGGAGTTTCAAAGTCCTCATTTGATTGGTTGAATTCTCCAGTATTTCCGCGTGTGTCCACCTAAACGGTCCACATAAAAACAAAGATGCCGTGATGCCAAACCCCCTCATGGAAGAAGAAAGCTGTCGTGTTTACAACTGTGACTTGTCAGGATCAACTAAACGCTGGATTTTCAAAAGGATGTGAAGTGCATTTAAAATACACCCAAGAGTTTTGAAGGTCCGTCCCTAACCTCACCTCCAAATATACAAATTCATATGAATTACACCAATTCGTCAAAACGAATTGACATGAGATTGTGTTGGAAACACTTGTTTTTTATTTTTTTTATTTACACAGGATTGATCATCAACCTTGGACAGAACCTGATGGTGCAGATGGATGAGGTAAACCAGGAAGGTCTCCAGACAGCAACATGACCAGAGGAACAAAGCGCGACTGTTAAATGTTGTGCCAGACTCACTGAGTTTTGGCATCCCGGACGGTTAATTCTTGTGAACAGATGAAGGCGTTCAACTCTTTCATAGTCTATGGGTTGTTCTTATCTCTCAATGGTACACAAATGAAGGCGATCAGATGGAATGAGTTGTGATGTATGACCTAGTGATGGATCTGTGTTTGATAAGTGGCAGGGCAGGTTTCTGTATGGTGAAACCACAGAGAAAAGCGCTGAGCCAACATAGAGAGTTTGGCTGAGGATCAGCACACGCTTACGACTAACAGCGGGATAAAGGATCTGAATTTCACAGAATTGCTGATGCCATTGAAGAGTTTAAATATTTTTACTTGCCTTCGTTTTTACACTCTCAAAAATGTTGGGTTGTTTTCAACGCATGTTTGGGTCAAATATGGACTAACTCATTTGTTGATTTAAATTTTTTAATTCAATTTGAAACCCAATGGTTGAATTTGTCCATATTTGACCCAAACATGGGTTGAAACAACCCAACAATTTTTGAGTGTACTCATATGTGACTAGGCTATTGTAACCTGCTATGTTAACCAGGGTTTCATATCAAACAAGAAAGTTTTTATTGCTCTGCACTTGAAGGGATAGTTCAGCCAGAAAAGTTAAATTCATTTAGACCACCAAAGTGTTTTTTTTTCATGTGGCCTGCATATTTTTTCTATTGCTTTCAGTGGGAGGGCCACATTTTTGGTCAGCGAGAGTTGATTCATCACTGCCATTTTTTACCCAGCCATCCAATCACAGTGGATGAGGGGCGGGACAAACACCACCCCGACCGACAGTTCTCTCTTTCAATGTGGTTAAGCCATCTTATCATCCAAAACAAGGGACAAAAAAAGTACTTTAAAAACACTGCGGTGCCAAAGAGCACCTGCCATTTTCACAGTCACCCTCATGTCATTTTTAAACCTGTTGGACTTTCTTGGTTGGTACAAGGTGCTTAAAGTGCTTGAGTTTTTGAAATGTAAGGCCTAGAAAACAGCTATATTTATGAAAAGGTACTTGAAAAGTGCTTTAATTATTGAAAGACAATATATATGAAATAGTGTTTAATTTTGACAATTAATATCGATAAAAAATCATTTTCACGCAAAATGTGAGTGTGATATTGCTCATATAAATATCCAAGTATATGATACAGTTTTCATTTTTCAAGTCAACCATATATTCATGGGGGGAGGAAAAATCGCTATCGCTATCTAAGGAATGCGATATCTTTGTCATAGTATCCATTCAGTGGTAAAGTAAGCACGGTGCTGCACTTTATTTGTACCATTTTGCTTAGTTGGTTTATCTTTATTTATCTATTTAACTTTATTTTATAATTTGAAAGATGATAGGGAAAGTGGGGTCTCTAATTTTATTCCATGAAAACCAAAACAAGTCCTTGAAAGTCCTGCAGGTTTGGAACAAAATGAGGGCGAGTAAACAATGACAGAATTTTTGGCTGAACTGTCCCTTTAAATTGTAGATTTGATGTGTCTGTTTCCAGATCTCACAGAAGAGCAGAGGCTGTTCTTCTCTGAATGTTCTTCTTGATAATCTATTGATTGTTTGGTCCATTTAAATGTGACTCACCACATACACCACAGGCAGAGCTGGAACTAATGCAAATGACACGTTTTCGATATATTTTCTGAAGTGCAATGTGCAAAGCATGCAAATAAACTAAATTTTATTGAGCGACCCCTGGTTCAGGTAAGTGTTCCCTTGAGCATTTATTGTGAAAGTTGGAGAGGTTAAGAGGTGCTTGTGTCGTCCACTGTGGACAGATAACACTCTTTCAGTCCCCACTCACAGACCTGGCCCAAAGCCAACTGATAACACAGTCACATACCATCTTTATTAATGATTGGTCAAGTCCCGGACGGAGCACGAACCCCGGCAGGTAAGATGAAGGATCTTTCTGTAATGACCACATCTGAGCTCCACCCAACAAAAGCAATCCATTCTAACACTGCTATGGCAACATTCCTTCAGGAACTAAAGAAAGCGCCCAGAAAAAAGGCTTTATAAGGAAGTTTACGTCACCCTGGGTATTACACATGGAATGAAAGGCACTCTAACATCTTGATAACATTGGTTAATTAGTTAACATGAAGCATTTTACCTTTAAGACACAAATCATGTGGAAAATGTAAAAAAAAAAAAAAATCTGCACTGTTTATCCTTTTGATCTTTTATTCAAAAAAATCACTAAAATCTAATCTTTCATTGAGGTAAAATAATTGAAAATGGGGGGAAACTCACATTATGATATAAATGCTTTTTTTCAAAACACGTTGGCAACAATTATTGGCACCCCTAGAATTTTTTATGAGTAAACGATCTCTGAAGTATATTCCCATTAATATTTATATTTTTTAGCACACCTGAGCATGAAATTGTCCAGCCATGACTTCCTGTTCCACCGGAGTATAAATATGAGGAAACATAAAGGCCAAATTCCCTTAATCATTCATCACAATGAGTAAAGCCACAGAATATAGTTCTGATGTGCAGCTAAATATTGTTGAGCTTCACAAAACAGCTAAAGCATTGAAAATCCCCATTTCCACCATCAGGGCAATCATTAAGAAGTTCATTCAACTACAGATGTGAATCTGCCTGGAAGAGGACGTGTGTCTATATCATGCTAATGCACGAGAGGAGGAGAGTTTGAGTGGACAAAGACTCTCCAAGGATCACAGATGGAGAATCACAGAGATTAGTTGAGTCTTGGGGTCAGAAAGCCAAAAAAATAAAAAAAAAATAAAACAACCCCTACATAAGCACAAGTTATTTAGGAGGGTTTCAAGAAAAATCCTCCTCGCTCATCCAGAAAACAAACTCCAGCATATTCAGTTGTCCGACACGACTGGAACTTCAGACGGGACCTGGGACCTGGTCTTTTTTTTCAGCTGGATCTTTAATGTTGAGGGCCTATTTTTTGCTGAAGGTCCTGTACATCTTGTTCAGACACATGGTATAATGGATTCTAGCAAATAAAAAATCAAAACCCGATAATGGGCCGTGGTTGGATCTTCCATCAGGACAATGATTCAAAACAAACATCAAAATCAACACACAAATGTGTCACTGAGCACAAAATGAAGCTTCTGCCATGGCCGTCCCAGTTCCCTGACCTGAAGCCTGTAGAAAATGAGTGACGAACTGAAGAGAAGAAGCACCAATTTGGAGCTGGGAATCTGGAGGATCTGGAGAGATTTAGTGTGGAGGAATGCTCTCAGATCTCTTGTCAGGTGTTCTCCAAACTTATCAGGCATTTTAGGAGAAGACTCAGAGCTGTTATCTTGGGAGAAGGAGGTTGCAAAAAGTATTTAATCAAAGGGTGCCAACATTTGTGGCCAACGTGTTTTGGAGAAAAGCATTTATTTCATAATGTGATTTACACCCCATTTTCAATGATTTTACTTCAATGAAAGGTTAGATCTTTGTGATTTCTTTTAATAAACGATCAAAAGGATAAACAATGCAGATTTATTTTTTACAGCCATATTTGATCATATTTACCAGGGGTGCCAACAATTTTGACCACCACTGTATTTACAGTATGTGGGCCTTTATCAGACATTAAAAAGCATCTGGCTTAGATTTCTAAATTGCCTAAAATGTCTGGGATTTGGCTTTGTTACAATATTGACGTGCTCTCTACAGTTCTTATACGTTATGTACGTGTATGCATTGCTTTGATCGTTTCTCTGTCTCACTTGCCAAAATACATTGCGAGTTTGCATTTGAGCACTTCCGTTGCATCGCCCTGAAGTCGATGGGTTTTTTGGTTAAATGCATTGAATAAGGTCTGTGGTATAGGCTATTTAAGCTCAAGATATTTTCCCGTTTTAACATCATCACACCAAACATGTAAACTTTCACAGCCTCGATGTGTTTATAACCCCGCTCTTGCATCACTCAAACCTTCAGTGAAAATGTTTTTAAATAAAGACTGAAAGAGTTGACAGAAGCTTAATGGTGGTGATGTTGAAGTCATAGCACTTCATTTATAGCTTTCGTTTGGCTTTTAATTCTGCCGATTGTATTTAGGCTTCACTATTCAAAGAGTTGTGCTCATTTGTGAAGAGTATCATGATCAACAAAACGTGTAAGAATAAGAAAAAAATATTTGTTGGAAATTACTGCAATTAACTTAACTTAATTACTTAATTTCTGCAATAATCCAAATGTCAATGCCTGCACACTATTGATAAAACTACTTGTCAATCACTGCCCTTTGCATAATGTCAGATTCACATTCACTCATGTCAACAGATCACAGCATTCACAACCAGAATTCGCCTCATTCACCGGAATGAAAACGTCTTGTAAAAAGCACAGCTTCTGCAAATGGCTGACTCCATAGGCCTTATTCAGAGCAGCGCCATGACAGGTATGAAAGCGAGGCTGTGAGGGTAAGACTTGCGTGTTTTCAATGGCATCCGCTGTAAAAAGCTGTATAAAGCTCATAAATCACTTATCATTTTCCACAGCTCATGTTATCTGGAGTTTTTTGTCTACTAAAACGTCTTGGAAAGATATTTTTGCAGTGTTTCATCAGCAGAACAATCCAAAAATGCATTAAATAACAATACAACGCACCGAAGAGATGTATGTCTATCCCTCACAGCCTCGCTTTCATTCTCGTTAAAAATCAAAGATGGCGCTGCTGTGAATAAGGCCTATACAGTAGACCAAACAAAAATGCAAATTCACTGAAATATTCCCACACTTTCATCCTGGTCGGGATCACCTGCAAAGCTGCACATGTCAGAAATAAAAGTGTAAATAAGTTTGTGAGCTTAACTAAATTAAACACCTAAATATGAGGCTCGTTAACATTAGTTCATTCATAGGGTATTAAAGGTGCAGTATGTAATATTGATAGCTAGTGGTTAAAATGGGTACTGCAGTTCAAATTAAAAATATTGGAGAGAGTTTGTTCCCCCGCCCCCTCCTCCTCAGACTCGATGCTCACACGAGTTGCCAGATTGAGGACACGCAACAGGAAAGATAGAGCGCAAATTGACAATGAAAGGAGGAGACTTACACACTGATGAGTTGATGCGTTGATTTATCCACGTTTTAATATGTACGCGTTCATAGAGATGGATGCCAAGGCTTTTAGGTAAGGTATAATCTGCGATCTCTGACCCAGTTTGTTTGCTGGCTTCCATGGCAGCAATGCACTGTGTTTTCCGGCAACTGGTAACCTGGGGTGTCGAAATAGTATTGGGTAAACTGGCAACGTGCTGTATCGCACAGACCAAAACAAAAACAGACATTCTGACACGGAACGCACATTTAAAAATAGAATAACTGGCTGCATTGCTTTTTCAGAGAAACAAGTATGTGTAATGGTATTTTAATGCTTTAATACAGCCAAAAAAATGATTTACAGCACATTTAACAACTGCTGTCTTTTTTTAAAAGCACAATATGGTCACCCTAATTTATTATTACATGCAACCAGATTTGAGTTTCTGGATTTTCACAAATGTCAGACTTTTGGGTTTGTTTTTGGCAACCTGATCTCATGAGAAAACTTAATTATTAAAGTGAATTCAATGATTTCGTATGAATTTAGATGATGTGATTCATACAAAACGTACAGTGAATTTGGTTTTACTGAAATTGTAGTAAATTTCACAAACAATTATTACAAACTGCAATTAACACATTGAATTAAATGAGAAATTTTGAAGTCAAATGATTGAAATTGTATTTTTAAAATGTACTGGAATATTCTAAACTTTGAGACATATTTGTTTACAGTGTACAATTTTTAGGGGGAAAAGGGTAAGCATGAAGGTACGCCCCTAAACATAAGCACAAGCAGAAAACCCACAAATGAGATGCAAAATTCATATGATTTATCCACAAATTCACCAAAACGTAAAATGTTGCCATGAGATTGTGTTGTTTTGGCAGACCACGAGTCAAAACCCATGACCTCTGTACGGCCGAGGCGCAGACCGATGGCCTGGTGTGAGTGTGCGTCGTCCAAACTCAGCTGTGTCTGTTGTGCAGGAGGAAATACTGGTTAATGAGTAGCCTGTGCTGAGTTGTGGCCCTCTGTTACAGGTGTGGGGGCCAAGGACAGCAGCTGATAAGACTAGACATGACCGGGGAGAGGGGGAAGAGAGAAGAGAGAACAACCGCAAAACAGAGGGAGGATTGGAGTAGAGATATCAATGACCTGGCGTTACTAAGAGACCAGCCTACATTCATCAGCATATAACGGTATCCAGCCCAGTCTACGTGCCTTTTACACTATAGAGCCGTTGGAATAGGAGATTAGAGAAGTATTTTAACAATAAAAAAATGCATCACCTTTTAGCAATCAGGTAGATAAGAAGGCTAGGTGGGAACACATTAGGCCTAATGTGCAGCAGAGCGCCTGCAACACACTGAGCCACAACTCTCATCATATACCTTGAGTAACTTTTACGAAATGGTTTCTGCATTACAAAATAATAAAGAACATAAAACATTGATTAAACGGTGTCTCAACTAAAGGCACTTTTGGCCCTGTGGACATAAACTCTCTTAAAACATATTTTCACATGCATATTATATAAGTAAGAGAATTAATTAATTAGTCAATTTTTACTTAACATTGTCCAAAAGTGAACATGCATTACAGCAAAATCTTGTAATTTTGGTCTTTTAAATAAATACAGGTGCTGGTCATATAATTAGAATATCATCAAAAACTTGATTTACTTCACTAAGTGAAACTTGTATATTATAATAATTCATTACACACAGACTGATATATTTCAAATGTTTATTTCTTTTAATTTTGATGATTATAACTGACAACTAGGGAAAATCAGAATATTGTGAAAAGTTTAAATATTGAAGACACCTGGTGCCACACTCTAATCAACTAATTAACTCAAAACACCTGCAAAGGCCTTTAAACGGTCTCTCAGTCTAGTTCTGTAGGCTACACAATCATGGGGAAGGCTGCTGACTTGACAGCTGTTCAAAAGATGACCATTGACACCTTGCACAAGGAGGCCAAGACACAAAAGGTCATTGCAAAAGAGGCTGGCTGTTCACAGAGCTCTGTTTCAAGCACATCAATAGAGAGGCAAAGAGAAGGAAAAGATGAGGTAGAAAAAAGTGTACAAGCAATGGGGATAACCATACCCTGGAGAGGACTGTGAAACAAAACTCATTCAAAAATGTGGGGGAGATTCACAAAGTTGTTCTCTGATGAAAATAAATTTAGCATTTCCTTTGGAAATCAGGGTCCCAGAGTCTGGAGGAAGAGAGGAGAGGCACACTATCCATGTTGCTTGAGGTCCAGTGTAAAGTTTCCACAGTCAGTGATGGTTTGGGGTGCCATGTCATCTGCTGGTGTTGGTCCACTGTGTTTTCTGAGGTCCAAGGTCAGCGCAGCCGTATACCAGGAAGTTTTAGAGCACTTCATGCTTCCTGCTGCTGGACAACTTTATGGAGATGCAGATTTCATTTTCCAACAGGACTTGATACCTGCACACAGTGTCAAAGCAATTACATTTTTACCTGTCTATCAACAATGTTCAAAAGTTTCTATAGATAAATCACAGCAAAATCTTGTAATTTAAATAAATAAATCTGTTTACATTTATGTCATTGTTTTTTGTTTACCAACATTGCCCAATGGTGAACATACATTCATCATATGCACCATTCATTTTTGTAATTTCTTATACAAAACACATGTTTAAGAAACTAAATTTGCAATATTTTAGATCTATTTCTTTATATAAGAGAGTTCAGTGGAAGGCAGGGATTGACTGGAGAGCTCAGGTCACCCAAATCACTACTGTGCCACTGACCACAAGGCTATTGCTCTGACATTTTGAGCAGTTTTTTTATAAATAAAATGTCTTGCAAAGGCAAATTTCACAGCTAGAATTAATCCTAAATACACGCAAAGTTGTTGCTATATCATGTATTTAACACAACTGGAACAAGACTGTTTGATGAAAAATGTGATGGCTGTGGCAAGTACTTCTGACTTTTGAAATCTGACTTTAAAAAGTGTGATTCAACCTTAATTTCAATTTCACACTACAGGGTTTCGAAGTCTGCACAGCTGTGTTGCTCAATCAAGGCTTATCACTCTGTGTCATGGAGTGTGAGAGGGCCACACGCTGAGGATCGGATCAATATCCCGGTTCCTACCGGTCCACCCCTTCCCACACACGGCCCTTTTTTCGACCAGGCAGGGTAATGAGTTACTTATGCCACTCTACACCTTCAAACCCCCATTAACCAATCCTCCTATACCCCAGCATCCCCTCCTCCACACTGTGACCCACCTTGATCTACTAGCCTTCACCCGGGTGAACAAACTGTTCAGAATCTCTCTCTTGCGGTCTTGCTCTCTCTTGTTCTTTCACCCACTCATACTGGGGTCACCTGCAAATACAAAGAAAATAAACTTAACTGTGAAGTGAATTACTTCACTAAAGTAGTTGAATATAATGTAGGATTATTTGTATAATACATTGAGGAAAAACCATAAGGGGTAAAAGTTTATCATACACTTAAAAATAAAGGTTCTTTGTTGGCATCAATGGTTCCATAAAGAACTTTAAAGAGGACACTTTCCACGAAAGGTTCTTTATAGTGGAAAAAGGTTGATAAAGTGTTCTTCAAATGGTTCTTTTAGCAATGAAAGGTTCAATGGGGAACAAAACGTATACCAACAAAGCAATAGTTTTCACATGACGTCACACCATTACAAGAATGCCCACCTGGAGAGCAAAACAAGGCTTTCCTCCATTGCCCACCAGTCATTTTCACCAGGTTTGTAGTAAGTTCTTATGTAGTAAGAATGTGATATTAAAAGACCAAATTCAATATACACCTTGAACACAAAATATTAATGCAACACAAGGTTTCTCGTTAAGTGTTTTATCCATCGAAAACCATTGTAAAGAAAACGCATTGCGTCTACTCGCATGTAGGTGTAAACTGCTTGATATTTTAATATCACTGTTTTAGTGTTTTACAGGTGGGTTCCACTGATTCTTTAGCCTGGCTTAACAGCACCTTAATTAAGTAGTTAATCTGTGTTTAAAATTAAGTGCTGCAATTTGATTTAAAATAAATCCCAGATCAACAAATCCTTGATTAGCGTTAAACTTTGCTTAATTTAATCCTTATTGGTGCAACCCATTTTAAAAACATCCCGCTGTTTTTAGTGATTGGAATACTGCAGGTGCTGTACATGGATCACAAGTGCCCAAAACTTGTATCTTGTTCACATGTTTTTTTTATTTTTATTGACAGGCTTGTGCTGCAGTTCTATGGCTGTCTATGGTTGTTCCGCGTCACGTGACTCAAAACTATGGATAACTTGAAAATAAACACCTTAAACTTGACTAGGTTGACATTGACATGCAAATCACTGCAGTGACCACAGCGTCAAAAGATGAGCAAATGAGCAACACCTGAACATAATGAAACAAACAAACCAATGAGAACATAACGCAAATGGGAAAAAAAGCACACGGCATGAACACAAGGGAAACGTTGGAATCTGAATTTTGAAGAACCACTCTAAGGGTGTGGTTAAGTGGTTCTTCTAAATTCGGTTCAATTGGTAACACTTTACAATAAGGCTCCATTAGTTAACATTGGTTAACTACATTAGTTAACATGAACTAACAATGAACATTTGTATTTTTTACATGTTATTAACATAACTAACAAAAATGTATAAGTACTGAATCAAATGTATTACTAATTAATTTTAGTTTATGCATTAACAAATTATTAATTATGTTACCAGGTTAGTTGACTTTAGGTTTTAAAGATATGAGTGTCAATTAAATTCAGTTCATTATAATTAAGTTCCATAACAATATAGGTTTATTTATAACGGTTTTCTGTTGACGTAAGGCTTCAAAGTTGAGGCTCAATTCACTTAATTTCAATTAAATTTAAAATTTAGATGTATTTGTGCAGTGCAGTTTCCCAAACTGGCATTACTTAAGAAAATGCAGATTCATGAAAAGTTTATGATTAATTAAATCATAAACATATAAAATTCTGCATTAAAATATCTGCATGAAAATGCAAATGTGTTGTTTTATCTTTTTTTATCTACAGTTTTCTAAAGTTTTATCTACACTTTAGATCAGGAAACACATATTTACTATTGCTTATTAGCATGCATATTACTAGGATATTGGCTGTTTATTAGTACTTATAAAGCATGTATTATTTATTTATTTTGCATGACCATATTCTACATCCCTAACCCTATATGTAAACATAACTACCGCCACAACAACTGCCTTACTTAACTATCAATAAGCAGTAATAAGGAGTTTATTATTTAGGGAAAGCTCCTAGTTAATAGTGAATGTTCCCTAAACTAAAGTGATACCAAATCTTGTTTGTGAATCCCTATTATAGTGCATTGAGAGAAACACAAAAGGGTAATGGGTTATCTTCTTTAAGTTTCATTCAGTTTTATTTAATTCAGTCTATTTCGTTAATTTAATTCAGTGTAACTTTTTTTTTTGTATGTGAACTTGTAGTTTTAAGGTTTACTTAAAACTACAAGGGGTATAAACCTATAATAGCTTATCAGAGACTAAAAAATATAGTGTTGTAATTCATCTTAAGCATCAGATCGTTATTAATTCTCCTAATCAAGATCTTGTTGAAGCAGACCCGACGTCTCACCCGTGAGAACCGCACTGTAAAGATAAGCCGGGATGAATCTGTATTGGAAAGGGCGAGGTCGGCCAGAGGCTGTGTAATATAAATGCAGCGGGTGTGTACAGGTTGTGTCTGGAATCTTTCCACGCTCTGTGACTTTGACAATGGTCGGCTCCGAGCCTCAGGATTACAAACCGCATCCTGGTCAGGGATGATGCAGGTGGCCGACGCAACAACCTGATGTGCAGGTTATTTTATAGCTACGTTTAGGGTATTTCAGAACAAATGTGGGTTGGTTACTTTCACTACACATATCAAAACATGATATATAAAATCATATATTTATAAACTAATATCATGAGAAAGTACGATAACCGTGCACCATGTATTGGGACAGTATCAGAAACATTATTTAGGTCACATAGCCATCCAAACTATAGTAAACCATTTTCGATAGTGGAGTAAACCATATCACACATATCCACATCATTCTTTCTTCCACTATTGCGTTTATCACTCCTTTCTTTTTTGTACTATTGTTCATTTACTAGGAATTGTGCTTCCAAAGGCTTGGCCCTTTGCCACAGTTTATGACTCCAGGTGTGTCCTGGTTACTTCCGTGTTTGGCTGGTCATAGATGTAGGTTTCTCTCTTTTCCTTGATCCTGGCAGAAAGAAGAAAAAAAAAGAAGCCTGAAGACAAACAGGCAAAGGTGAAGAGTTTTCCGAAGCTCACACATATAATAAAACATGCCTACAATCACTCTCAGTCAACATTTACACCACACTGAGTGTGTGTGCATCGCTCTTTTCATGCTCTTTTCCCCTACCACACACATTCGAGTCTCTATTGTGAATGAATGTACCCAGTCGAGAAAATACAGGTGACATTTATCAGAGATACAGACCCAGAGAGCAAATACTGCCCTGTTTTCATTCTCTCTCCACACGCGCACAGGCTGTTTGAAGGAGATTTCCAATGGCAGGGTGGAGGGGTCTATATTTGCCAATAAAGTGTGTTTTTAAAGTGTCCTTTCATCTGCCAGGAAATTGCATAAGTTTTGTGGGATTATGAGAGGCAGGTTTACAACGCAGGTTTCGTTTCAGAACAGGTAAAAGCAAATGGGCAGGTGGGAAATAACTAACCTGGGTTTATGATGTGTACAGGGGAGAAAGACCTGAGAACAGAGGAGACCATGGGCATTATGACGTGTATACTTTAATAAAAGCACAGGATAAACAGTCATGGCATGGTCATGGAATTTAAAAATCACTTTCAATAGCTCACGTATCCATTAAAAAACTACTTTTGAGATCAAAATACAGATAGTCGAACATAACTGTTTGTATCATTAGTGACTTTACTATGATCGCAGTTCTTGTTGAAGTGTCTTCTTACAGGTGAATATACTAATGAAGTAACCTGTTGTAATGCACACACACTATTGACACGACATGACACGGATGGTTAACTTATAGCAGTACAACAACCTATTACGGTCCTACGGGAAATATAAGGAGCCTTGAACGATTGCTTTCTTTCATTGTTTAAAAAGAATTTATAAAAATGACATAATACTGTAACAATGATATTTATATAAACATGGCAACGTCAATGAAAAAATATATATTGTTAGAGTTCCTGGAAAATTTGCACAGGAATATATATACATGTCATCCATGAAATCCAATTATAGGAGGATGTGGGTCATAAAAATGTAGCAATATGTTCTTGTTGTTGATGGTTGGTCATAATTATGAGGCATTTTTATTTTTTATAAGAACCATGAATTTAGATATTTAGATAATATTTGAGACAAAACAACATTATCTTTTGTTAAACGATTGAACAGATATTTTTACTGTGTCTTTATAAGGGTTACTCTGTTCAAAAATGATCACTAAAAGCTAACAGAAAAAGAAGAGGGGCAGTCTAAATGCTAAACTCATCCGTTAATGTCAGTGTAGTAACGGTATGGTCCCCTTTCCTTTTCTTTTTTTTTTCTTTTTAAGGATAGACACCTGACTGCATCCTGGACAAGCGACAGGTTCCTGACTCTCCCATAACTGCCGTACAGCCCAAGGGCAGATATACCGGTCTGAGCCACTCTAAAACACCAGGAAACTTTTCATATACACACGCTTGTTCATTTTATGATACTTTTATGTATTACTTTTTCCAACTATATGCTTCTAGCGTTGTGACTTAAATATATTGAGAAATAGGCTATACATTTACCAATGATTGTCATTTAATTCAGTCCTGAATCTTTCAAACTGAGCATTATCAAATATAGCATTATTTAAATAATCTCTAGCTATAAATTAGGTTTTTGGAGTGCCATTTCATAAACCACCATGTGGATATAGTATTGTCTGAAACTTTGTGATGATGAGGATGGTGAAGTATTATTTAAAGGAGCTGCCTCCAGAGATTAGCATGAGTAAAGAATTAAACATTTGCTCTCAAGTCTGCTTCTCTCACCTCACCGCATTTTGTTTTGGCATCATAAACTAAATTCAGTTTTCAGCCTCGCACTGCTTTGGATAACAGTGACATTTAGTCCTACATCTCCCTCTGCTGGAGAAAAGCCCACATAACATAAATAAACAGATTTCACCTGTTCTGCAAACAGCTGTTCGTTCTCAGATGTTGTTCATGCTTCAAAAGTCGAAAGGAGTTAGGCCTAAATGCATGTAAAAGTAATTGACTTATTAAATATATTAACATTAGCAATACAATATATATTGTTCATTATCTGGCATACTACAATTTTATTAACATCTATCTATATATGACTATCCACTGTTTTAAATGTATTGTTCATAACATGAGGTAGTCGTACAAACGCTGTTGAATTGCGTAGACCTAATTCGCAGCGGCACCATTTTGATCTTTAACGCGAATGAAAGCGAGGCTGTGAGCGACCGACATCTTTTGGTTGTAGCTGTTATTTAATGTGTTTTTGAATTTTTCTGCTGACGAAACACTGAGACAAGAAAATATGAGCTGTGGAAAATTATAAGAGACCTGCCTGGGAGCTTAATACAGCTTTAAACAGCGAATGCCATCAAAAACACGGTAAGTCTATCCCTCAGCCTCGCTTTCATACTTGTCATGACGCTGCTCTGATTAAGGTCTATAGCGAATAATAAGCAAATTAAACTTCTCTATTTTTCAACATAAATGTCTAAAATATATTGGGATTATACTAAAAAAAAAAGTAATATTAGTCAGTTTAGCTTTTATGTAGGCCTACCTTAAATGTAAACTTTAAAAATCAAAATTAAATCAAAATTAAATTCAACTATGGCCAGAGGGCAATGAAAATAATCTTAATGATATGCGAAAAAATAATAAAAAGATGTCCTGTCTCTGATGCCGTTTTGTCAACATTAATAAGTCGTGATAAAACTGACGTGAATTTCTACAGTCTACGTCACTCGCATGGCTTTCCCCCATAGGTTACTTAAAATGTGATCACGTGAACGAGCCCAGTACAGTGAACTCGCTAGGAGCTCAAGTAGGGCAATGTATTCGGCAAACAGTGGACTGTACTCATTGTTTACGCCGGTTGCTCCTCGTTTATTTCAACAGGGAGCACTTGTTTTCCTCTGTAAATAGAGCTCATTGATAGCTGAGATACCGCTGCGCCTCAGACGGGATGGTTTGCTTTGTGAGCTGTTAGATCACAGGTATGTCCTTCATTTCCTATGCCTTGTCTTTACAGCTCGTCAAGTTCAGCAGTGTTGACAGAGGCTATGTATGCACACTCAGTATGCAACTTCTACTAATTTGTGCTTTACTAGATGTACAAAACACGTACGGAAGCAAAAATAGACCATGGCTGCGTCTCAAACCCTAGTAAGGTGCCTATATAGGCGGCACTTTTTAGACTGTCCAAACTGAGCAGAAATATGCAGATGTTGTTGGCCAAAAAAATAAGATCAAATGCTGATATGATCGCTTATAATGCAAATCCGTGAGATCTTCATAGCAGTATAGCTATGTAGTTTTTATTTTGGGAGGAAAACATATAATACAGTGTAATGTAATGATGATAGAAAGAAGCAAATAAACATTCCTCAAAAGCCTGTTGTATCATATTGGGTAGGACACTCACATTTTATTAAGTTGATAATCAAGTTAACCTAAATTGCTGCAGTCTAGAAAATGTTCGTTTTATAATGTTAATAACAATACGAAAGTATAAAAATCATAAGTTTTCAAAGCAAAAAGGCACGTGAACCACAAACCGTTTTACAGTTATACTAAAAGTTATTTTACTTGCTAGAAAAGTATCAACCAGAAGACTGAAGGAATGTAGAAAATGGTGTAAAACAGGTTTTAAAAGTAAAATTAGGTTTTATACCGTTAACCATTAAAACAGACAGAGAACTGATTAGACTTAATACAGCAGTTCAAAAATAATGTGTAACTATGAGTGTTAAATGAAACTACATTTTTCTTGCATTTCCTCCTGTCAGACAATTACTCAAAACACCACACTAGATCACGTTACTATCAGGAACCTCAGTCACGTGATCCTGTGCTCATGACTCTCATAACCTGCACAGCATCTACATTTCTTCACTTTCACCTACATCTTCAAAAACACTTCCACTTTTTAAGTCAGATGATATCCCTGAATGGCAGCTGCGTGTGAAAGATTTGCCAAGCTCATCAAGACTGCTCATGCGTCAGTCACCTGGCTGTTCAGTCTGTAGCCACTAATGCTGACGTCTGGCTCTTTCTGTATAATGAATTGGCAAAAGGCTTGTGTCTATAGAAATGCTCGGAACAGGAGGGAGCAGTGAATGGAGACATACACAGACGTGCACAAACACGTACACAACGCGGTCTACATGCTTACATGAACACTGAATCCCCAGAGCAAGACTGACTCATCTTGTATTTTTTAGGATTTGTATTTCCTCCTAATGTGCTTGTGAACCTATAGACGCAATGAAGTCCGATATACCATACGAAAAGGTAGATTATTATATTTAAATTATTTAAAAATGTATTGTGAGTGTTGTTGTTTTTTCAAACTCCTTAAATTGTAACTTTTTTTAAGTGTTATCTATTGATTGTAATTTACAAATGTATATGCACATTTTTTGGTATTAACTACAGTTCCTTTGTTTTTCACGTTTTGCTCCAGTTTGTTGACGTGGAGCTAAGCAGAGAAGCACATCAAGGCTCACAAAAGGTATCAAAGTGAAGTTGGGTGTCAATATTTAAGTATGAATATTTGTAAGATTTACGTTTATTAGTGTTATTCGTTTATTGGGTCAATCCGTGCCAACTCAACCCCGGCTGAAATTTGTTTCTTGATATTTTGTAATAATTAATGATAATTATGATATCAATCTATAATGATACAATTAATTATGATAAAACAGTCACTTTTACCCCCTGTAATTTTGCTCCAAATCTCTGGTGAAAATTGTCATTTTGACCATCCTCTACAAAATAGTGGATTACTCAGTAAATTTCGTTTATGTATTTATACATTTGAGCTGAAAAATTGGTCTGAAATTTGGATTTGACATGACATTTGTGTTTTAGAGGTAATCTACATGTAAGAATATGAAATGATAATGCACAATTAACGGCCCGTTCATAACAAGAACTATAATTGTAATTTTAAAAAATCGTTCTAAATATGAAAGAATAGCAGAGTTCACACAACAAGTATAAGAATAACAGCAGAGAGGAAGGATATTGTTGGAATCACTTTCAGAACGATTTATTCCAGCAATGAACATTTGCGGCCAGTCAGAATCAACCCTGCTCGAGCATTTAAAGAGACAGACCGCATAAACTGCACTTAGAATAAACAGAATTATATCGTCCGCTGGTGTGGACACTAATATAATCATCTGTATAGTTCTCTTTCTTGGTGTAAACGGGCCTTATAAATTGCTTTTTTTGTGTGTGTGAAAATTGTTTCCTCAGTCTGAGTGGTTCAAAACTTGGTGGGTTTTTTAGATATACAATCTGAATGAACAAAAAAATGGAAAAAACTTCACCTCATGAATCTAAGTGGCCATAAAAAATGTCACAATTTAGATGTTCATGGTCAAAATTAGCAGATAGATGTATAAGCTGGTGGATGGATAGCATTATAGCATGATTTTGAGCTGATGACAAGTCATGTTATTTTTTTTTCTTTCACCAGATGGCAGCAATCTGGCCCAAATGCATGATAAATTCTCTGTAAAAACTTACAGAAGTGTAGATGTTTGCTTTAGGACAGTAATTTTGCATATTATACAAATGAAAGTGAAAGAGAAAATTACACTTGAAAAAAATCTAAAAGATGCATATTTTTGTTCAGAGAATATAGCTGATGTTTGAAAAGCTTAGGAGGGCTAAATATCCAATGTCACCTGATATTTATAAATTAAATCTCTAATATTAGCCAATAACAAATTTGTCATTTATATATTGTTTAACTACATTGTATCGCATATTTCACTTTTGTCTTCTTACGTTGATAAAATAATTTCACTTCAAATGAATATTACATATCTGTTTATTTGGTAACAATGTGTTTAATCAGCAGGATGATGTACAAATGGTCATCATATGAATAAACCACTTTGTGGTCCTGTTTGATTTGTTAATAATGGCTATTTAAGTGCATTATCCTGCATATCTTTAACATTGTTTTGACCATATCTCATGTCTGTGTTTAGTATTACAGGTGTCTGATCATCCTCACCTGTTTAACCACAGTCTTGTTGATACTCCTGTCACTCCAAACCCTGCTTGTTCCGATGGCAACATCCTCCTCCTCAAAATCATCTGGACAGCGGGTTGGACAGCATCTTCTGATCAGAGAAACCTGTACTGATCCCTGCAGGTAGATCTGTGCCAAACATGTCTATATTTTATTTGTTGGACTGTCACACCTGCCTTCATGTTTTGGAGTGTTTTAGTGGTCCACTGGTAAATGAGGTTAACCACAGCATACGGTTTCACATCTGCGCTTTCAGTGAAGTCTGCATCTGTGGCTTTGTTTGCCAACTGTAGTTTATATGTGTCATGTACAGGATTGCTTTAGTGGAGAGTATTCCCGAGGGCCTGGTATTTAACTCCTCTACCACTCACCAGTCCATATATGAGACCTGGCTCAACCTTATATCTGGCGCTCAAACCAGCCTGGACATCGCCTCCTTCTACTGGACTCTCACCAATAGCGACACACAAACACATGAGGCCACAGCTAATCAGGTTTGGGTGTGAAGTTTACTGAATAATAGGCTTTGTTTGCATCTTAAGGCTCTTATACATCAAGCCGAAGGTCAACTGTTGGCCAGCGTTGCACTATCATTGACTACATTTACATGCTCCCTCATAATGCGATTTATAATAGGATTTTGACAATATTGTGATGAAACTTTTCCTCATGTAAACACACTACTTCGATCAAACTAATACGATTAAGCTCATAATAGTAGCTACCATAGTCGCATTAAACTAGGTGGTGTACAAACGTGGTATTTTAATCGCATTAAACAGGCATGTAAACACATCAATTGCGTTATTACAATTCTGACCAAAGTGCGCATGTGTGCGGACGTACACTGATACCGTGTGTTGTTCACACAACTTAATGAATAAACTTGGTGACATTATTCTGACGTTTTCTCTTCTCCAAATCACTAGACTTTGTCAACAGAACTCACTACGCAGTCTCTGCTCTGTATCTTCATCTAGACGGCGTGAAGAACATGATGGCAGCTGGCAAACCCGGCAGTGCAATGTTCATCACAGCGCCAAATAATATACAGCAAGCTCGGTCCAAAAAACCAGCACCCATATCACCCTGTAGCCCAAGACTGGTTTCCCACTGAAGCTAAGCAGGGCTGAGCCTGGTCAGTACCTGGATGGGAGACCAGCTGGGAAAACTAGGATGCTGCTGGTAGAGGTGTTAGTGAGGCCAGTAGGGGGCGCTCACCCTGTGGTCTGTGTGGGTCCTAACACCCCAGTATAGTGATGGGGACACTTAACTGTCAAAGAGCAATGTCCTTTGGATGAAACGTTAAACCGAGGTCCTGACTCTCTGTGGTCATTAAAAATCCCAAAAAAGAGTAGGGGTGTAACCCAGGCATCCTGGCCAAATTTGCCCACTGGCCTCTGTCCATCATCATGGCCTCCTAATCATCCCCATATACCGATTGGCTTCATCACGCCGTCTCCTCTCCACCAATCAGCTGGTGTGTGGTGGGCGTTCTGGTGCAATATGGCTGCCGTCGCATCATCCAGGTGGTGCTGCACATCAGTGGTGGTTGAGGAGATTCCCCGCGTCTGTCTAGAAAGCGCTATATAAATGTAACGAGTTGTTATTATTATTATTATTATTATTAAAAATGTATTATGGATTTGATCCAAGTAGATTAAAGCAATGGCCGGTAACATGCATACTGTTTATAAGCGAATAATCAGAATAATGAAAATTGCATGTAAACTGGAGTGAAGAGTTTCTGCTCATGTCTGCGATTAAGACCTTACTCTGATTATTAGTAATGATCACATTATTGGTGCACATGTAAGCGTAGTCATTGAGCATCAGCTGGCCCAGTTTTTGCAGTGTTTTCAGTACCGTCAGCACTAGTTGGATCCAGTCAGGGGTATTTTGGGCGACTGAGTTGAATCGCTTTGAGAAAGATAACTGATTGAGTCCATGCACAAGAATAAGTGATAAAGACAGAAGGCTTTTCTAATTTTATGTCATCCCACCTGAGTATTCATATGCGCAAATATTTTCATAACATGAAAACATGAGAAAGTGATCAGCGTGATTGATGTTTAAAATGGTGAGCAAGCGCTGCATTGTTTATGGTTTGTATACCTGCAGTCCTAGTTTCGGTTTGTCTTTTTGAATGATGAATATATATTGATACCTGCTGATCTAGACAGTTATTTCCTTAAGGCAGATGCTAGTCGCATGTAGTCCTTTTGATGTGCATCACCGCTTTCATCACCGCTCGTTCTTTTTTACCCACGTTTTACCCTAGCTCTTTTTATAGTTCTTCGTCACAGCCTTTACCAAAGTGATCTGTCGGTCTTAGGGTGAGCAGATCCTGCAGGAATTGGGGCAGCTCTCGGGGAAAGTGTCTGTCCGAATTGCAGTCGATACACCGTCAGAGACAAAACCTCTGGACGACATTAATTTCCTGATCGCTTCTGGTAAGTCAGCGTAACATTGAGGTATTTAACAAGAAGAAACCTCAGAATACTGTATTATATAAATGTCTTACTTTCCACAGGAGCTGATGTGCGGATGGTGAATATGCGGGAGCTGACGACAGGTGTTCTGCATACTAAATTCTGGATCGTGGATAAAAAGCACATTTACATAGGGAGTGCAAATATGGACTGGAGGTCACTAACACAGGTCAGTCATATTCTTGATCCGTATTTCATGGATTGCTGCCTATAACCTTTAAATGCCACATGGTTTGATATCAGTGTTTGGGAATTTTTGCTTCCTCGCCTACTCATACATGACTCGTACAGCAAAAATAATATTTTTTAATTCAGAAAAGGTGCATTAAATTAATCAAAAATGACAGAGAAATCTTTTGTAACATTAAATGTTTTTAGTTTCAAACAAATGCTGTTCTTTTAGGATCAAAGAATCCTAAAAAAAATGGTTTCCACAAAAATATTAAGCAGCAAAACTGTTTTCAATATTGATATTAATTAATGTTTCTTGAGCAGCAAATCATCATATTATAATGATTTCTGAAGGATCATGTGACACTGAAGACTGGAGTAATGATGCTGAAAATTCAGCTTTGAACACAGGAATAAATTACATTTTATAATATATTCAAATAGAAAAACGCTATTTGAAATTGTAATAATATTTCACAATATTACTGTTTTTACTGTATTTTTAATTAAATAAATGTGGCATTGGTGAACAAAAGATATCTGTAAAAAACATTTTAAAGGTGTCATGAACTGGCTTTTATATATATATATATATATATATAATATACTGTTCTCTGAGGTCAACTAATGACGTTTTTTTTACATTCAAAAACATCATAATGAATAAGTAATGGCCTTTTTTCTACACTGGTTTTGAGGCTTTCTCCTGAATGCTGGGTTTTGATGGGCGTGCCGCACTGGAGACTTGGAAGTAAACGCCCACGGCAGGGATTGGATAAGATTTGCATATTTAATGAGCTTCAGCTCCCCTGTCAGTTCAGTTCACATTAGGGAGAGTTCGTTTTGAAAGCGGCAACCGGAATGATTCTCTCAATCACAGGGCTCGTAAACGTCTTTATCAAACAAACACAAAGATTTATTTCTCATCCATCCGAGATTGATTGGAATATTATTTCTGTATTAAGATCGGTCGATAAGCACGAACCGCACGCACACACACACACACACATACGTGTTTGCACGCCCAGATCAAGAAAGGAATATTATTTCACGATTTGGGATTCATCGGCCTGCCGACGGGCTTGCGTTTTGGTAGCCGTCTGGAAAACACATAGCCCCGGGACCAGAGGTGTCAAAAGTACTCGCATTCATTACTCAAGTAGAAGTATAGATACTAGGGTTTAAAAATACTTCTAAAGAAGTTGAAGTATCAACTCAAGCTTTTTACTTAAGTAAAAGTATAAAAGTACTGGTTTTAAAACTACTTAAAGTATAAAAGTAAAAGTAATGTAAGGAGAACAAATGCCATTAAGGACAAAAGCTTAGGCCGCAGGGGCCTACAGTGCATTACAGACAGGGGTCTATAGTGCACTACCCCACCTCCTCAAAAAGCATTTTTCTAAAGGCCATAATTACTATAATGTTGTAATAAAATATTAATGTTGAAAAATTTGGGATGCACTAGGCTACCTGTTCAGGCAGCATATATACCCATTGAAAATGAATGCATTTTAGTACAATGCAAATATACCATATATGTGTACTGCTGAGCATTAACATGTGTTTCATCAAGCGGAAGATATGATGACTAGTTACCTATATGTATTGTAATGGTGCAAAACATTAAACTTCGGGGGCATGTTATCAATTACCTTTTTTGGAATGTAAATGTAGGCTACATGTGTAATCAGTGTTGCCAGATTGGGTCGACGATTTAGAGCCCTATACATTTCTCGCCGAGCCCGACGGACCCGACTTTTAACGCCCTATGGCCGGGCTTGGGCCAATTTTCATGTCATACCTCAAACGCGGGCCTGGCTGGGCCCTTTTAGGCTTCTCCTTCATTTTATATTTGTTTTAGTAATTAAAAGAAACAGTGAGAGATGTGCTGCGCTGGTGGAAACAGCATGAGACCATGACAGGCTATTAGGCCATTATTAGGCGATATAGGCGATTGTCAAAACTGACTCACACAGTGTTCAGAGTCCGGGCTGCCAGCAGCAGTATCAGGAGTGTTCACTCAAACAAACCAATTCAGAAGGTGGTCTACAAAACATTTCAGACAAAACTGGACAAGTATAAATGCATCTGGTTGTTTAAACCACATATGTAAATTTCACTCCTGGCAAATTGTTAAAAGATAAACGAGTGAGAGCGTGTTATAGGCTTTTGTAGCCAGATCCGACGGCGTTACTGCAACATGCGTCGCCACAAATGAGTAGCCTACACTCAACACTCAAACGGCCATAGTGAAACTAAAAATAAGTCTTAGATGCTCAAAACACATGGCGTGTGTCTCAATCAGCTCCCTAGTTCAGTAGTCAGGGCACTGATCAGGACATAAGTCAATAGGCTGATCCCAGATCAGTGCCCTGACTACTGAACTAGGGAGCAGATTGAGACACACTCATAATCATCTTCAATAAAATGAATGAGACTAAATGATCTAGTGCTTAGCTCGCTTTTTGTCATATTGCGTCTTTGATCTTGAAATGAGATGATTATGAATAAAATGCAGCTCATATCTTTTGGTGAACTCGCGCATCGATTTATAGCTATTCGTTTCCCAGAGAGGTGTAAGATAAGACAACCAGCATGTTTTATTTTTATTTTATTTGTTTAGATTGTGTAACTCACTGTCGACCGCTAACTGCTTGGTTGTCACTTTAAAAAAATAAAAACTTTAATTTAAAAAAACTAAAAAATATCCAAACATTTTTCTAAATGAACTTAATAAAGAAACGAACGAAATATAACTACTTTGACATTAAAAACAAAGCTGAACTGTTTCAATGACTGCAGCAGTGTGTCATAAGGAGGATTCAAAAAACAAACTAAACACAGGCTCCAGTCGGACTCGGACCGGGCTAGGGCCTAGAACTGAAGCCCGTGCAGGGCTCAAAGCTCACCAAAATCAGCCCGCTCAAAAAAAAAGAAAAAACTTCAACTGGGAAAATAATGTAATATCATTGAATTAGCCACTTTAAGTGCCTAATATAAAAGATCGGAAAAAGCACCGTAATTGACAGGCATTTCACACGTTATTAACACACCACTGCCAAAATGTGCGATACTGTACAATAATCCGCAAATAAAAAAATAACAACAATGCGTTTAGCTTTGCTCTGACAAAATGACAGTAGCCTACATTCGTGAAGTAGAACACTTAGCCCAGTCAAAGCTGATGAATTGTTGATTCTAACCTCTTTCAGCAGCTGTTGGGGTTGCAGATGTCCTGAGTGTGTATATGATGATGGACAGGAGTCATGATTATATTTATACAGAGTCTTGAGTCACAGGTGTAATCCTCGTTTGAGAGTTGGTTCACTCTCCCACTCTTTACTGTAGATACAGCTTACTGTAGCCTACTTATATATATGCCACTTTAGCATAGCGATCTCTTGAATATACAGTCAGCTATACGGAGTTATCGCGCTAAAAACCTGGCTGTCATGAACTGAATGAGCGTCTGCCTGCTGATCGCTGATTGGCTGAACGCGTGCGTGCTCATCCGCTGAACCCGCCCAATCTGGCAACACCGTGAGTGATTTGTGCTCTGAACCATTTGCGGGCGCGATGGATCTCGTAGTAACCAATAGGGTGTTGGAATGGTATATGTTTACACTTCTTCTCATCCAACCACAGTCAAATTCACACTATCCGGATGACGCGATTTATCTGCATAGTTTTTTTTAACAAACAAGCTAAAAAAAAAAAGGAGTAACGAGGCTATTTAAAAAAAGTAAGGAGAAAGTACAGATAATTGCGCAAAAATGTAAGGAGTAGAAGTAAAAAGTAGGCTGAAAAATAATTACTCCAATAAAGTATAGATACCCAAAATTTCTACTTAAGTAAGGTAACAAAGTATTTGTACTTCGTTACTTGACACCTCTGCCCGGGACTACATATAAAAAAGACGTTTTCTCACATAAGTTTGTTGCACCATTCCTGTCAAATCCAATATAGAAGGCACAACACTGTGTCTGCAAATCCAGCACCTGAGACTCGTTTACAAACGATTCCGCAGTGAAATGAAGCGAACACACGTACATGTCTTCCCCACGTGAGCTGGAACTTCATTAAAAATAAATCACACATTCCTAATATCCGAGGGAAGCTTATGCAGCGACTGTGTTCTTCCACAACCCGGCACAGAGCAATATATTACTCTGCTCGCCATGATCACTGCTCTGTAAACCTGTAGCGCCTCGACTCTGTGGGCGGGGCTTCAGAAGCACTCATGCATATTCATCAGTTGAGTTGCGTTTCTTCTTCCCATGACGTCATTGGATTCCAGCTCTCGTTTTCTGGGCCTGGTGTCTATAAAAGCTTTTCTTTGACTAACAAGGACGTTTTCAGCTCTGAAACTTACAGAATATTCTTATATCATGATGAACTTTGATATATCAAAGGCTCAAGGGAAAGTTGGTTTCTTAAACATCAGCCCTTTAATACAGGTGGAGACTACAACCCTTGTGCTAATATCTTTTTTTAAGCGATTAGTCTTTAGAGAATTTTACAGAAATAGCACCAATACTCCACATATTTCACATCTTTATGTTGTATGTATTTTACATGTTCACTCTGCTCAGGTGAAGGAGTTGGGAGCAGTTGTGTATGACTGCAGCTGTCTCGCTGAGGACCTTGGGAAGATCTTCGAGGCTTATTGGTACCTGAATCAGACCAAGACCGTTCCTGCACACTGGCCCAGCAACTACTCCACCCTTTACAATAAGGACACGCCGATGCAGCTGTCACTCAATGGCACCGATGCCAGTGTCTATCTATCAGTAAGAGAACTGACACTGAATAAATTCAGCTCAACCATGAAAGGGAATAAAGAAAAGACAAAGATGAATGTAAAACTGTCATAGGAATTTTTGTGGCGTGTATTGTTCCTTGTTCTGGTGTTGTTTACTCTGCTGGTTGCAGTTTTCTTTGGCATTAATGGGTCAAGATAGAGGAAGTTAAAAGACCCGCCTGTTCTTCTCTGTCACACAGAGCTCTCCTCCTTCATTGTGCGCTGAGGGCAGGACTTCAGACCTGCAGTCTATCCTTAGTGTAATCGCTGATGCCGAGTACTTTGTCTACATCGCTGTGATGAACTATCTTCCCACTTTGGAGTTCTCCAGCCACAAGAGGTCTGTGAAATATTCTCCACTTCCTCTTTATGTATCAGCCTAAAAGCACCATTATGAAATGTGCATATCATATGCTTTTTGAATCAGTAATTCTAGGGGTCATATCATTGGGGAGCTCAACTTCCTCCTTTTTGTTGCATCTAAAAACACATGAACTGCAACAGTGTTATTCTAGTATCACTGATTTACCATTATAGTTTTTGTTAATTTAATAATTATTTAACAAAAATTTAATATACTGTATATATATATATATATATATATATATATATATATATATATATATATATATATATATATATATATATATATTTTATAAAAAATATTTGTTGAAGTTTTAGTCATTTTGTTGTTATTTGTTCAAATATGCCAGTATAGTTTTGATACAGTTTTTGGTTTTAGTTTAGTTTATTTGATTTTGTTTAGTACTTAAACCAGGGTTATTATTATAATGAAACTAAAACCATGAACAGATACATTTCCTTAAAACAAAATAAACTACATTTTAATTGAAATAAAATAAAATAAAATAAGAAAAACATACTTATTTTATTTCAGCTAGTTTCCCCATTTTCCCAAGTCATTTAGTACATCAACTTCATGTATTTTGTGTACAAAAAAACTAAAACAGAAAAAAAAACATTTAAAAACTGTATAGACATATTTTTTTTAAAAAAACTTTAAAAACTTACAAACACAACAAAGCTTTCAAAGCTTTTAGTGGATGATAATCCTGCTGCAATAATGCTTTTTCTCTGTTTCGCATCTTAGTTCTCCCAGTCAGAGTTAAGCATTAAGGACTCAGTAGTCTTAAAGATACAGCAGCGAAATGGTGTCATTTTGGGTTGTCTGACTGTTAAACGTTCATATCTTTCAAAGTAAACCTCTGTAATGGCCATCAAATTTAACCCTGGCTCTCCCTGATTTTCCTGCAGGTTCTGGACGGATATTGATACCCAGCTGCGGCGCGTGGCTTATGAGCGCAAGGTTCGTGTGCGTCTGCTGATCAGTTGTTGGGGAAGCACCAAACCAATCATGTTCCCGTTCCTCCTCTCGCTCGCTTCCTTACAGGACAAGAGCCAGCTGGACGTTCAAGTGGTGAGTGCCATCAGGACTTCAGTGTTTGACAAGCTGTGTAGTCTGTATGTAACAGAAGCCATAACTTGTGTTGCTTTGCATTTATGCAAGTTGCAGTACTGCCAAATAAAGTGCTACCTTTTTTTATAACAATGTCAAAGTCCTTACTGTCACTTTTGATCAATTAAATGCGTCCTTTTTGAATAATGCCGCAGTCACACTAGACTTTAAGCACACCTAAATTCTACGAACACTGCAATAGTCGCAAAAGGACGTCTCATTCGTGTTTTTTTTTAAAGGATAATTCAACCATTAATACATCATAAAGTAAATATATGAAATATACTGTAACACTGCAATCCTGCAATTTTAAAGTTTGAGTTCTTTTAATTCAGCTGAAAGGTCATGCAGTGGTTTATCAATCTTCTATTGGTCGCACCAAACATGAACTTTGGACCGCAGTGAAATGCAGAACTTCTTTGCTTGATCATGTGTTTTCTGTATCCCACATTTGCATGTGAATGAATGGAAGTCAGTGGAACGAAAAGTTCCATTAAAAGTATGAATTTCTTGAAAAGCAGTAGCCTATGACAGCAATAAGCTAATACAAACTATTTTTCCCCCTCACAGAAAATTTTTACTGTGCCTTCCAACCCTCGACAGAAAAAAATTCCCTTTGCCAGAGTCAACCATAACAAGTACATGGTCACAGATAAGGTTGCTTATATAGGTATGCCTCGTTTTTCTCTTATTTTTTTGTTTTTACAATTTTAAATTCTAAAAAATCTTTAAAAAAAATTATTTATGATATGTCACTTTGCAGTTACTATTTAGCCTATTTGTTAAAAAAAAACACATTGTGGGTACAATATACTTATTCATGTTGTATTGAAAAAAGCTATATCTGAGATATGGGTACGGTTAGGTTTAAGGGGAAGGGTGGGTTACAGGATTAGTTCACTTTAAAATTTTAAATCAACCGCATGATTTAGTCACCCTCAAGTCATCCTGGGTGTACATGCCTTTCTTCTCTCTGATGAACACAGAGTTATATTTATAAATATCCGGGCTAATCCAAGCTTTATAATGGCAGTGAGCAGGGCCCACAAACAGGGAGTTTGAAGCTCAAAAAAGTGCATCCATCCATCATAAACATACTCCACGCAGCTCCAGGCTTTAAAGGAACACGCCACCGTTTTTGTAATAGGGCTTATTCAACATCTTTTCTACATTAAGATATGTGGGCAAATGCCTTTTGTCTCAGTGCATGCATTGTTTTAGTTTGGCAGGTTTGCCGCTAGCTTAGCTTAGCATAATGAATGGAATCCTATGTTGCCAGCTAGGATGTCCCGAGTAAAAATTATTAAAATAAAATAAAAAAAACCTGATTACTTCTTGTGGCCTGTGTATTCATAACGAATACATATAGCAATGCAGATTAAGACTAGGAGATTTCCTAGGCAGATATTAACTTGGGACTATATTATGGAGAAGCACAGGCGAAGCACTGCTACTTGGGCGCAGAGATATCACGCAACACATGAAATCCCACACGTCAGTTTCGCCTTTTCCGTAAGTTGAATATGGAAGGCGGTCTGGCTAGATATTTTACTTTATAAAGTTTTAAATTACAATTTTCTTACAAAACCCCATTGATTTACTTCAGAAGGCCTTTATTAAAGCCCGAAGTCATGTGGAGTACATTTATGAAGGATGGATGCACTTTTTTTGAGCTTCAAACTCGTGAGCCCAGTTCACTGCCATTATAAAGCTTGGAAGAGCCAGGATATTTATTAATATAAATCTGATTGTGCTCATCAGAGAGAAGGAAGTCATGTACACCTAGGATGGCTTGATCGAGAGTAAATCAGGGGGTAATTTTCATTTTGAAGTGAACTAATCCTTTAAGGTGTAAGGGAAGGGTATACAGTGCATTTATAGATGTAATTGCAGAAATTATTTACAGCTGTAATTACATGCAGGTATTTTTCTAAATATATAAAGTGCAAAGTAAAAACACATTTATGTACTCAATAAGTACATTGTATGATTCATTTAAATGTTGGGACTGAATATTGTCTTGTTGTTTTACTTATATGTTGCCTCCATACTTTCCAGGTACCTCTAACTGGTCAGGTGACTACTTTGTGAACACAGCTGGTTCTGCATTAGTGGTGAACCAGACTTCTGCTCAGTCCACTACCCCTACAGTTCAGGAGCAGTTACAGGCAGTGTTTGAGAGAGACTGGGACTCTCCGTACAGCACTGACATTAACCACAGAACCGATCGTAAAGTCAAGTGCTAGCCAAGGCTGTGTCTGTGCTGTGGCCTTCACACTGCAGGAGGCGCTGTTGAGTGCTGTGCCAAACACTGCCAATGGCATTTGGAGTATGGTATTCGGGACATGTACAGCATAGATCTGTGCTCCATTTTTGGGCTCTAAAATACCTGCTCCTATTACTATCCTGCCATGGGCTACTTTTGCACTCATAAAAGTGCACTAAACAAGAGGACATATTTTTTCGATTACAATAGAAATACTTTTTGCATGTATTTTGCACAGAATGTTTTTTTAAATGACATGCAATACCTCTCAACAGAAATGCCTTCCTGTTTTTAACATGTGTTGAACCTGTAGTGTCTCAGGAACAATCGTTTTATCATTATTCAAAATATTGTTCATAGTTGCTTTCTCTTTCTTAAGTGAATTCATAATTGCTGTGTGCTGTTCTATACATCTTAAGTAGTCTTCATTTTTTTTTTATTAATAATTTGATGTCATGTCACTATATTGGCCAACAGCACCGGTCTGTTTCAACTGCACATCACACATTATTTGTTTCTATTAGGTGCTAAACCTGGAAGTGAAAATGCTACAGTGCTCATGTAGATGAGGAACAGTGAGCAATAATGAGGGATGTGTGAGCTTGTTTTTAACTTTTATAACCATTTGTGTTTTTTTGAAATTGCACACACCTTATTGGCTGTTTTTCTTTTTCAAATTCAGTTCATTTTACATTTTAAGATTTTCTTTTTTTTTTTAAGAGTAGTTTTAAGTTGTAAACTGGTTTTAAATAAACAAAAACAATTATAACGCATGATACAATGCAACTCTATTTTCTAGTGATTTGACACTGTTTAAATGTGAAATTTGATTAATATTGCAACATTATTGTATTAGCATATGGCCTCAAACTTGTATGTGACTCTTGTGTCTGATGCTGAAAATAAGTATGGATGCTGCTGGAAACAGTCATTGGGGTAATGCAATGAACTTCCTCCAAACAATGCATTTATAAAGGCTCAAGTTATTTCAAATGGTCTGGGCAGGTGTAACATGAAATAAGTCAAATCATAAATACACCACGTTTTTATTTAATTTTTTTTTCTACATATGCAATGTAAAATGTTCATCATGGTATGTTAATTAATCTGATTGCTACTTTCTGCCTTCGTAACACACAAATGTGTCATTTCATATGTCATCATATTTGTATTATATTGATGTGTTCATGTGCACTTAATGCACACGTTCTAATCGATTCTGTTTTAACATCTTTTTAAAATAGTTTTGTTTTTTTTAGAAACTTAGCCCCTATTTATTTGTCAACACTAGTTCCAATCATTTATTATATCTATTTTTAAATTTGGCTGCATTTCCATAAATGGATATTTCTAATGGACACTGTCCATGTTCTGTGCGTTATTTTCAACCACCAGTATTACAGAAGACCACGCCTCTTTGTATGCGATTGGCTAATATGAATTATGTGTAGACTTCGATTGGACCGTAAAATGTCGTTCAAAGAGCCTTACCAACCACAGCAAAGAGTGATAAATAAAGGGCGGGACTTGTCGGAATACCGTTGGAAAAAGATGTGATTGTGTGTGTAGGTGGAGCGCGAGCGCAAGAAGGAGCTGAAGATGGCGGTGAGTGTTCTCTGAACATACAATAAGAGATCATTTATATAATATGTTGTTTTATCCCAGCACTGGTTATCGACGCCTCCAAAGTCATTCATAATTGACTATCATATGTCCAGCCCGGCCGATTTGACCGAGAAGCTGGGAAGTTTGAATTATTTGAAAGAAATGCAAACTTAAAACATGGGAAATAATGTAAATTAAACAATGGTTCACACATCTATATAATATATGATGTACTATATGAGTGTTAAGACTCATCTCAATTATTCTGAGAGCAGTTGGTGGGTATTGCTTATTATATTTTAGGGTTTTTTTTTTTCAAGCACTCAATGAAAATTGAATGTAAAGTCGCGTTTGTTGTGACCATACGGGGTTTGGGAGAATTAAACCATTATTATACTGACCATTATTATTAATTACACCGACGCTGAAGTAAATGGCCATTAGACACTTGTTGTTTTTCAGTAGCTAGAATACAGCATGCATATTTAATTTATTGCTAGTATGTTATTATAACGCTAAACAGTTCTGCCTATTTTACTAATGTTCGAAAAAATACAGTTAATTCGAGTTTAAAAATCTACACCAGAGGCCAGTATATAATCCACAAATCTGGCTCCTTCAGTCATGTTATAAATAGCGTTTAAGTCAGTAAGAAATCAAATTTTTATTGAATATTGCAGTTACTTATTATTATCGACAATGATTAATCTGTGCACATTATCACAATTCGAATAAGTTCCCCTTGGGTCACTTTTATGCAGCGACATCTCTCTTCTTTTCTCCGATGACGTGTTTACTGGCGAGGGACAGCCTGTCACTCACGTGAGATCGACCAATAGCAAACCACAACGTTCCAATCAAGTACCGCCCCATTTCTGCTCATTCAAGAAGTCGCCTTATTTCGAATATTCGTCACAATAGAGAAGAAATAACATCGCAATTTCAGGGATTCAAATTTCTTAAAGGTTCCATTAACAATACATTGGAATTCTAAATTATATTCTAGTTTTTAGTGCTTGATAACTGTTTATTGAACAAAAACAGTATATATATATATTTTTTTATTCCACTCTTCGAAGTACACTTGTGAAAAAGAAGTGCACTTAATCGTATTGAATGTGCATATATAGCGCACTTCCAATAAAAAAATAAATTACTTGCAGATATAATATTAATGAAATAAAAGGCCTCTAAAGTGTATTTGAACTGTACACTTAGTCAAAAATAATAATATTTAAGTGTACGTTATGCTAATGTATACTTATTTTTCACAAGGCTACCGAAATGTAATTATATGAGCTCCCAGTCTGCATTGCACAGAATTAAGGATATGTAAACATAAACGGCCATCATTATAGGCCGTCCACATTAGGGCTACTGGATTTAAAATTCTATGCCCGTAACTGGACCCAAGCTGTTTATTTTTCTGCCGATCACTAGCCAGCCCTGCTGATGTACGTGGTCTGTCAGGGTGTGTCTTTGACTGGACACTGCCATGGACGCTGAGGGTCACTGCAAGGATGTCCTGTGTTTATACACATCACCCTCCTCTTTAAATCGTCTGTAAAATCTCTGTTTTGATCTTCTTGGCTCTGTCTACATTTAATCATTGACACTTCTGGACCTCCATGAGGTCTTAAAGATCATTGAGTGAACTCATTTTCTTTTCGCTGTACCCACGGTCCAGTCCAAATTTATTTGATGAACTATACAGTGAAAGCATTAATATTGTGAAATATTATCATAATCATTTAAATGAACTGTTTTCTATTTGAATAAAATTTCAAATGTAATTTATCTAGTGAAGTCAAAGCTGATTTTTCAGCATCATTACTCCAGTCTTCAGTGTCACATGATCCTTCAGAAATCACTCTAATATGATGATTTGCTGCTCAAGAAACATTTCTGGTTATTATCAGTGTTGAAAACATTTATGCTGCCTCACATTTTTCTGGAAACTGCAATACCATTCAAAAGTTTGGGGTTAGTACAATTTTTAAAGGCACAATATGTTGATTTTTGCAATAAAATGTCGAAAAAACACTTGCACAGTGTGATAATTTCATTATCCCAAAAGTTCCCAAGGATTTGTAAATCCAGAGAAAGAATTCAAATGTTAAATAATGGCTCGTCCCTTTGTCATTTTCGCCTATCAATGACGTAAAATCCTCATTATCCTCGTTTTCCGCTTGTACAAACCATGGCAAGTGTGGACAAATGCAGAATTGGTGGTTATACAGCATCTAGCACGCAGCTGTTGTTCAGTCATCATGGATCAAGATTATTCATATGGCGAGGACAGAAAATCCAAAAAAGCCTCATTCTTCCCTGATCCTTTAACTCTTTAACTCACTCTTTAACTTTAACTTTTTGACCATTTTCACCTAAATTTAATAGCCCATAGAATATTTTGTTTTATGAATATCTAAGCATATATATTATTTATGAATATCTAAGCATATATATATATATTTTTTTAAACGTTTTATTCTAGCTTCATGCATTCCTTTGTTTATCAACACTTGAATATGGGTAAGTTTCATTTAACAAAGCAACATTTTGAGCAAAAAGCTGAGAAAATCACGTTTTTGTGAAAGACTGTACTGTATCCAGATCAGATTCAGAGCGATGCTCAAACACAGATGGAGTAGATCGAGTCCATCAACACCCCTAATGCTTCACAGTCCTGTAGCTCGTCCTGGGTCCACATGTCATTCAGTAACATTTTGATTCATATGATGTTTAATGTTGACAATCACGTTATTTCACATATGCATCTGTTTACATGCGATCGCTTGCTTTACTGTGTCTTACTCGTGTGTTTAGATCTGGGGATTCTGTACTCATTCAGAAGATGCGTACTAGCTCCCCCTAGCGTCTAATAATGAAAACCCGGAAAATTCTGTGTTTGGGGGAAAGAGTTAACGGACCCACTTTATATTAGGTGTCCTTAACTACTATGTACTAACATTTTAATTAATAATTTGATACATTGGAGTTATTGTGTACATCCATGTTTTTACATTGTACTTACATTTTAAAAAATACCTGCATGTAATTACATCTGTAATTAATTTCTGTAGTTACATTTGTAATTACACAGTTGACACTTCCCTTACACCTAACCCTACCCTTAAACTTACCCATCCCACCACACCTGTCCCTAACCCTACCCTTAAACTTACCCATCCCACCACACCTGTCCCTAACCCTACCCTTAAACTTACCCATCCCACCACACCTGTCCCTAACCCTACCCTTAAACTTACCCATCCCACCACACCTGTCCCTAACCCTACCCTTAAACTTACCCATCCCACCACACCTGTCCCTAACCCTACCCTTAAACTGACCCATCCCACCACACCTGTCCCTAACCCTACCCTTAAACTTACCCATCCCACCACACCTGTCCCTAACCCTACCCTTAAACTGACCCATCCCACCACACCTGTCCCTAACCCTACCCATATCCCACCTCAATATCAGCAAAGGTGTTTTGCAACACAATATAAACACAGTAAGTACATTGTACTTATTTTTTTATGTAAGTACATAATAGTTAAGGCCACCTAATATAAAGTGGGGCCCAACAAATTTTTACAGTATGTGTTGATCAAAAATATTTACCCATTAGTTGCAAATACTGTGGGTTTGTTCAAATGTACTTTTAGCTTGATGTTTTAAACATGCGCAGCATTAACCCACCAAATCATTTGACAAATAGTCACATTATCAGTAACTGGCTAACATAGCATTACATTGTCTTGCAGCTAATTCATTATGATGACATAAAATAGTGTGATCAAATGCAAAAACAAACTCATTACCTCATTCGTGAATTCCATATCTCTGAATGATAAAAACTACATCTCCATTCGTTCTACTCTTCAGCTTCGCTTTTGTTATTGTTTTGAAAATGCGATTTCTGGCAGCAAAAACATACATATTGTGCCTTTAAAGGTTGTTATGTGGAGATAGAAATGGCTCATTCTAAGGTAATAATAACATAACGGCACATTATGTAAGGTCTGAAAACATGCATATTATATTGAATTTCTGTCAATAGAGCCTCATAAATACTACACACTGCACCTTTAAGTATTCATTTAAGAAATTAATACTTTTATTTTACAAGGATGGGTTAAATTGGTCAAAAGTGAGATTAAAGACATGTATTATTTTACAAAAGGTTTCTTTTTCTATAGGTATTCTTTTTCTAAATATCACTATTTCCACAAATGTTTCTAAAGTATCATGTGACACTGAAGACTGGAGTAATGATCCAGCGTTATATCACAGGAATAAATTACATTTTAACAAATAGAAAACAGTGTATAATATATATCGTAATATGTATTACTGTTTTTACTATTTTTCATCAAATTGAAGAACATAAGATGCTTCTTTCAAAATATCTTTTGATGGGTTGTGTATAATAATGGACATGTTTATGTGTACATGTGCTTCATGCTGACATTATTCATAAATAGCTGACACATTATTCTGAATTTAAAGAACGATCATTTTGGAGTAACTAGAGTTTAAGTGCAGTTTTAAGGGTACAAAATGCTGCTAGCTAACAAATCAATCGACGCCCTTTGGGTTCTCAAGCTTTTCAACATCTGCAGTATTTGATTTGAAGACTGTATCTTTCTGTCTGTGTGAATGTGATGCCTCTTGCACTTCAATTACCATCCGGTCCTGTCAGTGGGCCGGTGTGGTGACGAGGGTGCAGACAGCAATCCAGAGCAGCTCCCCAAACCTCGCAGAGCGCCTGCTTACTATAGGCTCAAGCTCTGCCGCCGGGGCGCCTCGACAGCACAAGTGTGTGTGTGTGTGTGTGTGTGTGTGTGTGTGTGTGTGTGCGTGTGTGCGTGTGTGCGTGTGTGCGTGTGTGCGTGTGTGTGTGTGTGTGTGTGTGTGTGTGTGTGTGTGTGTGTGTGTGTGTGTGTGTGTGTGTGTGTGTGTGTGTATTCTACAGAGAGTGGGTGTGTGTAGCACCCATGGGAAGATGGGTGGAGGTGTGATGTGGTTGCACACCCTCAAAATGACGCTACAGGAGATTCTAATCTAAATTGACGTGTACAGTTTTTGTCAGATATATTTCGTCATTATTTTTCATTTGTTTCTTATTCATAATTAATCAGTTAAGTTACATTTTGTCTGCCTTCATAATCCTCTCTCATCTTTAATTTCAGGACACGCACTGAGAATGGACAGGAAGTCAGCTTTTATGAAGACATGGAAGCAGTTGTTTATAGCAAATATGTATTTGGGATAAACCTTTGATTGTGTATAGAAGAAGAATATGATATTTAATGTATGATCTTTTATCATATTGTAATACAAAACAGCTATTGTGCAAAGGGTTTGTAATGAACATTTCACTTGTTGTATCTCTCTGTGCCATTGCCACTGTAAATAAATGATCGCATTGTCTGTTGAGCTCCATGATTCTGGATAAATTGAAAATGAATACAATTTTAGACAACTAAACAAAATAGCATTTAATTCATTAGAGGTTCTGGCAAAATGTTAATTGCTGTATTAATTTTTTTTTATTAATTTGAATAAAAACTTTTTTGAAAAATCAGTTTGAATGATTCAATGTCTCATAGATTTTCATTAATGGATGAATAAGCGTTTTTTGAGCGACTCTCTTGAATGATTCAATGACAAATACATTTTTAACAGTCACTTGTCGCCACCTGGCATAACAATGTAATTAATACAATCTTTATTTAAAGCTTCAAGTTACAAAATGATTAGCTTAATTTTGATCGCTACCCAAGATGTGTTCATATATGAACTATACACCTTTATCCCAGTACTTCTGTGATATTATGAATTATTGTGACAGGACTAATGACGCTGTGTGGTTGAAAAGACATTTGTGAAGCTGTTTTATAGGCTACCTGTACGGGATGATTGTTGTCAAAGGATTAATAGAATAGAATAGCACCAAAATTATGATTTGAGCAGTTAAACGGCACATTGTGGTCAAAGGGATCATGTTTCGTGTCCTGCACATCGGTATATGTCAAGTATTTTTATTGTAGGAGGCTTTGAGTTCAATACAATAGAATGATAAAGTTTTTGGGCATTTAATTGTATTAATTTAGGCTGATGTAAAGGTCTCACTGAGAGACCTTAACTCCAAAAATGAAGCTTTAGTTGTTGTCATGCATTTTTAAGACGGTATTCACTGAGCATGAATTATAAATATGTTTACAAACACAAGCCTGGATTCTGTGGTGCTAATGCATGAAAAATTCAAATTATTCAAGCTGCATCTGTCCAAAATGTGTTTTAGTGGGAGTTCATAATAAGCCACACGTGCATTTTTGTATTATGTATTCTTATATAAATATACACTCACCTAAAGGATTATTAGGAACACCATACTAATACTGTGTTTGACCCCCTTTCGCCTTCAGAACTGCCTTAATTCTACCTGGCATTGATTCAAAAAGGTGCTGAAAGCATTCTTTAGAAATGTTGGCCCATATTGATAGGATAGCGTCTTGCAGTTGATGGAGATTTGTGGGATGCACATCCAGGGCACGAAGCTCCCGTTCCACCACATCCCAAAGATGCTCTATTGGGTTGAGATCTGGTGACTGCGGGGGCCATTTTAGAACAGTGAACTCATTGTCATGTTCAAGAAACCAATTTGAAATTATTCTAGCTTTGTGACATGGTGCATTATCCTACTGGAAGTAGCCATCAGAGGATGGGTACATGGTGCTCATAAAGAGATGGACATGGTCAGAAACAATGCTCAGGTAGGACGTGGCATTTAAACGATGCCCAATTGGCACTAAGGGGCCTAAAGTGTGCCAAGAAAACATCCCCCACACCATTACACCACCACCACCAGCCTGCACAGTGGTAACAAGGCATGATAGATCCATGTTCTCATTCTGTTTACGCCTCAATTCTGACTCTACCATCTGAATGTCTCAACAGAAATCGAGACTCATCAGACCAGGCAACATTTTTCCAGTCTTCAACTGTCCAATTTTGGTGAGCTTGTGCAAATTGTAGCCTCTTTTTCCTATTTGTAGTGGAGATGAGTGGTACCCGGTGGGGTCTTCTGCTGTTGTAGCCCATCCGCCTCAAGGTTGTGCGTTTTGTGGCTTCACAAATGCTTTGCTGTATACCTCGGTTGTAACGAGTGGTTATTTCTGTCAAAGTTGCTCTTTTATCAGCTTGAATCAGTCGGCCCATTCACCTCTGACCTCTAGCATCAACAGGGCATTTTCGCCCAAAGGACTGCCGCATACTGGATGTTTTTCTCTTTTCACACCATTCTTTGTAAACCCTAGAAATGGTTGTGCGTGAAAATCCCAGTAACTGAGTACATTGGGAAATACTCAGACCGGCCCGTCTGGCACCAACAACCATGCCACGCTCAAAATTGCTTAAATCACCTTTCTTTCCCATTCTGACATTCAGTTTGGAGTTCAGGATCACACCCCTAAATGCATTGAAGCAACTGCCATGTGATTGGTTGATTAGATAATTGCATTAATGAGAAATTGAACAGGTGTTCCTAATAATCCTGGTGAGGTATATATATATATTCCACTTAAACATGGAAAAGAAAACAACCATGGCATATATCATATACATATATGATCCAGAATCTGATCCAAGGGCTGAAATTGAACAGGAGCAGCAGCCACAGCAGGTCGTCTCTATGTGGTATGAACTATAACTGTATTTGCTTAGAGGCTTGTCAACATGTGTGTGTGTGTTTACTCATGGTTTATGAGGACATGATTTGTTTTATGGACTATTGTATGCGACTAAACGTTAGCAGTAGCAAGCGGAACGGTTTTGTACATCAGACTAGTGTTAGCATAGAAAAACAATGGAATAGTAGGGCATTTGAAAGAAGAAGCTTTATGTGAACGCACCTAGCGTTAATATGAAATAATTCATTTAGTTTCACACCTATAGTGGTCAGCTAAACAAATGTATTTAAACACACACCATGCATCGCATGCTCCATTGATAAATTAACTATACACGATAATGTTGTTTTCCTGATGTGTATGCGACGATAGCCAACAACACAAAGACATTTGAAGCAGTTTTACTCATCGCATGTTTCCAATGCACGACCGTGAACCTATATCGTTGGGACCGCTCCATCAAAAACACACTTCTTTGGTGACATTGTTGATTTTGTGAAGTCCTGTGACTGCAGTGCAGCCGGCCTTTCCGAGAAAAGCACATTTATGGCAGTGCATTTGCTGTCTCGTTCTGGTCGCGCACGCTCTTCCGGGAGAAGTGCCCATACAAGGAAATTCCGCCCCATTTGACGTCACACAGACCCATACTCGAAAAAAACCTTTCTGAAACTTGTGAGAAACTTAAAGGGGTATTTTTGTCACAGAAATACTCCATCAAACGTCCAACGTATGTTTTGAAACTTTGTCCATGTTTAGCATGGGAATCCACGTCTTTAACAGTGTAAAAAGCTCAGTATGCATGAAACAGCATTTCACCCCCTTAAGCAAACATTTAACCCAACCGCAGGGTTAAAACAACCCAATTGAAGGGTTAGTCCATTTTCAACCCAACTCAGGTTGTTTTTTAACCAGCATTTTCTAGAGTGTAGCTTTCGTAAGCTTAAACTTACAAAAAAAACTAAACTGACAGTATGACGTTGGACGTCACGTAGCATAAGCGTTTTGAACTGCGAGAGGCATTAAACTTGCGTTGAATACGGAAAGCGGTCTGGCGGAAGCTAGATGTTTAACATTATACATTTTTTGTATAAACTCTGATTGTATTCATCAGAAATAAGAAAGTCTTATAGGCTTGAGGGTGAGTAAATCATGGGGTAAATGACTCATGGAGTACATCACTTAAAAGTATATTATTTCTGTAATAATTACTTTTTCAAAAGAAATACTATAAATATAAACGCACATAATAGCTACAGCGCTGGCCTTTAGGACACACTGCGTTATTAAACAATAACATGTGTAGTAAGAGTCAAGCTTCTAGATTTAGTCAATGACATGCAAACAAAAGTTGATCTTTGTGTCATAGCTGTTACTATATTGCATGACTGCTGTTTTGACCAGGATCAGGACTGGAACTATCCATTTTAAAATAACCATAATCATTGCATATCGTCGCATGTATCCTTTGACTGGTCCTCTGTTTACACTGGTGTTCAGGGAAAGGCATTAAACTGGTTTAGATCGTACTTATCAGACCGCTACCATTTTGTCTGTCTAAAAGGGGAAAAATCAAAGATAACGTCAGTAGACTATGGGGTGCCGCAAGGATCTGTGTTAGGCCCTCTGCTATTCTCAATATATATGCTGCCACTTGGTAATATTATAAGAAAACATGGAATTAATTTCCACTGTTATGCTGATGACACTCAATTATATATTTCATCACGACCAGATGAAAACGCTAAATTATCTAAACTGACAGCGTGTGTTGAAGATATTAAATACTGGATGACGTGTAATTTTCTGCTATTAAATTCAGATAAAACAGAGGTATTACTTATTGGCCCAAAAAACGGCCCACAAAACCTCTCACAATACAACTTTAACTTGGAAGGACGTCCTGTCACTTTATCCACTACAGTAAAAGACCTGGGTGTTATATTAGACCGCAACTTGTCTTTCAAAATCATATTTCATATGTTACAAGAACAGCATTTTTCCACCTTAGAAACATTGCTAAGCTACGTAACATGCTATCTATTTCTGATGCAGAAAAGTTAGTTCATGCATTCATGACCTCGAGACTAGATTACTGTAATGCTTTATTAGCTGGTTGTCCTGCATCCTCAATAAACAAGCTACAGTTAGTCCAAAACGCAGCTGCTAGAGTTCTTACTAGGTCAAGAAAATATGATCATATAACACCAATTTTATCATCTCTACACTGGTTACCTATTAAGTTCCGTATCAATTACAAAGTATTGCTACTGACCTATAAAGCCCTAAATGGTTTAGCTCCAGTGTATTTAACGGATCTTCTATCGCCCTACAATCCATCGCGCTCTTTAAGATCACTAAACTCGAGGCCACTAAAGGAGGGAGGGCATTTTCACATTTAGCTCCTAAACTCTGGAATAGTCTTCCTGATATTGTTCGAGGTTCAGACTCGCTGTCCCAGTTTAAAACTAGATTAAAGACGCATCTCTTTAGCCAAGCATTCACATTATAATTACCTTTTATACTACAGTTAAATCGGATCAAAAGCATTAATATTCTGAACAGCAGCTATGCTAATTATTTCCCATCTGCTTTTCTGTTATTATCTCGGGACACTAGTCCCGAGGTAAATAGTTGGTCAGCTCCAGTTTGTATCCAGCCTCTCATGGAGACTTCAGATGCCCCAACACCTGTGATGAGACGACTCGACGCCTGTGAAGAGACGACTCAACGCCAGCGCTGTTATAGCGGCCTAAAATAATACATGATTGATTAACTTTTTCTAACATTTTACAATGTACATTTATAAAATGCACTTTCTGTAAAGCTGCTTTGAAACAATGTGTATTGTGAAAAGCGCTATACAAATATATTTGAATTGAATTGAATTGAATGTAGACTCTGGGAATCTGGGAATCGATGGCAGTTAAGGAAGTGCTGGCAGAGGCCTGTGCCGGTTCGGGCCTGTTCGTGACTGCGTGTGAGGGAATGTGTTTTTCTTTTAATTATATTGTGGGAGCTGTTGAGCTCTGTCTGACAGAAGCCCTGATAGCTGTTTCTCACTAAGCCCGATAACAAGGCCGGGACTAAAGCCACCGCACGGATGAACAAAAGGCAGGAGCTTTAGTCAGGGGCCGCAAACTGCTGACTCTCAGTGCCAGTTAATGCAGTATTCTGCCCTGTGTCTCCCTGTTGTCGGCCTCTGTTCATCCTTCTCTTTTTTCTCCACCCATGACCGTATTCTCGTTCACTTTTGACACCGACATGCCCCCCAACAAAGAAAGCCGAATTCACACTCTCTGCCTCGATCCCTGACCCCCTCCTGAATCTGTTTCCCATCTCTTCCCGAGTCAGTGACCGTCTCCCCTTCATGCTCGCTGGAAGCGATCTGCTCACAGACCCAGGCAGAGACCCGGCCCAAGGTCTAACCTGTAGTAGTGGTGCGTGTGATGCATGTTCAGTGAGCGTGAGCGTGGATCTCGTCATCTGCCATGTGTGAGTGTCTGCGAGGGATCTTCCGGATCAGCTGGAC
Source organism: Gobiocypris rarus (assembly GCA_023029165.1). Classification (NCBI taxonomy): domain Eukaryota; kingdom Metazoa; phylum Chordata; class Actinopteri; order Cypriniformes; family Gobionidae; genus Gobiocypris; species Gobiocypris rarus. The sequence continues at coordinate 36,148,832 of CM040918.1, read as the reverse complement.
GCCCTCTTCAGATGCAGGTGGGTTTGCTGACACAATACCCCTTGAGAAAAAGAAGTATTGCTTAAAGCTTAATTGTATTGAATGTGCACTTGTAGTGTATACTTCAAATCATGAAAGCATTGTTCTTTTTTAAGAATCTTTGATTTAAGAGAATGTATTAATGAAATAAAGGCCACTTAAAGAGTACACTTTAACACAAAAGTTACTTTTTATTTGGTATCACCACAGTGTCAGTGTCCTTGTTACACTTTACATGAACTTACCATAGTAATAACAGTGAATTGATTATGCATTATTACTTGCAACTAACCCTATAGTAAGTACATGTAGTTAATAGTACATTTAAGTAATAAACTACATGTACTTACTTTAGGGTTAGTTGCATGTTATTAATACAGTGACTACATGTAACGTGTAACAAGGACATTATAAAATAAAGTGTTGCCAAGTTTTACTTTAAAGTACATTTAAAATATGTTTTAATAATCTTTTGTCATGCTTTAGAGAAGTACACTGAATAGCACTATGTAACTGTAGTGTGCTATTTGGTATTACATTTTAAAGTTATATTATTTTAAATGTACTCAATTACAACTTTGTCAATTCAAATGTTTAATTACATATATATATATATATATATATATATATATATATATATATATATATATATATATATATATATATATATATATATTAGATACATGACATACAAGTTTCAATAGAAATGACATTAAAGTATATTTTAGTTTACAAAAAAATGCTTGTTATTTAAAAGACAATAAAAGTAATTATGAAATTACATATAAAAATGTACTTGAGTCCAAACTAAGTGGGTCACAAAAACACCCTTAAATTAAATTAATTACATTTAAATAACAATAACAATATGAAAACATTACATCCAGTTTGCACTTTAAGTACATTTTTTCCTTAAATACCAAGTAATAAGCATGCTAATGTGTTTTCACAGGCATGTGTATAAATTATCTGGCATGATAACAGTCCATTCAGTTAATATACAAAGGATCAGAAGTCCAGTGTTGTTTTGTTGCTTTTGAATCTTTTTACCTGCATGCCTTACATTACTTTTGCCAAGCACTATTAGCCCTTTTTAACACATGAGATTTAAAGTGTATACTTATGGGTGACATTGGTGTATAATGGGCTCATTATCCGTGTAATGTAACTGGGTATAGAGATCTGCAGTAATAGAAGTGTCTGGCTGCAATACATTGTCCTTGGTTTAATTTCCAAACATATTTTATAAACTGAAAGTTTAAGACAGCATTTAGTTTAATGTCTCTTATTAGCTCATTTTAATGTACACACACACAAACACACACACACACACACACACACACACACACACACACACAGTATATGGTGTTAGTATATATCAGAAGTTGCTTTGGTGCCATTCTCAGATTTCGAATACATTCAGTTTACACATATTATTTTAAAGTACTTAATTTGTGTAATAAGTACTCTTTATACAAGTATGCTAATGTGTACTTCTAATTTTTCACAAGGAGGGTTCAACTTAGACACCTTAACGTTATTAATTATAACTTGCACTTACACAATCACAAGAAAAGCAACAGAAAATAAAGAGCTAAAATTAGCAATTGCTCATTGAGGCATTTAAATAACAATTTTTGTAATTATATTATATAGAATGATGTTTTCGTAAATGTGATTAATTAAACCAATTAGTATCACAAACATCACAGAACTCCTCAAGCTAATACTTACAGATCTTTGTCTTGTTTTCCTGCTGATGATGATGTCACTTCCTGGTGGATGATGTCATTAAGGACTGGGCTTTTTCAAGGCAAAATTCAAAAAAACGGATTCTGAGGACACAAGAAAACCATAATGAATAATAAATAATTATTTATTAATTGCCAGTTTTTCATGTCAGCACAAAAATGGCAACATCATTTTAAATAACTTTAAAACAATTTAATATTCACCTCTAATTTTACTTAATTGTGATTGAATTGATTGTTTAAACTAATCTGCTCTCCAGTTTGTCGATCCGCCATAAATTATTTTCAAAAGGAGTTCAAGAGTAAAGTTGTTGACATGCGTTTATAACGGGTTATCTGAGCAGGAAAGGAAGTATCTGAGAGATATATTTGCTTTTCTTGAACAGGATTTCTGCAATGAATCAATGTTGAAAACAGTGTGTGACAGTATACACAAACATACATTTTTCTTTCCTCTGGCTTGCTTTGTCATGTGATCACACAGCCTGTCTGTTAGTCCATCAGTGTCACATGACGTCTATGGCCAGCTGCTCTGGATTCTTGGCTGCTTTTCTGCTGATAGGTGCATTCACTAATAAACCAGACACCTCACCTTGTGCCAGAGAAGCCTCCCCTCCTCATTCTGATCCATTATACTTCTTATCCTACTAAACAATAACAGAATTACAACAATGTGAACACGCAGATGCCCGGCTAGAGGCTTTAAGTGCTGTTTTGACCCCGTCGATCCACCTGCATGTCACGCTGAGGGGCTAATGAATTTTGGCAGCATCTTGTGACCTGTTTGAGTTGTTTGGGCATCACCCCGGCTCGGTTTCGACATGGGCAAGATGCCTAAAAAACAAGCAGACACACCTCACTGTTGGACAGAAAGCCACTTTAAACTCGGGTGTTAAGCTCGAGACAACAGCTGCCAGACCAAAAAAAGTGAAACTGTGATTTTCTCTCAAATTAAAAAAACACCATCTTATTTTTGGCTTTAGAGATCCAAAAAAATACCTAATTACAACTTCTTTTCACTACACCATATGTTCAGATATTGTTTGAGTAGATTTTATTAGTTTCACAGTAAATCTCAGGCCATATTCTTTTGTGTTATGATTGTAAACTGTCTGTAGGAGACTCTCTCACCCTCTGTATATGGGGCATCCCACTGGCTTTATCCAATTGGCTTGCTGACCACCTCCCCTATCAGAGTCCATAATAATACTGCAAATGTCCCGGTCAGTGGGCGTCAGTCAGAGAATAAGCTGGCTTAGAGTAGGGGGGAGAAAGAGAGAGTTTGTTACTGAGGGAATAATTGATTCTGCACAAGGAAACACTCAATAAAGGTAGGTAATAGATGACTTGTGTTGGGTTACGTTGGGTGGCATTGACAATGACAAGAGTCTCTCAGATTGATATGGAAACTTGTACAGCTAAATATGAATCACGTTTAGGTATTTCGCTTAGCTCTTGAATGGAGGATTTGCACAAACCATAAGAAAGTAAGGATGCTTTTGGTGCTGTTATTGTTTTTGGCTGCTGTATACTTCTTTCATTAGTGCTAAATCAAGTTATTATAAGTTCATAATAGAAGAAACTCTCAATACTGATAACAGCAGACCAGATGAAGCTTACCTGAGTCTTTTAATGTTCCTCATACTTGCTAAAGGCACTGAAATGTTGAGTAGCATTGAAGTGCGTGTGTGTCCTGGTATTCCCTATCTTATGTGGGCCAAATGTCCACACAAGGATAGCGCTAACAGTCATTTTTGACCTTGTGGGGACATTTTGGTCCTGTTTCTGTAATGGGTAGGTCATTACAATATGCAGTGTGTGTGTGTGTGTGTGTGTGTGTGTGTGTGTGTGTGTGTGTGTGTGTGTGTGTGTGTGTGTGTGTGTGTGTGTGTGTGTGTGTGTGTGTGTGTGTGGACTGGTAATCCCTACGGTATGGGGACAAAATGTCCCCACAAAGATGGCAATATCCAAAATCCTTGTCCTTGTGGGGACATTTTTTGGTCCCCATGAGGAAAACATCTTATAAATCACACTAAGTGATGTTTTTTGAAAAAGTAAAAATGCAGCATGTCTCCTGTGATGGGTAGGTTTAGGGGCAGGGGCAGTGTAGGGGGATAGAAAATACGGTTTGTTCAGTATAAAATGCATTACGCCTATGGAATGTCCCCATAAAACATGGAAACACAACATGGGTGTGTGTGTGTGTGTGTGTGAGAGAGAGAGAGAGAGAGAGAGAGAGAGAGAGAGAGAGAGAGAGAGATCCTCCTGTATTAGTCTTACACGGTTGCAACAGCTGCGACTCTGGTCATAAGATCGGTCTCACGGTACTGTGTGGAGTTCATGGCCCAACATGCCATAGTTAAGATAGCAGCATGTGATGAAATACAGTGAGAGTTAAGGACAAGACCCTTCCTACAGAATCAGATTCATCAAGAACCAGGATCATCGGCAGTCATTTCATAATGACTTATATTGTTTTTGAAATATCCCAAACGGACTGACAAGCATCTTTGGTAAACTAAAATATACCTTATGTAATTTCTGTCATCTATTTATTATTTATGCAGTTAAACATTAATGATGTTGTAAATTTGTACATATATTAACTTTAAATTAATATTAAATATCAAGTACAACTTTTAATTTGACATTATTACAAAGTGTATTTGTTTACACTTTATTTTAAGCTGTCATTGTTACAGTGTAATTATATTTTTAAGCACTGAGTAATATTACATATTTTAATATTAACATATTACTATAGGGTTAGGTTAAGGGTTTGGTTTAGGTTTAGTTGCATGTAATTATACATAATATACTGTTATTACTATGGTAACTACATGTTACATACATAACAAGGAGACTGTAAAATAAAGTGTTACCCTTTATTTTACTGTGTCCTTGTGACATTTACTGTATGAGTAAATGATGCATAATTACATGCAACAAACTCTAAACCAAACCCTAAAGTGCATTCGCTGATATTACGCAGTACTTAACTGAATAATGACACTGGGTTACCCTTTATTTTCAAGTGACGTAGTTACATTGAACTTACTCAAATAAGTACTGAGTAATATTAACAACTACATGTACTTATTATAGAGTTACGGTTAGGGTTTGGTTAGGGTTAGTTAGTTAGTTAATTATGCATAACTTACTGTTATTATTTACTATAGTAAGTACCTACAGGTAGTAATGTGTAACTATGTCGCCTTAAAATAAAGCGTTACCTGACACTGTAACAAGGACACCCAATAGTGTAAACATGCATTTTTGTGTGTTAAGAAACGTCATGAAAGTGTTTTCTCTTTAAGTGACCTTTCACTTCATTAATATTACATTATGTGCAATTCAACGAAAGATTTGAAACACCCCTCAGGGGAATTTCTGCTCTAAATGACTGGCAGACTCTGTCAGCGATTTGATATGTTTTGATACTTCATGTGCCTTTAGCCAGCTCTTCCCAACACAAGTATGGGAATAATGTCTGTGTGTGTGATACTAGTGCCATTCCTGCCACGTTTCAGGAGTCAGATGTGTTAATGGGACACCAGTGCACTGAGGAGCGAGTCGGGGTATGAGGGGTTTGGAGTCGAGACTTGTCGATGTCGCTATAGATAGGCTGTGATGCCGCTAAAATATGCAGACTCTTACACGCGAGTCAGATTCGGTTTGGAAGAGGAACAACCACATGCTGTTGTTCAGACTGATGCTGCTGCTGTGAATGAGACGATGTAACTTTCACACATTTTGTCAATTATTATATACAGCATTGCCAAATAGTATAGGCTTGTGTGTGTGAGAGAAAGAGAGAGTGAAAGAGAGAAAAATGTTTTGCTTGAAAAGTGTGCCACCCACCACTTGGATTGGATTTTAATATCTTGGATTGGATTTTAATTTATTTAATATTTTAATATATGCAATGACATTTAGAATTTTGAAGTGTGACTTTTTTAGAGATGCTGTATAGTGTCAATCCAGTGCTGCATCGACACATAAATTGATAATTTGCAAGTTTTTAAGCCTTGCCAAATTAAATATTCAAGTGCAAGTAGACGCGGAAGTAATCCAAAGATCATCTTGGGTCTTGAGTCTGCGCAGTAGTGAGCGCGAAGTAGAGCCGCGATATCAAGGTCCCGCTCACTCCTGCCAGATCAATCACAAGCCCATTAACTTTTTTGAAATAAACAGTTATGGAAATGTACAAATTACAATTAAAGCTCCAAACTCCTCCTGAAGTTCCCGGAAAAGTCCATTAGTGCCTCATTGACTACTTTCCTCAGAGAAGCTGCCAATCTCAGTTGTAAATCATAACGTCACTCATAACGTCACATAACGTCTTAACGAACTGTTTATGCCATATGTTGTTTTTTATTGTGATTTATTTGTGCTGTTGCTTATAATTGGATTATTTGTTCTTATTTTATTACTGACTATCTTTAACAATATTTAAAAGTTGTTTGAGTTAGGCTAGGAGTTTTTGGTGTCATAACCTTATTTATTAAGATTACATGGATCAAAAACAACTAAAACAATATCTAGGCCTGTTTATTATGTTTTTGTGGTGGGGCCAGAAAAAATTAAACCACAGTAGAAAAAACCCTTAGCGCGGAGACCTGACATTGCAGTGGATGAATTACTCTAATGCCATACCAACAGTCAAAATGTTTTTTTATATAGGTATAAAGTAAAATAATAATGCACCATTATTACAAATTGCAGTATTCAGCTTTTACACAATTTTTAATTACATTATGACTCTTTCTTTTTTTTTTTTTAGTCAGAAATTAAAGTCCAGAGGGAATGGTTAATCATGCATTCCCAGGGCCTAAAACGAACTTTTTGCTACACCTGCCAATGGCATAAGAAAATTTCCTGGCCAAAAATATTTTTTACCAGCCATGACACAAAAGTGAACATTCACAATAGATATTGAAGCACTTCGGGCAGGTCTAATACTTTTCAGGTATAGAAATGTTATAAAGTAGGCTAATTAAATAAATTACACTGCATAGTCTTCATATCTTTTTAAAGTTCAAGGGCAGTGAGTGAATTTTCTTTGTCCTTTGTTGTTTGTTCGAACGGATCATGTGTTTATGTGTGTGCATTCTGACTAGGATACTCACCGAGACGGGCATTTTTAATGTTGAGTGAATTTGTCCATTCAGGCTAAGGTAGAGAGCTCAACTTCACTGAGATGAGCCTTTCAGGGAGTGCTTCGGATGTTTAAACTTCCCACACAGCGCGTGAGTCACAAATTTCCTTTCGCGTGTTCCAGCTCTTGATTGGAAAGCCTGAAACTTTCGTGACAATGCAGCACTGACCCGTAAGCTGAACAGTGTCGTTCAGGTTTCTTCACGTTCATGACATGTGGACTTAATAAATCCTTATCCTAAGATGACAGTACAATCTATTTGTTTAAAATCTATACAACTTTTATTTTGAATATATACAAATATAATATTGTCTTTTAGTTTGTCAAGAGATTTAAAGCATCGTTTTTGAAGAGTGCGCATGTGCGTTCATGCTCTAGTATGTAAGAACGAGTCTGTGATTGAATCTGGAAATAAAGCAAAATAATTGTGAAAAATGAGAACTAGCCCTCAGATGCAATGTCCATAATTTATAGCAAAAAAAACCTAGCAATAATTCAATCTCAAATGGATTAATTAAGTAAGGGATAATGTACCTCCAACCTGTTGTTATGGCAGAATAAACCCTGTCAGTCTGAAAGGTTTTTTTCTGCCATAACAACCGGATAGCAATTGTTAGCGAGTGCAAAGTTCAAACTAGACAGACTTTAAAGGAACACTCCACCGTTTTTAGAAATAGGGTTTTAGAAAAATTGTTTTAGTTTGGCAGGGTCGCTGCTAGCTTAGCTTAGCATAATGAATGGAATCCTATGTTGCCAGCTAGCATGTCCAGAGTAAAAGTGATCAAAAAAACAAACAAACACCTAATTACTTCTTGGCCTGCGTATTCACAATGAGTGCATCACTACGTATTTGTATTCGTTGTGAATACGCAGGCCACAAGAAGTAATGAGTTTTTTTTTCTAAATGCATTTGCCCTCATATCTAAATGTAGGAAAGAAGTTGAATAAGCCCTATTTCTATAAACAGTTAAATGTTCCTTTAAGGGATACAGTACACTGTTTCACCACATAAATGATTCTGGGAATAATAGATATTGATTTAAGATTAAACTGTTTTAAAAGTGTACCTGTTTGTTATCTTATAAACCATTACAGTGTACAAAACGTTTGTCTCAAAATGGCAGCAGCTGCATTATGAAACAAAAGAGAGCAAGTCTGCGATACCCGGATACATTAATTAAATGCACAATACATAATTAAATAGTACACAAAATATCAATTTGAGTTTTAATATTTTATTAGCTCACTAAATACAAAACTTCCACAAGGAAAAAACATTCCTAACAAGTGTAAAGCACCGACTTCAATTACCCGGATGAGCCTGGGTTATCAATTTTTATCAGTTTTTATCAGGGAATAACATACCTGGATGTAGCGATTGACCAATCAGAATCAAGTATTCCACAGAGCCGCGTAATGAATGCGAGACACAGGGTGTGTCTCAATCTGCTCCCGGGTTCAGTAGTCAGGGCACTGATCAGGGTGTTAGCCCATTGACTGATTCCCTGATCAGTAACCCCACAGGCTGCGTCCGACACCTGGGAAATGCTGCCCTCGGAGGACACATTTCAAGGCAGGAAGGCATCAAGGCATGAACGAATCTAATGTTAGCTTCACTTCCTGTCTCCTGAGAGACCTTCATCTGATCGAGTTTTGAATGCAGCATAGATGTATCCTTCACTGCCTTTGATATCCCACAATCCTGTGCGTTCCATTCTGTGACAGTTGAGCTGGGGAAAAAAGATGGCGTCCGAAAGTTGCGTTTGCTGGTCAGTTTGTGTGTAAATGTATGTTTTTGACTAACATTTTCCACTTCTGATGTAATTTCTAGCGAGAAATGACTAATGTAGTAATTAAATATGTGTTTAGTTCTCACCAAAGCTTTCTCTATTTTGCTGTAGATCATTAACTGTTACGCTGACTCATAAGTCTGTCCGAAATTAGTTTTTAGGTGCCTTTCATGCACAAACGCTGCTTACAAGCCATTGTCTGATTAGGCAGCAAGGCAACGCGTAAGCTGCCTAAGTTTTTGGACACAGCCATCATTAGCCAACGTCGTTCTTGAACGACAAATTTGCGACAATACGGTTTCAGGAAATAGGTGATTTCTTCAACGATGCATTTTACTATTGTAGCTAATAATTAACTTGTTTTTCTCTCAGATTTGGTGCTGGGTGTTATATTATCTCAATAAATATCCTAGTTTCCTGTTGTTTAAAGGGAGGCATTTCCTCCTTGGCTTTACACACCCTCAGGAGAGGGCAGTCCATCATGTGTACCTCCCCTGAGGCCGGATGTACGTGCTGAGTAAAAATACTCTCTATTCGGACAAATTGAGAATGGGATATTTTCCTCTGCTTAGTTTCCCCTTGTAGAAGCTAATTTACCCACACCTATAACAAAATACATATTTATATTTTGTAAATGTATCTGTTTCTCATTTCCTTGAATCTGTTTGGTCACCAATATTTTTGTCCTCTTGTCCTGGAAGAGAGAGACTGTATGTTTTATCTGAAAGCATATATGCTAGAAATTAATTTAATAAACATTTAGGAGGACACAAACTTGACCTCAAATATGTGCATAATGTATTAAAAGTTAGTTTTGTGTCTCCAGTAGGAACAACATTTGTTTTTATAATGGAATATGCTAAATTAAATCACCAAAAGAAATGATTTTTACACTTTAGCACAAGTTTAACAATAAAAAGTAAAACTCGTATTCTGAGCATCCAGGCTGTCTCAGAATGTTAGCAATGCCGAAACAACATCAACCATCAATGACTTAACTCAGTGGTTGACGTGTTTATCAGAAAAAGGATATTTTTGTGACCCTCCACAAAGTTAGTTTATTTTGGACCATTGGATCTCAGGACACATACTTATCCTTGTGCCTTTGTTTGGATAAGGGATGTATATAATATCCATGTGGCAACTGTTGGGCTCATGGCATTGGTCCAGTTGTTGTTATTGGGTCATTATCAAGTGCCTATTCTCATACCAAATGATCTTGTGACTGTATTGAATCAACAGCAACAGAATTGCATCCCTGTCCTCTGCTGTCCTTGTAAGTGGCAGGCATGTGTGTTCAATAGGACATAATAGAACAGAGGAGGTTGAGGCAGTTGGTTTTAATCAGAAGTTAACTCAATTTTTATTAATTTCATTTATGTGGAGAGGATATTCTAAAAGCTCTGTACAATTAAATACATAATCTGTCAAAAGTTTGTGTGTGTGTGTGTGTGTGTGTGTGTGTGTGGACTGGTAATCCCTACGGTATGGGGACAAAATGTCCCCACAAAGATGGCAATATCCAAATTTTTGTCCTTGTGGGGACATTTTTTTGGTCCCCATGAGGAAAACATCTTATAAATCACACTAAGTGATGTTTTTTGAAAAAGTAAAAATGCAGCATGTCTCCTGTGATGGGTAGGTTTAGGGGCAGGGGCAGTGTAGGGGGATAGAAAATACGGTTTGTACAGTATAAAATGCATTACGCCTATGGAATGTCCCCATAAAACATGGAAACACAACATGTGTGTGTGTGTGTGTGTGTGTGTGTGTGTGTGTGTGTGTGTGTGTGTGTGTGTGTGTGTGTGTGTGTGTGTGTGTGTGTGTGTGTGTGTGTGTGTGTGTGTAAAACCTGAGATCACCTGTCCAGAGATAATGTAAACATTAATATCAAAAGTACAGTAGTGGCCAAAAGTGATGTCCTGAAGGGACATTAATTGTCTTAATAGCCTTACAAATTCAATATCTATATTTTATTAATTATCAAGATATATATATAGATATATATTTGAGATATTTTAAATATGAGGGAAGAACAAAACACTAAACATGGTTAAGGTATTTATATGACAAAATCATAAAAAATAAAAAAAAGCCAAACTACAGCTACAGGTTTTATTTTACTATGCAAAAATAAAATGCATATAGAAAAACTAAAATCTGACAGGAAAAAGCATAATCAGTAATTAATATTTAGTTGGTTCTCTCTTGTTTTTGCGTGCGTTCATAATTTTTTGATATAGGCTAAACTTTTGTCAGTTTAATTGCATTATTACAAATAAAACAATTGCCGGCAAGCACAACTACACAATATGCTCACAACATTTTTTAAACATTTTAAATTATATTTGAATTAAGGTTGAAGATGTCAATTTTCCTAGACTGGGCATCAATTTTGGCCAGTACTGTAGGTCTTAGATCAAAACCAATGGAAATAAATTGAAAGTTTGAATCTCCCTCTGTATCACTGTTCCCAATGTTACGCATGAGTTGGTGCCATTAATCTATGTATGAATGAGCTTTTCTTCTTTTCTTACAAACTTTAACATTTCTCAAATTTTTTTTAAGTACATCAGGTATTAATTATAAAACGGGAGCATTCGTTAGCAGTGCATAAGTGTCGTTGTATGGCAGCATTTGTAGGATCTCTAGTCGTTAAAGAAGCACGTCAGGCCTGCGCGTGTTTATATAAAGATCAGATATGTGCAGCACCATTCCAGTCTTCTGTCCACTCCTCTGGACACATAGCATCACTGGGGAACAGCTGCCTCTTTCACTCACAAACAGAAACACACACGAATACACACACACACACACACACACACACACACACAGACACACACACACATCCATTTTCCAAACTGCTTGTCCTATATAGGGTTGTGGGGTGTCAGGAAGTAGGCAGGGAAACTCTGGAATGATGGACAGTCCATCGCAGGCACACAGACATGCATATACCAAAATCATTTTGCCAGATTTTTGCAGTTTCTTTTAAAGGAAAAACTACAATGTCAACTGCTTGTATTTTATAAAAGTGATTGATATATATATAAAATAACGAGTAGTATAACATGAGTTACATTCATGGGGCTGTCGGACTAAATAAGACAAAAAAATAGGGAAGCACAGCTGGTACAGTGATAACAGAACACCTGCTAGCTAGCGCCATGTTATGTGTTCCTGTCTTGTGTAACAGGTTATCCAATGTGGGTGTCTGAGCCCATTAGAAATAACCCACTCGCTGGACTGCAGATCTCTTAATGTTGCTACATACTCTCACGGCAGAGACAGATACCAGACACCACTGCTGAAGGAGGAATGAGAACCATGCAGATTGAGAGAGGACAAGGCCTACTAACCTGATGATCTTTTTTTAGTCTCATAGATAACAACACAGATGAGGTTTATGCTAGCCAATGTTGGACACATGCATAAAAGGTCTTGAAATATCATTAAAAGGGTTTGAAAAAGTTTCAAGAGGATCACGGATCAAGCACAAATATTAGTTTGCACTTATCATAACCATGCACAGTGGGGTAAGCAAGTATTCAGTCATGAAATTAGACCCCCTATTCCCTTGAAATTCAAACACAGTTGGTCACAGAAGACACATTTAAGATGCATTTTACAACCAGGTGTAAACTGATGCATGACAGCTGATCAGAAGCTCAAAATGCTTCTTAATACCCTTGCACTTAATTATATTGGATGTGCATAGAAAATATAACATTAATGAAAAGGCAATAGAAGTAATTAAGAAATTACAAATAAAGATGTACTAAGTTTGTACTAAAAGATGTACTAACTACTTTACACTTTCCCCATCGTTGATGGAAATGTACGGCTTTCTGTGTTTTCACTGTTTTATGTTAGGGGCGCTATTGTGCATCTTCTGATAAATTCCTGATCAAAACACAGGAGAAGAAGAAGCAGAAACAAGCAATAGCATATGTAAAAACACGATCATCAACATTAAACAGCATATAAATCAAAACTGCCTAATGTTGACCGAGGACGAGCTACACAGACTGATCTCATGAAATGGCGTATGTATGACATGCCAATTCGTATGCATTTTGGCGTGCTATTAAGACACATAATTGCTTTTTAGCGTGTTTATTAACGCTGTTTCATTCTATCCCCCTACACGGCCCCTAACTCTAAACCTACCCATCACACACACACACACACACACACACACACACACACTGCCCCTAAACCTACCCATCACAAGAAACATTTAGCATTTTTACATTTAAAAAAAACATAATTTAGTATGTTTATGAATACATTTACATTGTGGACACACACATAATGGTTCGTTTCGGCGTAGACATACACGCGGATAGCTCAAAATGCGTACAGATAACACGCCATTTTGGGCTTTAGAAAGTGCTGTGTATGTTTACGCAAAGTCATGATGTCATGTTGAGCTACATGACTGTGAAGCCATGTTGATGGACTCAATCTACTCCATCTGTTGTTCTGAATCCGATCTCATTCACTCATTTTGCTCAAAATGTTGCTTTTTTTATTAAACCACTTTTAAGTGTTGATAAAAAAGCAGAGGGTCTGTTCTTTCTTTTGATATATTGCAGGTTCAGCTATTCATACATCAGAATATTCTGGGGGCCACTAAAATTTGTGAAAATGATAAAAAATGCTGGCAACATTCATTATTTTTGACCGACGGCTGCTTACACTGTAAACCTGCTTTCTGTAATTTCAGACTCTGACAGAGAGGACAGTCATGGGAATACAGAAGCCAGAGATTCACCCGTAGGTAGCCACTTGCCAAACCATTACCACTTTAAAGCCAATAGAAGGTGGCTGTTTTATTTTATTGATCTTATATGTGCCTTGTTTGCCACTTTACAATTAGGTAAACAACAAAAGACGCTCTCCCCCCTCAGATAGGCCACCCTTTGGCCCTCATCTAAGTACACACCACAGCATCTCTGCTGATGAACAGGACAGCCCAGAGCGAATTGTGAGTACTACAAATATAATTCCAAGCTCTGGGGCTTTCACACTGGAGGAACCTTTTCATAGTTCCTAGAACTAATGGGGGAAATACACGCTTTTAGGCATGTTTGCACTGCAGGAACTGGGAACGATTTTAGTTCTAGGAACGCCTTTTGGGGGGACTAAATTAGCTCCTACTTCAGAGTAGGGTCTAACACAGCACAGTAGGAACTACCAGTGTACGTTGATTGGCCAAATGCACACAAAGCTAGAGTACCCACCATTTAAAAAAGAAGAAGAAGAAGCTGTGTACACACACAGATTATAAACTATATATTTACTCCACAAACTAACTCTATGAATATGAAAACAGTGGTAGAGGGACCTCTCAACCTTTGCGCTGAGGAGAAAACCCAACGCAACTTTTGAGGGGACCAATTGGGCCACAACCACACAGCAAATGCTAATATTTTTTCATACACGGTTTACCTTCTACTGTTATACCTCTATAACAGTTACATCTAATAGGATATTAGAAAGGACACTTAAACAAATCATAAACTAATGAAGACGGAGAATGTGAGAGCTGTGTGCTCAAGGTCTGGGTTGTCAAAATGTTCGCCGCGCTGTCATAATAAAAGTCACAACAACAAGCGTGGCTTACGTCACTTCAGAGTTCCTACTGGCAGCGCGAATGCAACTAGGAAAACGGCCATAGGGGAACCTTTAGTTCTTGGGAAAACACCCTGGTGGCTATTTCCTATTAAGTTCCTAAAAGTACCCAGTGCGAAAGGGGCTTATGTGAGACAATCATGTGGAGATGTGGATTTCTAACCTCTCTCAATCTTAATTCCACATTTGTTTCCAAGGTTCAGAAGGAAAAACTTCATGCAGAACTAAAACAAGTTTTGAGTCTGAAGAGAAGCCAGCTTAGAGACACACAATCCACCCTCACAGACATGGAGGAACCCTCCAACACAGACAATAAGAATGGGGTAAGAAAAAAAGCACAGTTGTGGAATACAGTATGAACATCATAAGCTCATATGAAAATATGAAGGTATACCACTCAAAGCAATTATTAGTACTATGTAAGACTAATAGCTTTTAGAAACCCTTAGGGTGTGTTCACACTTGTAGTTTGGTTCGTTTGGTCAAAAAAAAAAAAAAATTGTCCTGGGGACTGTACCATGATGGTAGTTTAACAAACTCAGTGTTACAGAATTAGTTTGACAAAACCAAACCAACCTATTCAGGCTTTGTTGGTCCCATGATGCTGATCATCAACTCTCTCTGTCAACTCAGGCTTTGATCCTGAGTTTAGGAGTTTAGCTGTGACATCAGTTGTGAACAGCCAATCATGCTGTGGATCAGTGGAACTGAGATTCACTTCTCGCGAGAGAAGCCGTGAGATTCATTTCTCTCTTCTGCAGAATATTGCATGATTGAAAAATATTAAGAATTTAAACAAATTTACACAGCAAGAAGAAACCAGCTGTCTATGAACGAGGAAAGCTTAAAGAAAAATCTTACTACGTCAGCACAAGTAAAAATCATGAAGTTAGTTTAGTTGATATATAGAGTTGAACATTTAAGCTCACATGTAATTTTTACAGCTTTATTTATTAATTTTAAAGCTTATTTGTATGACATTTATATTTATGTTAATTTTAACTAAGTGCCGATTAATGATTAATTAACTAAAACGATGTGTAATTGATTAAGGGTATAATAATTACATAAATTATATCTAAATAATTCAAAATTATTATTATTATAAATAAGCATTGTTAAAAGCCAGACACTTTAGTCTTTAAAAACCATTTGCTATGTAGTGACATTTGATTTGCAGTAGAAACAGGGGGAGTGGCTTTATTGCATCAGTGGTTTGTCACTTTGCTCACAGCTGATTGGTCCAATTTCAGTTTGAGATCTCTTATCCAGAACATAACCTGCTCCGTTTGTAATAACACCATAACCATAACGCGTTGCTCATTATAAACGTGGGATTATGAATTATATTGAGAACGTCACACATTGAAAGCATGCCGTAATGTAACTCGTGAAGCGTTCAAGCGATTTGCAAAGATTAATATAAAGGTTAATAAAACGTTACACTCACTTCTTCTGGAGGTGCAGCAGGAACACAAATAGTTGGTACCGATCCTTTTTTCAGGAGCAGCTTCTTAGCAAAACCTGCTTTATACTGACCCTCGTTTATAAAGAAGTCTGGTGAGAAATGATTCACGCAAACATGAAAGCATTGACGTTGATCGGGGGGAATATTCCCTTCGAAAACAAAACTAAGAGGTTCAGATTTAGGAACATCAAAATGACTGCTGTGTTCGTTATTACACCCAAGAACAGAACACCCCAATCGCTTAGACGCCATTCTGCTCCAGCGTATCAACAACGGCGGACTATGATGACAGCTCGCTCAGGGCGGGTCTGTGTTTAAACGCTGCTGTCAATTAACAATCGTGGGAGGGGTGTCCGAACGTGTGAAGTCACACGGTCAGGCGGCTTGATTTGAGACAGGGGAAAACATATAAGGAGATTTAAAAAAAAACACTGGATGGATTTTTAGCATTATAGGATGGTTTTGTACAGGCACTTCCAACACACATTTCCGTACAATCAACTTGTAAAAGTGCATGTACCATTATATGACCCGTTTAAACATATCTTGCTATCCAGCTAAACCGGCTTCAAGGCCCCATGTCTGCTTAGCAATCATATTGCCATTTTCATCACCGAACCTAAAAATACTGAACCTAAAGGCAAAGGATCCCAACCTGATTGGTCGACTTTGCCTATTTTGGGACAGAACTTACTGAATATCCAAAACAATGCAGTGTGCTGGGCTAAAATTGTGTGTGTAGCCTACATATTTTGGCCAGCTGAGAATTCGTGAAGAGCTTATAAAATGAAAAGGAGTCGAAACAGCCCCTCCGTCACACACACAAACCAAGATCCGCTGCCATCTTTTCAACGGTCTGTCCACTTGTTTGGTGCGGACCAGGGTTCAGATGGCAGTGTTCACACTTATTCAAATGAACCGCACTAACAGAGCAATGGCCAGGGTTTGTTTTTATTGAACCAAACATGCCAAATGTGAACACACCCTTAGAAACCTGTTTTTGAAATTAAATGACTTATTTGACCCTCACCCTTCACAGTTGCGCATTTACTTATTTGACCCTCACCCTTCACAGTTGCGCATTTTTACTTTGTACATTTCTGAGCAGGCGGAAAAGGAAAACCAGTTGTCAGAGCTCGTGGAGGTGGTTGTTGAAACACAGGCTGAAGTCGGAGCTAGTGGGTACAGTGTGGTGGGTGGAGGGGAGCATGGCATATTCATCAAAGAGGTCTTGAGAGACTCTCCAGCAGCGAAGCACCTCAGCCTACAGAAAGGTACCCAGGGACTGTATTTTACATTACAAAGTGCAATGTCAAATACTCTATAAAGACGAGACAAACGGAAGAACCAACTTGAACCTCACAATCTTTAATATACAAAATTTCCATGCTGAATACGGGTGTACTGAATTCATTGTGTTTCCTGATGTACTAAGAGAAAAGTTATAAATAATTTTTGATGATGTGTTATTGCAGGAGATCAACTGCTAAGTGCCAGGGTGTATTTTGATAACGTGAAATATGAGGACGCATTAAAAATTCTTCAGTGTGCAGAACCCTACAAAGTGTCCTTCTTTTTGAAGAGGACTGTGCCAGGAAGTGAAGTCAGCATACGTCCAAATGCACAAAATCTTGAGCTCAGAGGACCTAAGGCCAAGATGCAAAGAATGGTACATGCTGAAATATTGCTATATAATAGAATGACTTTTTGAACATCCACAGTATTGCCCAAAGTGAATTTATATTATTAAACAAAAGTTTAATTACAACAGTAGAAAACTAGAAGGAATGATAAACTTTCTCTTGCAGAGCGTCAAAAGTGTGAAACCATTCAAAGCCAAGAAAAGGAGAGGAGGAAGATTTGGATTGAAAAGACTGAAAGAGAACAAAAAAGCAAGAGCACGGGCAGAGCTGGACATTGAGGGCTCGCCAGTCAAATCAGACCTCAGTCCAGTTGATGTTGAGTTTGTATTCCCAAAGTTCAAGATGAGGAAAGGTGAGAGGGCCACTACAGATGTATCAGGACATCTGGAGGGCGTGATCGCTAGTAACAAGAAGAAGAGGAATATCAGATCTCCAAAAATAAAAGCCACGGATGCTTCTGTCGGTGAAGGGAATGTCAGTGTAGATGTTGCAACACATGAGGAAGAGGCCTCTGGAACAAAGGTGAAGGTCAAGTCGAAAGGTCCTAAATTTGGAATGAATTTCTCCAAATTGAAAAAGTCAAAATTAGAGGTACAATCTTCAAATGACAGTTTCGAGGTGAAAGACCTAGAGGCCAAAATTCGGCCTCCGTCAGTAGAGTGCGATTTGAACATGCCTCAAGGCAAAGCTCAAACTAATGTTCCTAATCTTGAGGTTAGTGTTAAAGGAAAAGGAGAGGGTTCTGTGATAAAAATGCCGACAATGAATCTGGATGTCTCAGATACAAAGATGACAATGACAAAGTTCAAACTGCCAAAGGTAAGACTTTCTTGTCATTCTGATGAAATTGATGGAGAGGCAAGTAAACAACACGACACATGTGAAAATAAACTGAAAATGCCCAAGATTGACATCAAAGCACCAAATGTGGATTTGGACTTGCATCACTCAAAAACTAAAGGCACGGCTGAATTCAATGATGCTGACCTTGACACATCATTACCAAAGCTAAACCTTGATGCAAAACAAAAAATTGGAGATGACATTGATGGATCCATTGTCAAAGAGCGTATGATTTCTCTCCCCAAACTTGACATTGCAGTGCCCAAGATAGAGACATCAGATGTGGACATTGGTCTTCCTACATTAGATGTGTCATTGCCAAAGATGGCTGCAACAAACATTGATACTGAGGGACATGCAAGTACAGGGGTAAAATTTGAAGTGAAAAAATTAGACTTATCTCTTCCAAAAATAACATCCCCTGAGGGTGAAATCATAGTTGAAGAACCTGAAGCAAAAATGGGAAAATTTCACAAGCCAAATATCAGTATTTCATTACCAAAAGGTAAAGCAGAAGGAGCAAATGTCAACATTTCTTTACCAAAAGATACATTAGAGGGGGGTGCAGATATTGAGGGCCAGTTTGGAAAAGGGGGAAAGTTTAAAATTACTAGCGTAGGTGTCTCCTTACCTGATGTGAAATTACCTGAGCATGCCATTATTGAGGGGCCTGAAATAAAAGCAGGAAAATTGAGTAAGCCATCAATTGACATTTCACTTCCTAAAGGCAAAACAGAGGGAAATGTTGAGGTTGGGGAACTGTCTGGGAAAGGAGGCAAATTCAAAATGCCACATCTAGATGTTTCACTTCCAAAAATGAAATTATCCACAGGTGAAATCAATACTGAGGACCCAGAGGCCAAAGGCGAGAAATTCCAAATGCCATCCGATGATATTTCATTACCAAAAGGAAAAGTAGATGCTGGTGTTGAGGTTGAGGGTCTTTCTGGAAAAGCAGAAATGCCCAAAATTGATCTGAAAATGTCATTGCCAGAGGGTAAAATAATTTCTGAAAGTCATGATGTAAGAATTTCTGGAGTTGATATTTCATTACCAGAAGGAAAAACTCATGAACACATTAATCTTGAGGTTGAGAAAGGAGATAAGTTGCAAATTCCTAAATTTGATTTAAGTCTACCTAAACTCAATTCAGGAGACATTAGTGTTGAAGGGCCTGACAGCAAAAGATTCAACATGCCATCCGTTGATGTATCCTTTCCAAAAGTAACAGGCACAGGTGTTGACGTCAAGAGACATTCTGGAAAAATAGGGAAGTTTGATATGCCAAAACTGGATATTAACTTACCACAAATGAAATCAACAGGGACTGAAATCAATATTAAATCACCTGAAGTGAAGGGTGGAAAGATAGATATGCCAGATGTTGACATTTCTCTTCCACAAGGAAAAGTAAAGGGAGATGGCACTATCAAAAAGGGAGGAAAGTTTCAAATGCCCAAAATAGATCTTTCACTTCCAAGGATTAAATCCAAACCAGTTAAAGTCAATGTTGAAGGACCTGAGTTAAAAGGAAGCAGAGTTCACGTACCTTCTATTGACATTTCTTTGCCTAAGGATAAAACTGAGACAAACATTAATATGGAATGTCATTCTGGAACAGATATAAAGTTTGTAATGCCAGGAGTTGATATTTCACTGCCAAACGTAAAAGCTCCAGAAGGAGAAATGAGAGCTGAACCTCCTCAGATCCAAGGAGGAAAGTTAAATATGCCGTCAATTGAAATGTCCTTTCCAAAAGGGAAGGTGAAAGGACACGCTGACCTTGAAGGCAAAACTACAGGGGCGAGTAAAGGTGGGAAGTTTAACATGCCCTCTATAGATATTTCTCTGCCAGGAGGAGGAGCAGGAGGAGATGTAGATGTTGAAGGAAATGCAGGAAAAGGAGGACAGTTTGAAATGCCTAAAGTGAACGTTTCCTTGCCTAAAATCAAACCATCAGGAGGAGAAATTAATGTTGAAGGTCCCGATATCAAAGGTGGAAAGTTACACATGCCCTCTATAGATATCTCTCTGCCAGGAGGAGGAGCAGGAGGAGATGTAGATGTTAAAGGACATGCAGGAAAAGGAGGAAAATTTGAAATGCCTAAAGTTGATGTTTCCTTGCCCAAAATAAAACCATCAGGAGGTGAAATCAACATTGAAGGTCCCGATATCAAAGGTGGAAAGTTTCACATGCCCTCTATAGATATCTCTCTGCCAGGAGGAGGAGCAGGAGGAGATGTAGATGTTGAAGGACATGCAGGAAAAGGAGGAAAATTTGAAATGCCTAAAGTTGATGTTTCCTTGCCCAAAATAAAACCATCAGGAGGTGAAGTCAATGTAGAAGGTCCTGATATCAAAGGTGGAAAGTTTCACATGCCCTCTATAGATATCTCTCTGCCAGGAGGAGGAGCAGGAGGAGATGTAGATGTTGAAGGACATGCAGGAATAGGAGGAAAATTTGAAATGCCAAAATTTGATGTGTCCTTGCCTAAATTTAAACCATCAGGAGGTGAAGTCAATGTTGAAGGTCCCGATATCAAAGGTGGAAAGTTTCACATGCCCTCTATAGATATCTCTCTGCCAGGAGGAGGAGCCGGAGGAGGTGTAGATGTTAAGGGACATGCAGGAAAAGAAGGAAAATTTGAAATGCCTAAAGTTGATGTTTCCTTGCCTAAATTTAAACCATCAGGAGGTGAAGTCAATGTTGAAGGTCCTGATATCAAAGGTGGAAAGTTTCACATGCCCTCTATAGATATCTCTCTGCCAGGAGGAGGAGCCGGAGGAGGTGTAGATGTTGAAGGACATGCAGGAAAAGGAGGAAAATTTGAAATGCCAAAATTTGATGTGTCCTTGCCTAAATTTAAACCATCAGGAGGTGAAGTCAATGTTGAAGGTCCCGATATCAAAGGTGAAAAGTTTCACATGCCTTCTATAGATATCTCTCTGCCAGGAGGAGGAGCAGGAGGAGGTGTAGATGTTAAGGGACATGCAGGAAAAGGAGGAAAATTTGAAATGCCTAAAGTTGATGTTTCCTTGCCTAAATTTAAACCATCAGGAGGGGAAATCAGTGTTGAAGGTCCCGATATCAAAGGTGGAAAGTTACACATGCCCTCTATAGATATCTCTCTGCCAGGAGGAGGAGCAGGAGGAGATGTAGATGTTGAAGGACATGCAGGAAAAGGAGGAAAATTTGAAATGCCAAAATTTGATGTGTCCTTGCCTAAATTTAAACCATCAGGAGGTGAAGTCAATGTTGAAGGTCCTGATATCAAAGGTGAAAAGTTTCACATGCCCTCTATAGATATCTCTCTGCCAGAAGGAGGAGCAGGAGGAGGTGTAGATGTTAAAGGGCATACAGGAAAAGGAGGACAATTTGAAATGCCTAAAGTGGACGTTTCCTTGCCTAAATTTAAACCATCAGGAGGTGAAGTCAATGCTGAAGGTCCCGATATCAAAGGTGGAAAGTTTCACATGCCCTCTATAGATATCTCTCTGCCAGGAGGAGGAGCAGGAGGAGGTGTAGATGTTGAAGGACATACAGGAAAAGGAATACAATTTGAAATGCCTAAAGTGGACGTTTCCTTGCCTAAATTTAAACCATCAGGAGGTGAAGTCAATGTTGAAGGTCCTGATATCAAAGGTGGAAAGTTTCACATGCCCTCTATAGATATCTCTCTGCCAGAAGGAGGAGGAGGTGTAGATGTTGAAGGACATGCAGGAAAAGGAGGAGCATTTGAAATGCCAAAATTTGATGTGTCCTTGCCTAAATTTAAACCATCTGGAGGTGAAGTCAATGTTGAAGGTCCCGATATCAAAGGTGGAAAGTTTCACATGCCCTCTATAGATATCTCTCTGCCAGAAGGAGGAGCAGGAGGAGGTGTAGATGTTAAAGGGCATAAAGGAAAAGGAAGAAAATTTGAAATGCCTAAAGTGGACGTTTCCTTTCCTAAATTTAAACCATCAGGAGGTGAAATAAATGTTGAAGGTCCCGATATCAAAGGTGGAAAGTTACACATGCCCTCTATAGATATCTCTCTGCCAGGAGGAGGAGCCGGAGGAGGTGTAGATGTTGAAGGACATACAGTAAAAGGAGGAAAATTTGAAATGCCAAAATATGATGTGTCCTTGCCTAAATTTAAACCATCAGGAGGTGAAGTCAATGTTGAAGGTCCCGATATCAAAGGTGGAAAGTTTCACATGCCCTCTATAGATATCTCTCTGCCAGGAGGAGGAGCCGGAGGAGGTGTAGATGTTGAAGGACACACAGGAAAAGGAGGAAAATTTGAAATGACAAAATTTGATGTGTCCTTGCCTAAATTTAAACCATCAGGAGGTGAAGTCAATGTTGAAGGTCCCGATATCAAAGGTGGAAAGTTTCACATGCCCTCTATAGATATCTCTTTGCCAGGAGGAGGAGCAGGAGGAGATGTAGATGTTAAAGGACATAGAGGAAAAGGAGGAAAATTTGAAATGCCAAAATTTGATGTGTCCTTGCCTAAATTTAAACCATCAGGAGGTGAAGTCAATGTTGAAGGTCCCGATATCAAAGGTGGAAAGTTTCACATGCCCTCTATAGATATCTCTCTACCAGAAGGAGGAGCAGGAGGAGATGTAGGAAAAGGAAGAAAATTTGAAATGCCTAAAGTGGACGTTTCCTTGCCTAAATTTAAACCATCAGGAGGGGAAATTAGTGTTGAAGGTCCCGATATCAAAGGTGGAAAGTTACACATGCCCTCTATAGATATCTCTCTGCCAGGAGGAGGAGCAGGAGGAGATGTAGATGTTAAAGGACATACAGGAAAAGGAGGAAAATTTGAAATGCCAAAATTTGATGTATCCTTGCCTAAATTTAAACCATCAGGAGGTGAAGTCAATGTTGAAGGTCCCGATATCAAAGGTGGAAAGTTACACATGCCCTCTATAGATATCTCTCTACCAGAAGGAGGAGCAGGAGGAGATGTAGGAAAAGGAAGAAAATTTGAAATGCCAAAATTTGATGTGTCCTTGCCTAAATTTAAACCATCAGGAAGTGAAGTCAATGTTGAAGGTCCCGATATCAAAGGTGGAAAGTTACACATGCCCTCTATAGATATATCTCTGCCAGGAGGAGGAGCAGGAGGAGGTGTAGATGTTGAAGGACATGCAGGAAAAGGAAGAAAATTTGAAATGCCTAAAGTGGACGTTTCCTTGCCTAAATTTAAACCATCAGGAGGTGAAGTCAATTTTGAAGGTCCTGATATCAAAGGCGGAAAGTTACACATGCCCTCTATAGATATCTGTCTGCCAGGAGGAGGAGCAGGAGGAGGTGTAGATGTTAAAGGACATGCAGGAAAAGGAGGAAAATTTGAAATGCCAAAATTTGATGTGTCCTTGCCTAAATTTAAACCATCAGGAGGTGAAGTCAATGTTGAAGGTCCCGATTTCAAAGGTGGAAAGTTTCACATGCCCTCTATAGATATCTCTCTACCAGAAGGAGGAGCAGGAGGAGATGTAGGAAAAGGAAGAAAATTTGAAATGCCAAAATTTGATGTGTCCTTGCCTAAATTTAAACCATCAGGAGGTGAAGTCAATGTTGAAGATCCCGATATCAAAGGTGGAAAGTTTCACATGCCCTCCATAGATATCTCTCTGCCAAGAGGAGGATCAGGAGGAGGTGTAGATGTTGAAGGACATGCAGGAAAAGGAGGAAAATTTGAAATGCCAAAATTTGATATGTCCTTGCCTAAATTTAAACCATCAGGAGGTGAAGTCAATGTTGAAGGTCCCGATATCAAAGGTGGAAAGTTTCACATGCCCTCTATAGATATCTCTCTGCCAGGAGGAGGAGCAGGAGGAGATGTAGATGTTAAAGGACATACAGGAAAAGGAGGAAAATTTGAAATGCCAAAATTGGATGTGTCCTTGCCTAAATTTAAACCATCAGGAGGTGAAGTCAATGTTGAAGGTCCCGATATCAAAGGTGGAAAGTTTCACATGCCCTCTATAGATATCTCTCTGCCAGGAGGAGGAGCAGGAGGAGGTGTAGATGTTGAAGGACATGCAGGAAAAGGAGGAAAATTTGAAATGCCAAAACTTGATGTGTCCTTGCCTAAATTTAAACCATCAGGAGGTGAAGTCAATGTTGAAGGTCCCGATATCAAAGGTGGAAAGTTTCACATGCCCTCTATAGATATCTCTCTACCAGAAGGAGGAGCCGGAGGAGGTGTAGATGTTGAAGGACATGCAGGAAAAGGAGGGAAATTTGAAATGCCAAAATTTGATGTGTCCTTGCCTAAATTTAAACCATCAGGAGGTGAAGTCAATGTTGAAGGTCCCGATATCAAAGGTGGAAAGTTACACATGCCCTCTATAGATATCTCTCTGCCAGGAGGAGGAGCAGGAGGAGATGTAGATGTTGAAGGACATGCAGGAAAAGGAGGAAAATTTGAAATGCCAAAATTTGATGTGTCCTTGCCTAAATTTAAACCATCAGGAGGTGAAGTCAATGTTGAAGGTCCCGATATCAAAGGTGGAAAGTTTCACATGCCCTCTATAGATATCTCTCTACCAGAAGGAGGAGCAGGAGGAGATGTAGATGTTAAAGGACATACAGGAAAAGGAGGAAAATTTGAAATGCCAAAATTTGATGTGTCCTTGCCTAAATTTAAACCATCAGGAGGTGAAGTCAATGTTGAAAGTCCCGATATCAAAGGTGGAAAGTTTCACATGCCCTCTATAGATATCTCTCTACCAGAAGGAGGAGGAGCAGGAGGAGATGTAGATGTTAAAGCACATACAGGAAAAGGTAGAAAATTTGAAATGCCTAAAGTGGACGTTTCCTTGCCTAAATTTAAACCATCAGGAAGTGAAGTCAATGTTGAAGGTCCCGATATCAAAGGTGGAAAGTTTCACATGCCCTCTATAGATATCTCTCTGCCAGGAGGAGGAGCAGGAGGAGGTGTAGATGTTGAAGGACATACAGGAAAAGGAGGAAAATTTGAAATGCCAAAATTTGATGTGTCCTTGCCTAAATTTAAACCATCAGGAGGTGAAGTCAATGTTGAAGGTCCCGATATCAAAGGTGGAAAGTTTCACATGCCCTCTATAGATATCTCTCTACCAGAAGGAGGAGCAGGAGGAGATGTAGATGTTGAAGGACATACAGGAAAAGGAGGAACATTTGAAATGCCAAAATTTGATGTGTCCTTGCCTAAATTTAAACCATCAGGAGGTGAAGTCAATGTTGAAGGTCCCGATATCAAAGGTGGAAAGTTACACATGCCCTCTATGGATATCTCTCTGCCAGGAGGAGGAGCAGGAGGAGGTGTAGATGTTGAAGGACATGCAGGAAAAGGAGGAAAATTTGGAATGCCAAAATTTGATGTGTCCTTGCCTAAATTTAAACCATCAGGAGGTGAAGTCAATGTTGAAGGTCCCGATATCAAAGGTGGAAAGTTACACATGCCCTCTATAGATGTATCTCTGCCAGGAGGAGGAGCAGGAGGAGATGTAGATGTTAAAGGACATACAGGAAAAGGAGGAAAATTTGAAATTCCTAAAGTGGACATTTCCTTGCCTAAATTTAAACCATCAGGAGATGAAGTCAATGTTGAAGGTCCCGATATCAAAGGTGGAAAGTTTCACATGCCCTCTATAGATATCTCTCTACCAGGAGGAGGAGCAGGAGGAGATGTAGATGTTAAAGCACATACAGGAAAAGGAGGAAAATTTGGAATGCCAAAATTTGATGTGTCCTTGCCTAAATTTAAACCATCAGGAAGTGAAGTCAATGTTGAAGGTCCCGATATCAAAGGTGGAAAGTTTCACATGCCCTCCATAGATATCTCTCTGCCAGAAGGCGGAGCAGGAGGAGGTGTAGATGTTGAAGGACATGCAGGAAAAGGAGGACAATTTGAAATGCCAAAATTTGATGTGTCATTGCCTAAATTTAAACCATCAGGAGGTGAAGTCAATGTTGAAGGTCCTGATATCAAAGGTGGAAAGTTTCACATGCCCTCTATAGATATCTCTCTGCCAGGAGGAGGAGCAGGAGGAGGTGTAGATGTTAAAGGACATGCAGGAAAAGGAGGAACATTTGAAATGCCTAAAGTGGACATTTCCATGCCCAAATTTAAACCATCAGGAGGTGAAATTAATGTTGAAGGTCCCGATATCAAAGGTGGAAAGCTACACATGCCCTCTATAGATATCTCTCTGCCAAAAATGAAACAGACAGAGTGTGAACTTAAAGCTGGGTCAGAGAAGAAAGACATAGACATCTCAGTACCTAAAATGTCCTATGATTTTGATGCTAAGACCAAAGCTACTGGTGCCAAAATTAGTGACTTAAATGTCCCTGAGGCAACTTTAGGTGGTAACATCAGGCTGCCAACTGTGAAAATACCAACTGTTGACATATCCGCTCCTAAAGTTGACCTGGACTTTACTTTTGCAAAGGTAAAGGGCAGTGATAGAGACAATATTGAACTTCTTAAGGCGGAGAGTGGAAGACCATCATCCGGGGCTAGTTTTGATGTTCCAGATGTCTCTGTAAAAATGCCCAAAATTTCACTCCCTAAATTTGGCAGAAAAATTAAAAGTGCAGACAAACTAGAACTAGATAGTCCTGGCTTATCAATAGATTTGGACATAGAAAAAACATCACAATCAGTGGAAACAGATAGCAAAATGAATAAATCCAAAATTAAAATGCCATCCATTGGAACATCTAAAAAGGATATTGAAATAATTGTCCCTGAGGCTGAAATGAAGATAAAGGCAGGCACTGGAGAAATGACAAAACCAGAAATTAGAGTGGAGGGTCCTGATGACAAGGTCAGATACAAGCTCAAATTCCCCAAATTCAAGACAACTTCTCCAAAAGCAAAGCTCAAAGATGTGGAAATGGATATGCCTGCAGTGGATAGCAAAGGAAAGGTCAAAATGCCAGCAGTTGAGATATCATTGCCAACAGCACATATTCCAGAATGTGAGGTATTGCTTCCAAAAGCTGAGGTTGATGTATCTGAAGCAGATATCAGAGGTTATGAGGGCAGTTTAAAAATTCCAAAGATGCCAACTATTGACATTTCAGTTCCAAAAGTTGATTTAGATGTTTCCTTGCCTAGGGTTAAACTTCATGAACCAGAGGACTCTTCTGACTTAAACACTGATGGTAGTAGAGGTACAGTAAATTTCCCCCATGTTAAAATCCCTAAAGTAGACCTTTCACTTCCACATGGAAAAACAGGTGACACAGGTCACCATGAGGTGGAGATAGGAAGGCGGGGTAAATTAAGAATGCCAGAAGTGGAAATATCATTACCTCATGTAAAAAAGGACGCTGACATTGAAATTAAGGGTGAAAAATTAAAAATGCCAAAAATATCAGTGCCTAATGTTGATATATCTTTGCCTCATGAAAAAACAAAGGACACTGATGATCCTGATTCAGAATTTGGAGCTAAAGGAATTAAATTAAAAATGCCAGACATCACAGTGCCTAAGATAGATGTATCGCTACCTCGTGGAAGCAAAGGAGAAAGTCATGCACCAGGTTCCGGACTAGAAGGTGGAAAATTAAAAATGCCAACAGCTGACATATCCCTTTCAAAAATAACATATAAAGACAGTGCTCCAGAACTTCAGCCTGGTAAAGGAAAAGGTAAAGGAATTCAACTACCAACAGTAGATATCTCATTACCTCATGGTAAAATAGAAGACATTGATACTCTTGAACTGGAAGCGTGTGGCAAAGAAGGGAAATCCAAGGTGCCTAATATCAAAATTCCTAAAGTAGATATATCATTAGAAGGACAACAAGATGATACAGAAAAAACAGAGATCAGAAAACAAGGTGGCAACATTCAATTACCGAAAATAACAATGCCTAAAATGGATATATCACTACCCTATGGCAAAACGGGCGATGCTGAGGCTTCAGGATCTGTGGTAGTAGAAGGTGGACAACGTAAAAAGCCTGATATTAAGATACCACAGGTAGACATATCATTACCAGAAGGTAAAACTGGAGAGTCAAATGTTAAAATCCCAAAAGTAGGCCTAGATTTAGAAAAGTCAAGACAGGTAGGCATGTCAGTTCCTTCTGCTAATGCAGGCCTTAAGGATGCGCATAAAAAGGGTAAAAAGATGAGGACGCCAACTACATCTATAGAGGGCCCTAATGTGGAACTAGAGTTATCGAAGCAAGGAAAAAAGAATAAAAAGAAGACTGAACTTCCAGAAATGGATCTTAGCCCCACTGCACCAAAAGAAAAAATAAAAGGGCCCAAAGTTAAAGGTTCAAAATTTAATATAGGAATGCCAAAAGTAAAAGTATCTGCATTGGAAACTGACACAACCAAGCCTGGAAAAAAAGACGCTACATTTTTAAAAGGAGGAACGGATGCAAACTTGAAAGCTGATTTACCAGCACCAAAGATTCCCGAACTTGACTTTGACATTGAGACTACCCAAGTTGACACTAATCTCTCTGAAGAAGATAAAAACAGATGGGTAAAGTCAAAATTCCAAAGTTTGGGATTCCTCTGCCATCTTTAAGTTCACCTGAAGCTAACATCACTCAGAAATCAAAAGGTCACTCTATAAACGTAGACTCTGAGGTGGAGTACGAGGGCCCACGTATGCCAAAGGTAACAAAAGCTGTATTTGTTATGGTGAACCCACAAACAGAGAGCTCTGCTAGTGTAGGTGGTGAAGCAAGTGCAGAAATTGGAGATGAGAAGCACAAGCTGCCAAAGATAAAAATGAAGCCGAGTTTTGGCAAGTCTCGATCAAATGAAAAGGGGAAAGCAGTGCATTTGGAAGAGGAGGTGGAAACTGAAGGAAAGTCAAAAACCGGTAAGCTTAAATTGCCCAAAGTCACATTTTCATCTGGGCAGAGAGGATCGTTTGATGTAACAGCAAGTGGGTCTGATGATGGAACAAGTCCAAGTCAAAATGGTGACAAAGATGAAAAAGCAATGCTTGGAAAGCTTACATTTCCCAAATTGGAGTTTTTCTCACCCTACTCGAAAGATATAGTTCAGCAAGAGGAAATGGAAACAAGCATGACACATCTCAGGAAGGAGACCTCATGGGAAAGCAAAGAGAGCAAGGAGACAATGACAATATCAGGCACAATGAGAGAGACTGATACTTTAGTATATTCAAAAGCAAGGACTGAAATGCTAGCAGAACGGGAGGGATCAGAGTCCCCAATATCTACAGTATCAGCTGGATTTGTCTCTGTGAATAAGAGTGAAGAAAGAGAGGAAGCAACATGGTTCAAAGTACCCAAAGTTACCCTTAGTCCCCATTCTACTGGCATCCTTCACATCACACCAGAAAGCTCTCCAAAACCAAGCAAGTCCTCTCTTCCTTGCTCGAGTGATGAAGCCTCTGGAGGTTTCTATATGAAGATGCCAAGCCTTGAATATTTGACCCACGAAATGTCCTCAGAGCATCTGATTACTAAAACAGAGGGAACTCTTACTGTAGTGACTAAGACAACAAAGTTTACAGAAACAAAAAGTAGCAGTTCGAAACCGTAAGCATCTCCGTTAGAGAACTATGACATACAGATGGAAGTGAAATAATATATTGGCCATATAAAGTGGCAATAATTTCAGTATAATTTATATATTTTAATAAAAACACAACTTATGCATAAAGAAAATGTTGCTACAAAAAGAGTATTTTTTAATCATTGTAGACCTCATGCCACTCTGTATGACACTTTGAATTGATCAGGTATATCAATATTTCTCTGATCAAACATATTTTGTTGTAGATAAGAAACATTCAACACAGGCACAGATCTGTGCAAAACAGATACAGACATTTAGACATATGTTTGCTTTTGTTGTGCAGTCTTAGCACAGTATGCCATTTGATTTGTAGAATTTTACAGCATTTTGGAAATATTGCTTTGCTTTTTTTGATGCCTGGTTTGTCTATGTGGTTGTTATGGAACTCTGTTTATTTTAGATGCTATTAGAAATATTTGTACTATTTTTACATATTTATATGCATGATCTGTACAGATAGGACACTAAAAAGGAAGCCTGTGATGTTGAGTATTTTTGTGATGGATATTTTTGTGATAAATTCAAACAATATAAAGGTTTTTTTCCCCATCAAATTCTCTAAGGATTGTGATATGCTGTACCAGATTGCCTTTCTCTGTTCAAGAACACTGTGTGAAGAAAAAAAAAAAAAACCTTTTTAAAATGAACTCTTGTGTTGATGGATTTAGCCTAGGCTACTTGCTAGGAATATGTATATGTATATTATTTTTAAGTTCGGTTTCATTACTGAACTGCATGTTTGTAATGTGTTGCTTTTC
Organism: Gobiocypris rarus; assembly: GCA_023029165.1. NCBI lineage: Eukaryota > Metazoa > Chordata > Actinopteri > Cypriniformes > Gobionidae > Gobiocypris > Gobiocypris rarus. Next base: position 36,118,196 of record CM040918.1, on the reverse strand, counting down.
TGAAACCATCATTTAGATTATCTCCATCTCATGCAAAAATAGAACACTTCAATAAAATATTAATATTTTATTTCGCTTTACCTAATTGTATTTTTAATTTTTCACATAATTACAGCCCTAACGACAAGTAGTAGTCCAATTCTGAAACTGACATGGCAAGCAAAATTAAAAACAATACAAACATTAAGCTTTCCCCAAGGTTGCAATATGAATGATGAAACCGACCAAATATAGTGAAAGCATTAAAAGGAAGAATTTACTCAGTTTATTCCAGTAATCGTGTACTAACCCCTGTGTCGTTCAAAACCCATATTACTTTCTCCCATGAAAACACAAAAGCAGACATTTTGAAGAATTGTTTTTGTCCATGCAAAACTTTAAAAATATACGTTTTATTTACTTTTTTTTTATCAACAGGTTCCGTAATTGGGTTATGTTGAATTTAATTAATATTTCCGTAAACTTACGTTTTTTTTTTTTTTTTTACTTAAGGTTAATTCAATGCCATTGAGTTAAATCATGTTAACATTCTTAATTTTGTCCAAAATTATTAAGTTGAATTATTCTAAAAAGTATTTAAAAAGCCCCAAACAAGTAATTTGATTATTGATTATTTCTATTTAGTGAAATGCTATTTGTCCAACATTTATTAAACCTTAAACAAGATATTATTGGCTACTAGTCAGAAGATGGTTTAGATACATCCATAGCATAATATTTTTTTTTTTCATAATTAAATCAACTTTAGTAGATAATAACAGATCCTCAACACAAGCACATGCTCTACACTTCACCACAATGGCCTCCAAACACACTAACATAACACAAACTTTTAAATACCAACAGAACAATATATTAAGCATTAAAATGTCTCTCCATTTTCTCCTCTTGTTAAAAATGCATCAAACAGCACTTTATTTAAACATTTACTCTCCGAATCCAGACGCTTTGCAAAGCATGATGGGAAGTGAAAGTCCTGTTTGACTGGGTTACTTGATTGAAGCATGTTATTTCAAAATGAAAACAAGTTATGTCAAAGAGTAACAGTTTTAAGTCGGTTTAACATGAATCAATTACATTTGAACCAGAAACCTGATATAATAGTGTTAAATCAAGATGAATATAAACAGCATCATAAAATAATTGAGTGAACGACTTTGAAAGGAGACGAGTTGTTAAGCTATGCACCATTAGAAATGTCTCATTAAAGTGCCAGGAAATATAGCCCATATGTGTTATAGGTCTGGTGAAAAATGAAGATCATTTCTATTTTTATGTTCCACCAAGGAAATATTATTCATACAGGTTTGGAACAACATGAAGATGAGTTGCCTATATTCCCACTTTTGAGTGCACTATCCCTTTAAAAATTAAAATTGTGTATTGTAGCTACAAAACACACTAATATAGGTGACATGAGCGATTCTAATTAAATTTGCTTAATGTATAGACATAGGTTACAACGTTATTAAAACAAGCAGTCTTTGTATTGTATTGAGTTCAACTGAACTTCCCATTTTTAGGCTTAAAGAAAGAAGTCAAGCAAAACAGTAATTGCAGAGGGTTTCAGACATAAGGGAAGGTATACATACCGGAACTGACTTAAAGATCTAAAATGAAAAAGCTCTATTGAAGTATGTGTTGGCGCGTGTGCGTGTCCTCTTCGTGCGTAAGCATAAAAGCACTGACAGCGTGCCCGCGCGTTATGCACGCTCGGCTATTGGTCAGCTGATGGCACGCACTAGATTGCGGAGGCTCTGCGTTGCTTTGCCAGTGCGCTATCAGGAGACACGGAGGTGTAGCGTGACGTTCACTGTAATGGAGCACATGAAATGTACATGGGATTAATAGGTTACGCTACAAACCTACGCTGCTCTGTATTCGGATATGCTGTCTTAAAACGACTTGGTGATATGGATATCATAATTTCTAGACAGTCCAAGATCCTCATGAAGGTTAAATCCTTCACAGCGGACGACAGCTGGAATTGTGTGATTCGTGACATCGCATCAGCTTGAGGGAAATGACTGGCACGCTGTAAAGGTAAGAGGATACAAAGAAACAAAAGATGGGTTATTTATGATTTAAAAAGATTGATGTTAGCATATCAAACCACAAAAAGAATCGATGCACATAATTCCCGAGGTTACATACAAGATAGGCTACATCTGTGTGGGCAAGTGTTAGTTAATGATAGACTCCCGATTTGGTGCAAGTGATGTGATCACGTATTGTGTGTGTACGTAACGCAGCGTCCTCCGATCATCGTGACAGAGTTTGTGACATGCGAAATAAAAATAGAGAAACAAAAACATGTACAGTAACAGTATACAATATAATATAAGTATTAAATGTACTAATAAAATATAGAATCAAATAAAACAGTGATTAAAATACAATTAGGCTATAATTACATCATATATCTATCTATATATACACATATTTGTGCTGTAAATCAATTAATAATTATATATATATATATATATATATATATATATATATATATATATATATATATATATATATACACACACACATACATATGTGTGTACACACACACACACACACACACACACACACACACATAAAATACACACATTTTATAAAAACAAACTTTTATGTTAGACGCAATTAATCACGATTAATCTATTTGACAACACTAATATATATATATATATATATATATATATATATATATATATATATATATATATATATATATATATATATATATATATATACACACACACACGTGTATGTGTGTGCGTAATCTTTCGTGGTTTGATCGTGGTATATCTTTTAGAATATAGTTGTAAGTATAAAAATAAAAGACATTACACATATTGTATATGTATTTTATTGAATATTTTATTGAATTATTCAACACTTACAGTGTGTATATAACTGAAACCATAAACTATAACAGAAATATAAACTACAAAATTTTTGTATATACAATTACAGATTAATAATTACATATTATTATATACACATATATATTACAGTTATAATAAATATATATATATATATATATATATATATATATATATATATATATATATATATATATATATATATATATATATATATATAATATATTCTCAGACATTGAGGACTGAACAACTGATGTGAAATTCAGAATAAAACAAAGCAACTTAATTTAAAATTAAAAAGGCATAGTAAATAAATTAACTCTATTTTTATATTAAGACAATTTGCCTTAAACTAAATTAATATTTCAGCTGGTACTTATTTTTTTATTGACCTTCAGATATTAAACTTACGTAAAGATAAATTAATTTATATCATATAGCTAAATGAGAAAAGATGTGCCTTAATGAAATATTTAAAGATTTTGACATCCTATATGTAATTCTTACCCACCACAGCATCTGATATTATTGCCTCAAGAAGAATGCTGCAACAGAACAACAACAATAACTGCTTGGACATGGCTCATCGGGAGTTACTGCATGAATGCCGAAGAACCAATGTCTCATTGACCAGTGCCCTTGAGTTTGGAGCCATACCCCTGATTAAAGGCCTGAGAGCTTGGGCTGTGAGTGGTGGCTACTCTAAAGCCAGGAGAAAGGCTGCTAATGGATCTCGGGCACAGAGCGCATGCCAACAGCCTCCTGAAAACAGGGTGGGGCAGAGAAGCTGGTCAGGTCAGGCTAGCAGTGGCTATGGGCACACAATGGACAGTACAAATAGTGCACCGAGAACTCCAGGGGTCAGACAAGGCGGCCTTGGTGCTCTTGTAACTGTGGCCACTTTGAAAGGCACTGAAGGGGGTGGTAGGCAGACTCAGACACGCTGCCTCTTTCTCAAGGCCCAGGGACGAGGCAGCTACATCTGTGCTGTTGGAAACCGAGGGGCTGGGGCGAGAGTCACAGGCCCACGGACTCACACTGTCATTCTTGAGGGGGCAAAAGATGAGCTTATATGTTCCTCTAGGGGACAGAGGGTGAGCCAGGATGGGACAGACGATGGCGGACTATTTAAGGCCAAGCCCAGGGCCATAAGAAAATGGAGAAAGTGCAGTAAAACAACAGGCTCGGGGGAGAAAAGAACAACGGCTCACGGCAAAGAGGAAATCGCCAATCAGCAATCTGAGCCGGAACATGGTGACCAAAAAAATGCACTCATTACAGACACGCAGCCACTTAACGTAACACCAGGTAACACAATAACACATTACCAGAAAGGTACCAGTGCTAGCTATCCAAGTCAGGAAGATATCAATGAGTTGGACAAAGACAAAAGGGCTGTTGCACCCGAGAGCATGGACCTACAAACCTGCTGCTCTTCTGCCAAACCAGGTGAGCAGGATGAAGCTGCGATGAATATTAATCAATCCGATAACTGTTCTGAAATAGATGAAGGATCCAGTTGTGCCAATGGTGATGCACAAGGAGACACTAAGTTTAGCGATCTTGAATCAAATGATCACCAGAACATTCATAACTTTGTTGCTGATGTGCCAAACCTAGGAGTAGCATCTGAGGCTGCTCAGACTAGCTTTGAAAGTCTAGAAATAAAATCTCCCTCTACAAACTGTAATAATGAGCCAGGCATAGGTCATTCTTCCTTTAAAACTCCCTCTGTCAGCATTCCGAAGATTCAAGAAACCAGGCCAGATGAGCGCATAATGGACCGTGAGAATCTACATTCAGTGGAGCCCCGCGACCTCACAATACAGAGAGACGGATCTCCAGACACAAAGAATACAGTCATGCCGGAGGGCCGTTCTCCAGTGGGTGTTGAATGTAGCATTACAGAGAAGAAGTGGAGGCCGCCCATGTGCTCACCTCAGCATTGGGAGGAATTAATCACTGAGCATGGGGAAGTTCAGCAGTCTGACAAATCCTCTTCACAAGGCTTTAGCACACCAACAACTAATATAACTGTAACCACTATTCACTCCCAGCCTAATCCTGCCCCTACCACCACTGCAGCCATAGCAACAGCCATCCCAGCATTAAGCAATGGGGAGGTGGGGGCTAGAGGTGGAGACTTGCTGCCTCTGGTGAACTCAGAGTTGCTATCAGAGCCGGCCAGAGTTGACGACTGGGACAAAGTGGCCGCTGACGAGGGGTCTCTTGATGTGGGCGAGGAGGAGGAGGATGAGTTTGGGGCTTTCATGCAGGCAGGTGGAGAGCAGTGTATGCACAGGTTCGGTGAAGTCCAACAGTCCGCTGCAGGAGAGGATTACAACTGTGGTAAGTAAACTGTCTTGAAAGTAGCAGGGTAATGAATACATTTTGTCACTTAAGACTGAAGGTAGTAAGTTCTCTTCTGGAGCAGGAACCTGGCTTTGTTTAGGTTTGATTGTGCAGATAAACATGCAGTCCCAGTGTTACAGTACTAAATAGTCTGTCTGGTTTGACCTGGATTCCTGCATACCCCCTCGCTTCACCCGAACTCATGTGAAGATATTAATTATTTAAAGCACTGCTTGGAATTCCTACCCCCTCAACCCGTCACTCCCCCGTTGCTGTGTACCAACCTTGTGCAACCCTCTACAATACGAGCAAATCACTCGCATATGCAAGTAAATCTTCACTCTGGGCAACTAAATAATATCTATCATTAGCCATTGGCTAATAAATGCTTAGATTTGATTTGCCAGTGTGTGTGTTAGAGGCTAAGAATAAGTTTAGCATAGATATATTTTCACTCACTGAACATTCAGAGAAACAGAGTTTCACTCTCCATCAAGCGATCTGTCTGCGTATCTGTATTATACCATAAACTCTAGTGTGAAGGCGCATAACCCGCCGACAAAATATATATATATATATATATATATTAGGGCTGTCAAATGATTAATCGCGATATGTAAACGTTTGTTTACATAATATATGTGTGTGCACTGTGTATAATTTGTATGTATATTTGAATACACGTATACATTTAAGAAATATTTGCATGTATATACTTTATATATATTTTTATATATTTTATATATAAATATAAAACACATTTCTTAAATATATATACATGCATGTGTGCGTATTTACATACACATAATAATTTTACACAGCACACACACATATATTATGTAAACACAAACTTTAATTTTGGTTTCGGTTCTATTGCCAAGATGTGCGTAGAGGGTTGTATGGCAGGAGACAGCATTAAAAAAACATGCAAACACAAGGCCATTGGGGCAAGACAAGAGGGGAGGCCAATGCCAAAGGCAGTGTGACTTGATGAAATGGCTTGATCAAAATAGAGGAAAAACACAGCATTATTTATTCATCTACTATGTCTTCTGCTCATAATTCTTGGTCAACACCAAATACTTTTACACTTAACGGAATAATTCACCAAAAAATTACAATTTGATGTTTATCTACCTACCCCCAGGGCATCCAAGATATAGGTCACTTTGTTTCTTTAACTCCAGATTATTAACTCCAACCGATGCAGTCTGTCAGTCGTACAATGCAAGTTGTAGTTTAACATCTTAATTTGTGTTCTACTGAAGAAACAAAGTCACCTACATCTTGGATGCCCCGGGGGTAAGCAGATAAGCATCAAATTTTCATTTTTGGGTGATCTATCCCTTTAATAATCTTATGGGTTTTTTTTTTTTTTTGGCAGCCACTGTGTAATCATAATCCACAGGACTAATCCTGCTCTCTAAAAAGGTGAAAATCAGGTGATTCAGGTCAACATAAGCAGGTTTAACCTACTTTTTATTTTTGAAATTAGGTCATGCAAGTAAATCTTTTATATGACAAGTTATTTGTGGAAGCCATTTAACATATCTGATTGGAATGATGTAAGTTATTACATTGGCTTTTGTGCGTATCACAGCAGTGAGTGCCGCTAAAAGGTTCATGCTTAAAGGGATAGTTCACCCAAAAATGGAAATTAGCCCATGATTTACTCACCCTCAAGCCATCCTAGGTATATATGACCTTCTACTTTCAGCCAAACACAATCAGTCAAAATGAAAAAAATATCTTGGCTCTTCCAAGCTTTATAATGGGAGTGAACTATAAATCACTGGCTTCAGGTAACTTCCGTTAGCGAGTCTAGTTCCAGCGGAAGAGTGACCTCTGACCCGATGCATGGAACTCGACTCTCTTGTGAACGCACAGACAGACGTTACCGGAAGCTAATGATTAAAGTTTATTAAGTTATAATTATGTTATCTTTCTTACAAAAAAAACATTGCTAACATTGCTTCGCTTTAGAGGGCCTTTATTAACCCCCTTGAGCCGTATGGATTACTTTTATGTTGGATGAATGTGCTTTTTTGGGCTTCAAAATCTAAGGTACCATTCACTCCCATTACAAAGCTTGAAAGAGCCAGGATATTTGTGTTTAAGGATATAAGTCATATACACCTAGGACGGCTTGAGGGCGCGTAAATTATGGGACAATTTTCATTTTGGGGTGAACTAACCCTTTAAGGTTAAACGCATTTGAAAATAACAGAGCATTTCAAAAACCACCTGCATTAAGGCCTAAACCTTCAACCTAACCAATAATGTTAACACAAGCAAACGTGAGATAAAAACACAGTTTCTGAAGCAACCATGCCATTTTAGATTTCTTTTAGAAGTTTTTGAGCTCTTTTATCATGACGTGTGTTTTACGGGACTCATACCCCAACGCTCCACATAACAAGTGCAATGCCAGGGGAGCAACAAAGAAAGTTTACAATGTCAGAAAAGCCAAACATATGGAGCTGGTGATGTGATGCAGACACAACAATGCATTAGTTTACAAATCCTGTTCTCTATGGTATAAGTGTTTTGAGGTCATAACATGCTAGAACCACGGGAAAAGTCTTTATTAATCAATGATCTGCCCCAGAAATCATAATTTGAGTGAAATGGATTAAAAGTTGTTGGTGTTTCACTTCCACTTGTGGTGATTTCACCTGGAAACTGCAGTGAATTGTACCGTATGTTGCAACTAGAGGCAGATTTTCCCAAATAAGCCTAAGTTGTACCTTTCAACAATGGTCTAAAAATAACTAAATATACACTTTGTTCACAGAGTGTACAAAAACAGAGAGCTGAAGTATGAGTAAACACTTTCACTGCCTGTCAGTTATGTCATGTTGCTGAGTTTGTGAAACCTTTCCACCGCAGTTAGCAGAAGCTCTTTGCATTATCATAATGCCTACTGGCCTTGTTAAGAGATTTTGTATTAGATTCAGGAAAATGAAACTCTAAAGACTTACATGAATGAACCCTTGTCTCCTCTCAGAGGGATGCACAAGTTCCACTGATGCAAATGAACCCGCATCCTGGGCATCTGATTGGACGGCAGACCAGTCATTCCAGCAGTCGGAGAGCACATGGATTGCCTTCAGCCAGGAGACTGTGGAGCAGAAGACAGTGCCTGATGGCCAGTGGTGGCCTTCTACCGAAAAGCCAAACATTTCCCTCTCTCCTCTCCATAATGTGGTAAAGATTTATACTCTGCTACTATAATTATGTTTTCAGATTATTTTCAAGTATTAAAGACACTGAAAAAAATGTAGCAACTAATGCTGCCTTCACGTGTTATCGGAAATGTTCTTACTTCCCACTTTTGAAGTCATGATTACGAGCTTGTCGCATTCAAGTGCTTTGTTGTCAGAAAGAACAGGAATCATGGAGGACACCAGGTTTATTCTTGCCTATTTATTGGGAATATCATATTTGAGCCAAAATTATATTTTGTGTCCCATTCATTGACAACCATATAAACATTCAACGCACTGGAAATAATCTTCTGAAATTTCAGTCGAATACAGGCTATTTTCTTTAAATGATTATTCATATAGGTAAATATGCTTTAATGACAAGACAAGGCGATGTGACTGTTGTGGAAAAAACTAATGAAGAATACCAGTCACAACAGCAACTGTTCTCCCCTCCCCCATGTTTAAAGTCCCCATGAAATCAAAACTGGAGTTTTATGGTTTTAGTATAAATATTCTAGGATATTCTACTGTTATCTATAAGCAAAACTTACAGTCTCTCACTTCCGTCAATAGGGATCAATGATTTTGATGACATCACTGCACTTCAGCTTCTCATCAGATTTTCTGTCCAATCACATGCTCTCTAGAATCATAAGCCCCGCCCCTACATTATACATTGAAGCTGCGTCTAAAATCGGTTACTTGTTCACACATTTACTTAGACTGGGTAAACCCAGCCTGATCTGCTGGTGATTTGATTTCGCCCTGCAGCTCAGGCTGGAAACCTTTACATTCATTTCTACTGCTTCTGTTACACTTTTGTGGGAACCAATCACAGACTGGCTTATCCACCTGGCACGCTATTGGCGGGTTTAACGCGATGACGGATAGAGAAGCGCTGGGTTGTTCCCCGTTGATCATGCCTCTTGTGGTCTGATTTGTTGAAGGACTATCCAATTGCGTACAGAGTCATTTGAATTATGCTCGTTGATCGCGCCTCTTGTGCAGTAGAAAATACACAGCAGAGTCCCCAGACCAATGTTCAATCTTACTAAGCTTGACAATAATGTACTATTTTCTACATTGTGAATGACACATAGTGCACTATATAGGGTTTAGGGAGCGATTCAGCAATATGCTTTCCATTGGGGTGAATGACGCAGCTCTGGTCCAGAGACACGATAGCACAGAGTGGATCTTATGCGTGAGTCAGCACAGACCACAAAACGTATCGGACCCTTTTGAATTCTGCACAGTTTTAAAATGATATGGAGGAAAGACGGGTTGAGATTAGGAGGAAACTGTGGCTTTGCTGAGCTCAATGGCTCTGGCTGAGCTGTGATATAAACAAAATGCTATTGGCTATTTTTTTTTAAGGGGAGGAGCTGTTCGATATGTCCTGCCCTGTCTTTGTGTTTTAGGGGAAATTACGTCAACACATTGAATAATGCCATGCGTTTCATGGCATGCCCAGTCCAACTCGGGAACTTGGGTATCAAAATTATTCCCGAGCTTCACAGTGGTAAATACATCTTGAGAAGGCATTCATCGCCAGTTTTATCTAGGAAATTCGCAATTACGATAATTTCGATAGCACGTGAAGGCAGCAGAAGTATGTTGTGGTGCAGGGATGAAGTCAAAACCCGGAAGACTAATTCGCCAGTGGTTCCCTTTAGTTTTTCTATGGGGTTTTTCAATTTATGAGTAAAATAAGGTGGTAAACATAACTTGACACGACACTTGAACGTTTTACTCTACAACGAAAATCGAAAATTCGATTTCTGAAGCTGTTATTTTTCTTTTAAAAAATGAATAAGTAACTAGATAAGATCGTTTGGGGTGTGGGTGTGTGCAGTTTACATTGTAGAACAAAAGTATTGTCAAGTTATGTTTACCACAGACCTCATTTTATTCATACATTGAAAAACCCTATAGGAAAATGTTGAGGGAACCACTGGCAAATTTGTCCAGAAATATGCTATATATATCAGAAATATCCCAAAGAGCCACGTGATACTAATTCTCATCCTATTCAAACATTAATTAAAGGCTTTTTTTATGATTTTAGTATCATACTAATGTATCTTAAAATTCAAGAATGTTGTTGCAAGCTTATGAATGTTAACTAAAACCTGTTCACTGTTGATTCTTTGATGATTAGTGATCTGTACTGTTTGTGTGTGTAGTCAAATGTCTTTCTAGAGGCCTTTCCCTCTGACAAGTCTCCCTGTGAAGATCCTGAATACATTCCTACACTAAAGCAGCTTCTGCAAGGACCAGCTGAAAACAGCAATACAGGAGCGCACAAGTATGTTGCATTGTTTGTAGTCGGGCTGCACTAATTATGCCTTTATTATTTATAAAGTTATAATAGTTACTATTAGGGATTTTTAGACGTAACTCAGCGGAATTAACTCATCAGCTGGTAAGAATGTGCAGTGGCCGAAAATGTGCATGCTGCGGAGGAACAGTTTGAAAACCCCTGACATAAATTAATCATCTATTGCCACCTTGTGGTAATACAAGATACTACTGCATTGCATCGGATTAAAAACAAAGGCCTGACTGTTTTCCATGAAATTCTGTATTTCATCCTCTTGAGATGTCTGAAAATGTGAAAAACAAATCTTTCTTTGATAATTTCACGTACAATAATGGTATCTGTTCTTCTTGTTACATGCTATAAAATTCCAAGGTAATCATTTTGCTTTGGCCCAAAGGGAACAGAGCTTACTTGATTGCCTCCAGGATCTGGACCGGATGATTGGTGTGAAATATAAGAGGGCGGAGTCTCTGTCCTGTAAACTTCTCCTTCAGTCACTGCGTTTGGAACGTCCCAGCTCTGTGAGTTTGCTGTAATTAATGATGAAAACACTTGCAAAAACTTCCTTGATATTAAAACTGAACTCAGTTGAGCTTTTGCCACTTCAGTTACTTGCAGCAAATATTATATTTATATACAGTTCAATATTAATATTATAACCACATAATCATCTTTTCTCCCTCAGGAATGTGTGACAGTTCGACGGAAGACCAGTGCCAGATTTTCTCCAAATCTCCCATCGTCCAACCAGCAGTTGGCTGCGAATGCTAAGAGAAGACTGTCATATGACTTCAACAGAAACATCATGACTTAGTTGATTCAGCAGATATAGAGACTATGACCTATGCTTCCTTGAGAAAAATGAAATTCAGGGGAGAGGAATAATACACGTTGAGAAACTGAATTTCCCTGGATTGACTTCTATTCAAGGTTTATTTAAAATGTATTTCTTCTTTCAATGTCTGTTCTCACTCAGTGTCTGGTAGATTCTGTTTCTCATTCAGCTGTGTATCAAGAAAAACAAGACTTGCCTTCAAACAAATATATGTTTTTCAGTATGTCAGCATATTAGGGTTAAATTAGGACAAATATACTAAAATGTCAAGTAAAAAATTGTTTAGTTCAGGTGTAAGGAGATTTGTGCGGCATTGAGTCTGGTTATCAAATATGACTGAATGCATTTTTGTATTGCTTTCAATCTATGGATCACATTTGTTAGAATAAGATTATTTTGCTGGAGAACCTGTAGATTCAAATCTGGCCTGTCACGACCCAATCCCATACCCCAATGTTCCTGTATGACATGATAAGCAAAAAAAAATAAAAAAACAAAAAAAAAAATATATATATATATTTTGATAGAGAGAAAGAGAGAGAGAGCGAGAGCGAGAGCGAGAGCGAGAGAGAGAGATTATGATTACTTTCTGCTCCCAAAAAACTCTCCTTCACCTGAAAATTGTCAAAAGCTAGCAAATTTCCACAAAATGTATTTTTCATACACCACCTCACAGAGAAATCCATTTTCTTGTTTCCATGTCTTTTCTCCCTGTGATTGAAGTACTAAATATGACACTAGTGTACCATTTTTAACTCCTGAAGAATAGAGACCATATTTTCAGAAGTGTTTTAAAATGAATGTTAACATTTTAAATTGAACCTGTAAGCCTGTTTGTTGATTGATGTAATTAAAACACCTTTGAAGGACTGAATGAAGCGGATATCTGAGGGTTCAACCACTCAATGTTTCATTCGTGACCTGAGCAGATGTGAATTTGCAACAATTTATGAACACAACTTCAGGCCATTTCGATTATCTGCATATATTTAAAATTGCTGATAAAAGTGCATTCTTTAGATTCGGTTATGCCATCTAAACACTTGAGGACATCTTCTAACAAGAGGAAACGTCGACAATGAATTGGTTAACTTTGTCTAGCCAGAGTGACTTGGCTTCTTGTTTTCCAAGATAATAGTTCACTGTCTCCAGCTGTTCACACTGCTGTCCTCATCGTGAGTTTAAATGAGGTCTGTTTACTAAAGTGTGGACAATATGAACTGCAGCTATTTTTATCCCCTCAGTGACATGTGACTCTCTCCCTCACTTCTTCACAACAGACTCCATCACGAGTTTGTTTTTCTTTCTGTGTTATTTTGTATTTCCAAAGAAAACTATAAAGTAGGATAATCTGGGACGCAATCAAGACTATGTTGACAAGGCAGCTGTGTCGTCACGCGTATGCGGCTCATTTATATGTCTGAACTAAGTGTGTGTGCAAAAAAATGCCCCATATTACTGTAATACACCCTATGCAAATTAATCCAAACCACTGCATCAGTACCTACATATGACATATGAATAAACTTTTATAGCCTATCTGTAAAACCAATGGCTTCTTAAGGCAAGAGACCCCAGTAAGGATGCACAATATATCAGCCACCATATCGGTATCGGACGATATATGGTCATTTTAAATGTTAACGTTATCGGCCTGATAAGAAAATGTGGCCGATATATTAATGCCGATAAGTAATGTAGCTGAGATACTTCAGATGTGCACTGTTTGCCATGATGGGTTTGAATTTCTTAAAATATGATTGGAAACACTTAAAAAAGTGCATCATGTGCAGCACAAGTCTGTCATATAGACTACATAATATTATGAGAACATTATAATTGTGTGCTTGGACGTGCCTTTTAATGGTCAGACCTTTGTTTTTGTAATCAGGCTTTCAAAAAATATATAAAAATTTGTTTTTTTGATTTATCGGCCAAATATAAAGAATTAGCGGTTATCTGTACCAAAATGAGGCATTATCTAATTAAAGATGTGCTCATTTGCATACATTTATAGAACAAAAATCTGAATATTGGATTAAGCTAAAACTTTCAACAAAAAATAAATACATTTTCACCATTTTTAGTAATAAAATGTATAAAATCAGGCAAATTGTTTATGAACAAACCCCTCTGTAAAACACCTTCAGTTTGGTGTATGTATACTGAAGTAGAGATTACGGACTTTTGAGAAAATGGCCTGATATGAAGAAATCCTGTTGAAATCTTCAGATGCAAATAGATAAAGTGCTTTAAAAGAAACACTTAAAAATGTATTTAGGATGTTTTCTTTCCACTAGTCTGAAAATAAAAGAAAAAGAAAAGAAAACTTTATGGAAAGCTAAAAAGTCAAAAATCCAAAAATTATGAAAGCTTGTGTTCATCATAGAATAAAAAATTGCAATTATCTTTTTAAAATTTGTTATTCTGTTGCATAAACAAGCTTCCATACAAAATGGACAGATGCCTTTTAATGGTCAGACCTTTGTTTTTGTAATCAGGCTCTCAAAAAATATATACAAATTTGGATTTAGATTTATCGGCCAATATATTAGTTATCAGCTTTCAAATCTAAAGAATTAGCGGTTATCTGTATCGGCCAAAATTTTCAAAATCGGTGCATCATTTTGTATTACAAGTTTTCGGAAATGTTATGTTAAAATATGCAAACGAGGCAGTATCTAACTAAAGATCTACTCATTTGCATACATTTCTAGAAAAAAAAAACTGAACATTGGATAAAGCTAAAACTTAACAAGCTTCCATACAAAATGGACAGCTGCATGAAAAAACTTTGTTTTTGCCTGTAGTGTCTCACACTTGAACACTCAGTAAGTTTTTGTTTAGTGATCTCAACATGGTGGAGCCCACTCCATGTTGATCAAAACAGCTTTTTCCTAGAAGACTGAAGACTTCAACTTATGTGAGTATTATTCACTTTAATGAGAAATACTATCCATTTCTGTAGGTGTAATACTTGTTGAAGTAGGCTACTGAGAATGAGTCGTACACCTTTAAGACTCTTGAGAGCTCTTAATAGTAAATCACACTTATGTGTATAATGGATTTCTCTGTTTGGTGTAAATGAAAGAGCTCGTGTGAAGAACGAGAAGTTTGTTTTGCACCTTACAAACCCACAAAACTCAAAGCATCACCCATGTGACCGAGTGAGTACTGTTATTTCCTGGCCACCGTGGCCAACTTTTGTCAGAGAGGGTGGAGGTTTGTGAAAGGGTGGAGTTAAATCAGTCCAACACTGAAACAAATTAAGGATCGCTTTCATCGCGTTACAGTACTCACAGGTCCCACCATGTCCACGGCGTTCAGGTCTTGCTTTGTGCTCAGTGGCTTCATCTTAGGGTACATCACATATTTGATATTGGGAGCGCTTGTTTTCTCAGCCATCGAGCGGCCCGTTGAAGAGACTTTGAAGTCAGACCTGAACTCCCTGAAAGCCGAGTTCCTCAACCTGAGCTGCATCAACGCCACGGCCCTTGAAATTTTCTTAGAGCGAGTTTTAAAGGCGAATAAATACGGCGTGTCCGTCCTTGAGAATGCCTCGCTCCGGACAAACTGGGATTTGGCGTCTTCTCTGTTCTTTGCCAACACGATGGTCACGACAGTGGGTGAGTTCACAGGGACAACGTTGAATTGATGTTCCGCCTGTTTGATACATCATGTCGGATATGTTTACGTTTAGCAGCCCCTTATATCTGACGTGAGTGTAGAATACTGTAGATGTAGAACATCACCAACATTCGAAGTTCTCAAAGTTCCCAAACGTTCCAAAGTTCGCCGGAACTGAACATACTACCAGAGTCTACTGTAAGTCAAAACAACAGTAAGTGGAATAGCATTTTTACTGAGAGACGGTTTCATTAGAGCCATTCCTATTATGCAGTGCTTTTGAAATATGTTACTTAATATCCTAAACGTTTGTTTCTAAGGGTGTAGCAGACTTCTTAGGCACTTTATGACTTATAATTTTATTTACACAATGGCAAGATTCAACAGGATGTTTAACAGGATGGAAATGTTGGCAAACATGTTGATGACCCTTTTTGTCTGTGTAACCCCATTCTAAAATATAAAATACAGACATATGTTTTTAATTGATAAAGACTGTGAACTAAAAAGCTTTTATTTATCAAATTGATTAAATGATTTCTGACCAGTGTTTAGACTGCAGAATAAAACCTCCTAGCCTAACAGGATGAAAATTGAGCTCGCTTTTATTAAAGCAGTTCATTTCCATCTTAGTATTGAATATATATATAAAATCCATATAACACCTATAAGAACAGAACATTTAGATTATGTTTTCAAATTATGGTTTCACAAGCTTAAATCAAATGTTGAACTAAAGAAAGTTGTTCAAAACCTGTATGAATTTCATCGTTCTGCTGAACACAAAAGAAGATATTCTGTAACCAAACAGTTTATGACACCAATGGTATTTTTTCCCCTACTGTGCAAGTCAATGGGGTCCATAAACTGTTTAGTTCCCCTTATTCAAAATATCACCTTTAGTGTTCAGCAGAACAAATCAATTCTTGCAGGTTTGGAACAACTTGAGAGTGGACAAATTATGACAGAATAATGTTTTTTGGTGAAATATACCTCTAATGTCTCAACCTCATTTCCATCTGTCAACTAGATAACTGTGATGTGTATGGAATTGATATATTGTATACGTGCCTTAAAATGACAGGATTTCATAGAAATAAAAAAAAATACTGATGTGATGGCAACTCCCAGTCCAGTTATCCAAAGGGTTGTTTTCATATTTAGTTTGATTGAAATATTACTGGTTAAATGACATTGAAGCTCTGTGTTAAGATCAATGCATGTGGTTGGACTGGTAATGGAAGTTAAGCTAGTGTGGAATTTAGAGTGCATTGTGTACATAGCTTAAACATTTTTCATGTACTTGTGAGGTGAGTTTAATAAGAATAACTAACATATTTTTCATCCATCTGCACCTAGTAGTGGTGCACACATATACCTCTTAATTATTTGGATAAATGACTCTTTCTGAGTAGTGAGTTTTCACTTTTCAGTGATAGAGGAAGTAAAAACAATTTGCATGGGAGGCAAATGTGTGCCCTGGCATTCAAATTGTAGTGTGCGTGAGAAACTTGTTTGTGGTTGCGTATTACAGCTCTGAAAGACCGCAATTACACATTTAATGTATCCATGTTATCCATAAAAGTGATTTTAAGGTTATTTCATGATGTTTGTTTCTGTCAAACACACATATGACCCTGAGTTTAGGCATAGTGCAGGCTTTATTTGCTTTAACTGGGCTTCTCGGTTTATGTCATGCAAACAGTATCATGGGAAATCAATCCTTTGACCTGTTAGTCTGTATAAAGCTTTCCTTTCATCGAGCATGTTAACCTGTGTAGCTGACCCTGCTCTGTATTAGATTACACTAAAGCGTTGTGCAGTCAGGAAATCACATGCGTTGTATAATTAGCCAGATAGAGGGGTAGTTCAGCCAAACATAAAGATTCTGTCATCTTTTATTCACTCTCATGTCGTTCCAAACCTGTATGACTTTCTTCTGTAAAACACAGAAATGAGAATTTGAATAGTTTTTTTTTTTCCATACAATGGTCCAAAGTTGTTGTACATTGACTTTCATAGTATGGACATAACACAGTTCAGTATATCATGTTTTGTGTTGCACTGAAGAAACTGTCATACATGTTTAGAACGACATGAGAGTGAATGATGTAAGTATCTTAATTTTTGGATAAAGTATCCCAGATGCAAGTCAGAGCATCTCGCATGAAATCTCACATGAAAATGCTATACCATGATGATATAAGTAATTCCCAAAGACAATAAGGAATGACATCACAATATAGTTATTCTGGCTGAAATCAGAGACGTTACTAATTGACATGAAAGCCATACCCTACATTTTTCTACATTGTCACTTAAATGACTTCTAATAACATTTGGGAAATGTTAAACTCATATCAGACTCAGTTATTTTTCACTTAAGACAACTGATCATATATTCATTAATGCTTTTTGAGAATTGTTTACTCTTACAATGAAACTGACCATTATCTAAAATCCGTCAGACTTTTCACCTGCAACATCCGATCATATTCATTAATACTTTATTAGAGTCGCTTTATCCTCACTTAGAAAAATACTGACCTGTGACTAATCTAGCCACCAGTATTAATATTTATAAATGGTATTTTTCTTGTTTATTCATACTCTAGTCCCATATTCATAATGTATGTTATGCATGCATGTTATTATTTATACTCTATCCTTCTCGCTTTAGAGTTGTTTCTGTAGTTTATTTAAAAACAAAACTCGTGTCACAGATTTTCTGTTAAATTATTTCCGTCAGGAAGGCACATTGTACAGTGATCATGTTAACCCTAAATAAACATGTCACACAAATTATGTTAAATACCAATATGTAAATATCTTAATTGCCTTGAATGCTCTGAGGCGCTGTGGCACTGATTTATGTGCTAGACAAACCTATAAATGCAATATGGCTAGATCTAAATCACTCACATCATTGTTTTATATCGTCATATTGCCCAGCCGTAAAACTTGCTCTGTAGGTATTATATACATACTTTGAAATGATATACTGCTTTGAAACGATGTGTGTTGTGAAAAGGACTATACATATAAATTTGACTTGACATCAAGTGTCTTGCCTTTTGGAAACATTCCCCTGCAAATATTCTTTTTCTTGTTTGTCCCTCTCTTCCAGGATACGGCCACACTACGCCGCTCTCTGATGCGGGTAAAGCTTTCTCCATCGTGTATGCTTTGATCGGCGTGCCCTTCACCATGCTAGTGCTCACAGCCTGCGTCCAGCGCCTCATGCACCCTCTGACCTACGGGCCGATCTCCATATGCCAGCAGAGGGCAGGCCTGCACCCCCGCGGAGCCAGTGTCGTGCACTTCATCGTACTGCTGGTCCTGGTGGTGCTCAGCTTCTTTGTGATACCTGCCCTGGTGTTCAGCGCCATAGAAGAATCATGGTCTTTCTTAGACGCCTTCTACTTTTGTTTCATCTCACTCTGCACTATAGGACTCGGGGACTTTGTGCCAGCAGAAAAGCCAGGACAGAGACTCAGAGCTTTGTACAAGATCTCAGTCATGGGTAAGAGACTGCATTCTCCTTGAGTTTCCCTTCAGAGACCTTTTTCATGAGCTCAAAGAAAGGTGAGAAAGGTGTGAAGGCTTTAACCAAGATAGGGCTTTTCAAGTTTTCAACAGAAAACACCAGCTACACAGGTTAACATGCTCGAGTTATATTATATATATATATATAAAAAAGTGTGTGTTTGGATGTGTATATATTATGTTGCATTGTATTATAATAATTCATTAATTTTATTTTATTGTTTTATATTTAAATATGTAGCTTTTAGAGTAAATATGACCTGAACAGTAATTTTCATCTCTTTAGACTAGGATTACAGCTGAAGTCATGAAGGTCTTTTTTTATGACCTACAGCCATGTGGCCCCTTTTATGGTTATGTCACTCATAGTTATGTGAAAATCAGAAAAAGAAAAAAAAGGGATGCACAGTATTAATGTCAGAATCCCATGTACTGATAATGTGTTTCATAAGCCTTACACCCCTCGGTTTCAAAGACAGCCTGAGGGCCATAAATGCCCAATGTCCAGCTCGGGCTACAGGCATTTAGTATATGATGCGTATGGCAATGCAAACATAGATAGGTAGAAGGAAAAATATCAATAAAAAAAAGGCTCCTCAGTGTCTGACCTCACAAATGCTCTACTACTCTACTTCTACTATATTCCCACAGAAACACTCCAAAACCTTGTGGAAAGCCTTCTCAAGAGTTGAAGCTGTCATAGTGGCAAAGGCGGGACCAACTTCATATAAATGTCTATGTATTTAGAATGCGATCTCGTTACAGTCACTCTTAATGTCATGGTCAGGTGTCCCAATACTTTTATCCATATTGCGTGTGTGTGTTTCTCTTCGGCAGAGGTCTTAAACTATATTGTAACAAAATTTACTATAATAGTTTTTGCCTATAGATTCTCTCTTTTCTTTTACAGCCTGTGTGGTCATATTTTTGGTCCTTTGTACGTTGTATCTATCCCAGGATGCAATTGTGAAATTTACTTTTTGTGAAATGTACTTTTATACAAGTGCCTGTCTGTGTTATTATTTCTGTGGAAAGCTTATACATGTCATACCAAGTCCCAGTGGGCTGGCATACATAATTATTTATATTTATAATATAATATATATTCCCATTCTACAAAGCTCTGAAATACAATATATTGCCAAATGTTTTGGGACGCCTGCCTTTACATGCAAATGAACTTTAATGACATCCCATTATTAATCCGTAGTGTTTAATATGGAGTTGTCCCACCCTTTGCAGCTATAACAGCTTCAACTCTTCTGGGAAGGCTTTCCACAAGGATTAGGAGTGTGTTTATGGGTTATTTTGACTATTTTTCTATAAGCGCATTTGTGAGGTCAGACACTGATGTTGGATGAGAAGGCCTGGCTCGCAGTCTCCGCTCTAATTCATCCCAAAGGTGTTCTGTCAGGTTGAGGTGAGTGAAGTTCGTCCACACCAAACTCACTCATCCATGTCTTAATGGACCGACGCTTTGTGAACTGGTGGGCAGTCATGCTGGAACCGGAAGGAGGCCCAAACTGTTCCCACAAAGTTGGGAGCATGAAATTGTCCAAAATGTCTTGGTATGCTGAAGCATAAATACTTATTTTCACTGGAACTAAGGGTCCAAGCCCAACCCCTGAAAAATAACCCCCTCTACCAAACTTGGCTTGGATGAGCTGCTTGGCCATGGAAACCCATTGCTCTCATGAAGCTCAACTGTTCTTGAGCTCATCTTGGCGACTTCTGAGCGCTGTGCTCCTCAGCATGCGCTGACCCTGCTCTGAATTATTATTATTTTTACATGGCCTATCACTCCATGGCTGAGTTGCTGTTCTTCCCAATGGCTGTTAAATATTTAGTGAGTACATTTCACGAATGGACTAATTGCACAGGTGGCAACCTATCCCGGTACCACGCTTGAGTTCACTGAGCTCCTGAGAGCGACCCATTCTTTCACAAATGTTTGTAGAAGCGTCTGCATGTCTAGGTGCTTGATTTATACACCGGTGGCCTTGGAAGTGATTGGAACACCTGAATTCTATGATTTGGAGGAGTGTCCCAATACTTTTGGCAATATAATCTATATTATATTATATTATTTAAAAAAAAAAGTCATTCTACAAAGCTCTGAAATATTTCGGTTTCACTTTTAAGTACTTGAAATTATTATTTAAATTTGTCTGGTTACATGAGTTCTCTTCTCTTGCAGTTTACCTCTTTGTGGGCTTGATGGTCATGTTCCTGGTCCTTCGCACATTCCACAAGCTTGCAGACGTTTACGGGTGGACAGCTTTCTTCCAGCTGCCAAGTTGTGAGGAGGAAGATGAGGACAAAGCGCCAATAATAGAAAGCGGGCCTGATGACGAATCGCCCGAGGCAGAGAAGGCCTCAATTAAGCCGCTGGAACCCAGCTCTCAAGTGTCCTACAACTCCATAAATGGATAAAATACTATATCTTTCCTCATTCACATAAGGTCACTTATTTCACTTGTAATTTGTCTTTAGCAGCTTGCCACTGCAGCACCTCCAAGGTCAAGACTGTTGAGTATGAACGCGTGCAATATCCCTCACTGTTGGGCAGAACAGCTTCTGATGTTATGTTGAAACAAAGAAACTGGGCGGATTGATCATTTTCATGAACCAAATGATTTTTTTCCCTGTTTGGAGTTCAAATTTGATCAAGACTTTAGTAATGTTGCCATTTGCTTTTAAACTGAAAACTTGCTCATTGTGTACTGTGTGAATCTTTTCTTGCATTGTTTTGTGTAGGATTTATAACTAATGGCTGTTTTCATATTTAGATATATTTCCAGACTTTTTTGTTGTTGCTGTTTGGACCAAAACCGCTCTGGACCGTAGAAACAGGAAGACAATGCTGCTGCTTGCCACCCGTCTAGTATTGTATGAGATGAATTGTTTTCATAGTTAGTTAATGCTGGTTTTTTTATGTCCAGACATGTGGAGAACTTCAGATGCACTTTAAAATTGACTTTTTACACTTTATAATTGACAGCCAATGACCGTTATGCTGGACACAGTCGTCTTGTCTTTTATTGTACTGTACATTCTTCAATTAATCTTTGTATAATTGCCATTGTATAGTAAATGTTGGATGTTAGGGAACAAAACAAGGATGCCTGATATTCACGTCTGAACAAAAGGTGTTTTAAGAAATGCATACAAAAATAAAATAAAGTGTTTTGGTAATTTGTGACTTGATGTGTTTGCTTTGGCAGGTTTGATTAAATGTGTCATGAGCTGTGGAGTTACAGGAAGGTTTCATCCTGTTTTATCTCTTAAGCACTTGACAATGAAACTGAAACACTGGCCAATATAGTGTTGGAGGTTTCACACCTATATATGTGGCCAATCTTGACTAATTTTATTCTATCAGTAAGAGCAGAGTGTGATGGGAGACATATCGAAGGACAAAATTGTTGGTGCATGTCTCACTGGCTCATCTGTGTCCAGGACAGCAAGTCTTTGTGGTGTATGAGAGCTGTGGTATCAAGGGTAATGTCGGCATGCCATCGTGCATAATGAACCACATCCAACAGTAACTCTCACACTGCAAAAAATGCTTTTCTTATTAAGTATTTTTGTTTCCAGTCTAAATATTTTTAAAAAATGCATTTACTAGATAACTCAAATTACATAAGATTTTTTTGTTCTTGTTTTCTGGAAAATCAAATCAAAATGAAGTGGGTTTTTGCCTTTAAACAAGCAAAAGTATCTGCCAATGGGTAAGAAAAATATTCTTGTTTCTGTCCCAAACGGAAATAAGATTGAGAAGTGGCTTAAAATCCCTCTGGCTACTGTGAAGGACTTGTATATGTCATTCCCAAGACAAAGTGATGCTGTATTGGTCACAAAAGGAGGCCCCTCATCACCACACTAATAAATTATTGTGATCTAAAACCAGGGGCCTATTGCACAAAACTAGGATAAGGGATTAAGCCGGGATATCTTGATGATCTTGTCATCTGTATGCAAAATTTAGTTCACTGCTGTCGTGTAAGGCACACTAACACCAAGAACGATAATGAAAAATAACTGTATAATAGCGGATAAATTGAGCCGGGATCATCAAGATATTCCGGCTTAATCCCTTATCCTAGCTTTGTGCAATAGGCCCCAGGTGTTTCCGTTTCATTGTCCAACCCCTGAGGGTTTCGAAAGCTGTAATAAACATTTAAATAAATCTAAAAAAAAGAACATGTAGTTCTTGTATAAGACTAGTAATAGCAATTCTAACAGTGATATATGAAATAAAGCGTTTTTCTTTAACAAAAGATTTTTAAAAAGGTGGTTTCTACACCACTATCACTAAATTAAAGGGATAGTTCACCCAAAAATGAAAATTCTGCCATTCATTACTCACCCTCAAGTGAATAAAGGCCTAAATTCAATCTATGTTCATCATATAAAGCGATCGTGTATCTTCAGTAATATGGACTAAACCGCTCAATTCATATGAATTAGTTTTACAAACTCTTTATGAACTTTTTGAAGCATTGAGGTAGTAGTTGTGTAGCTGTAGATGGAAGGGCGGGAATCTCTTAGGACCCACTTTATATTAGGTGTCCTTAACTACTATGTACTAACATTTTAATTAATAGTTTGATACATTGGACTTATTGTGTACATACATGTTTTTACATTGTACTTACATTTTAAAAAATACCTGCATGTAATTACATCTGTAATTAATTTCTGTAGTTACATTTGTAATTACACAGTTGACACTTCCCTTACACCTAACCCTACCCTTAAACTTACCCATCCCACCACACCTGTCCCTAACCCTACCCGTATCCCACCTCAATATTACCAAAGGTGTTTTGCAACACAATATGAACCCAGTAAGTACATTGTACTTATTTTATGTAAGTACATAGTAGTTAAGGCCACCTAATATAAAGTGGGGCCATCTATTATATTATTTCACCTTCATTTGTTTTCTGAAGATGAATGAAAGTCTTACGGGTTTGGAACGGCATGAGGATTAGTAATTAATGACAGAATTTTATTTTTTTGAGTGAACTAACCCTTTAAGTAACATTTCCTCTAAAGGCTCTTCCTTTTCCTGTAGACTTTTAATGGTTCGAGAATGGCATGGATGTCTTGTTTTGAAGTTCTTTAAGCAAGTTTATTGTTGGAATTTCGAATCGCTTTTTATACATAAAACCATTCCCATTAAAATATGAAGTCATCTACCAATGGCATTTGGTTCAAAAGGACATTTCACTCTTTTTTCTTAAAGAAGTTCCTCATTTAGCCACCTGATTTCATCAAGTACCACTTTATTTGAAGTATAACAATAGAATACAAAGAGAGATAATGTTCACATTATAATTTCATGCTGTCAATAGTAAATATTTTGCATTGTCATCAACAAGCCAGTATATTCATAATGCTCATGTACGACAATAACTGCATATTATAACTAAAAATATACACAATTTCATATTTTAATGACCTTAGTCCATCCAAATCCAGCAGGACACTCTTAATGATAACCTGCAAACGACATATTCCAAAAATACCATTATAAAATGTAGGGATCTGACTAAATGGAAAGTGCATATCTTAGAGAATATCATTTTGAAAAGTAAAAAATATATAGACACATTTGTAAGGACTTCAAAATAACTGTGTTTAAAAGTCCTGGGGACCTTTTCTGTCCTGTTAATTGACACGTTCAGGAATGAATCTTTATGAAAGAACATTTCTTGAAACAGAACTAGAGATCTATATCCCACCACGAGGACTAATGACTGCTATTAACTATCAGCTGACATTGAACAGGACAAGTTGGTAGAAATGAGGTAGCAAATCATAATCGGGTAGAGTACAGTCTTATTCAATCCCCTGTGCTATTTCAGTGGAAACGTACACCTCTAAAAACATCATAATCAGCTCTGCGGGTACGTTCGCATTAGGATGTCCATTACATGCTCTATCTCCTGGATTTCCCATGTGGCCTGACCATGAGAGTCTAAAGATGAGGAAGAGGATGCCGATTTGGACAGGGACGGTAGATACTTCACTAAATCGTCGGCTGTGACGGAGAAACCTTGCAGAAGATTCACCTCCGGTTCAAACACGGACGTGTCGATGTCCAGGAGAAGTTTATCTAAAGTTACATCCTGAGGATAACCTGGACACGCCGCCTCAGTTCTGATGGATGGCACCACGTTGGATGTTTTTTCAGTTCTTGAACTCGACAGAGGATATTGTGTGAGCCGGACATCTCCGGTTAGATTCTCTATAGAGCCGAGCGGAGCCCGCTGAGGCGCACAAGGCCCTTGACCGGCATCCATGACTGTATCAAGATCTTTGAGAATGGCAGAGATGGCTGAAGATAAAGAGAAATCGTCCTCTGAAGTCCAGGCCATGAAGTCGTCCTCCATATTTTCAGCATTCAGCGAGAACAGAGGAGCATCGTGCTCTGTTGGAGGGGACCCTACGGGAAAACCGGGCTCCAACCCAAAGTGAGTTTGTGATTTAGCGGGGATTTTTACAGTGGACAGGGAGTCTACCTGCGCCCGGACCTCGGACTGAACCTGCCGCAGTGTGTTGTTGATAAGAACCGAGCGCAGTAAGCTGGGCTCCGCGAGGGCCTGGTCCCGGTGGAACTTATCCATGGAGATGTCCAGCACGGACTGCAGCTGACTCTCCCACGCTGCACCTCTTCCCTCGTCCTCCCTGTGGAGGAGCTTACGCTTCTGTCCTTTGGCCACCATTTCACAGTCTGCAAAACAAAAGGTGGGTTTGATTTTACTGTGCAAATATAAAACCGCTCTTATGAGGAAATGTTCTTATGAGGAAACTGCTCCTAACATTAAACAAAATATACAAAATACATCAATACAAACAGACACTTCGTACACTAGAGTAAGATGCCCTGCTTAAGAACAATGTACACTTACTTTTAAATTGTAACATTATTAGATACACGTTCAGCATGTGCAGGATGATGATGCATCAGCTAATATTTGATAATTAGCTAACAAAAATGCAAAATGACTCAAAGAAGCCATCTTACCCAACTACTGGGTATGGGTTATTATAACTAAAACCTTTAAAAATAAGATAACTGAAATAAAACAAATAAAAAAAAAACTATTTTATTTCAGTAAGTTCAACACTTCTCATTTAACTGATGTACTAAAATAACTAAAAGTTAATAAAAAATAAAAATAAAAAACAATGAAAAAGACAAAAACACAACAGAATAAAATTTAAACTTGAAAATATAAAAATAAAAACTGATTAAAAAAAATCTATAATAGTATCTCAATGATTATCACTGACTGAGGGCATTATATTGCAACAAGATATATATATATATATATATATATATATATATATATATAGGTTCAGCATGTGCAGGATGATGATGCATCAGCTAATATTAGCTAATTATCAAAAACAAAATTACCTAAAAGGAAAAAAATAATATTAACTGAAAAAACTTTTTATTTCAGCAAATTAACACTTCTCATTTTAATTTAGTTTAACTTGATGTACTAAAAATAACTAAGACTGAAATTAAACTAATTTAAAAAAGATTAAACATAAAAACACAACAGAATTAAAACTGAAAAAGAAAAACCTGATTAAAAAAATAATAATAAAAACTATAATAGCAACTCAATGATTTTTAAATAACAATGGTCAGTTAGGGCATAATAATGCGATATATATATATATATATATATATATATATATATATATATATATATATATATATATATATATATATATATATATACACAATCAATACACAAATCTAAAAACATTAATGAGTCTACAAATCTCTCAACAAATTTAAACAAACATATATAAATTAATATAAATATATATAAATTCAACATAATCACAGATTACTAGTTTCCACAGGCACCAAATTAGATCAATAACCTCAAAACCTTTTTAGACGGAATAAATCACGCTAATGTTGATAAATTGAGATAAGATTTTATGCCAAGAGAAGAAAAAAGGGGTTATTTGACCTATAATATTTAATACAATGACCTTTAAAAACTTCAACTGGTAAGTTAGCTAGAAAAGAGTTTTCCAACTCTAACGTTAGGCGAGTAAAGACAGAATGTATGATCTTTTATTTAATTAGACTTCTTTCGAAGACATTTGTCTGTATACATTGCGATAACCCAATAAATGTTTTAATCCCGAATTGTATATAAAAAATATGTTAGAAAAATATCTGCCGTATCCAGAAGTTTGTGTAGTAATCAGTGCGCTAGCTTAGCATGGTCACTACCCACTATTACTGTCTGGGTAACATGTTTCACTCACCTGTAAAGTATGAAAACCAACTCCAAAATCGATGTAACTACTGTAAATTAAACAGTAATTTGACCCCTATAAATTACAGTATATAACGCTGCTGAAGAGTCGGAATCGTTTGCTGGAATTTTTTTGTCCCGCCAGTGATTCAATTGGTTCTGACGTCACGCGCGACTGGAATGCTGGGTATTGTAGTTGTGTAGTACTTACTAGTTCTTAAAGGTACAAGTACCTAATAACGTTACTTGACGCGGATAAAAATAAATAAAAAGTTCTATCTACACAACATAATACAAATAAGTAAAAAGAAAAACAAGAACAAACATATTTATTCAAACAGAGCAAATAAAAAAACTACTTTAATAGGCAAATTACATAGCTTAGATTTTATTTAAATGTTTCTTAAGGCAAAACAAAAACAGAGGAATTCTCCAATCCAACCATCTGATTTTCAGAAAGTACAAAACTTTTAAATAAAGTTTTAAACTATGATTAACTAAAAGTACACTTATTGCTGGGCAGCATATGTATTCATAAAATAAATGCAATCAGATAAAAAAAAAGGTTATTAGGTATTATTTGACACTAGCATAATTAATCATGGCTGACTGTGAATAAAACACTTCTACAACCTGTTACTTATTACAAAAATAACAAATGGTGCTCACTGCAAAGACAAATGACATCCAGCATGGGTGGAGCTTGACCTAGTTATGTTTAGAGACAGGGTTATGGATAGGGTTTAGTGTTGGGATGGACATCAAGCTCCACCCATTGTCTCTGCAGTGAACAGACATTTTGGACAGTGCAAAATACACTAAAATTACTGAGTGCACCTTTATTGACAATAGATTTAAACAAAGCTCTGAGTAGATTAACTATATTCTCCACAAACTCCAACCGTCTTTCCGTCCCATTCAGAAGTGGAAAGGCACTTGACAAAGAAATGGCCCAGGTCATATTTGGAGATGACTCTTCCTTTTAACATGTTCTCAGTCACGGTGTATTTTTCTGTCAGAGGCTTGTCATCTAGAAAGACAACAAAATGAAATTCTTAAAACATACAGTATATACTCGATAAACTCTTATAAATATAACTATAACTGATGCAATACAACTAGCCAAAACAGTCTAAACATAATTCAAGCATGACAACTCTCTGAATAGTTTTAGCATATTATTGAATATGTAAATGTATTTGGTCTCAAGCTACGTTACTGATGTTGATTATTGCTGATGCTGTATTAGCAGTAGCAAGTATGGACAAACTGACACTGCTGTGAGCATGTAAATATGCCGCAGATGCATAAAGAGACATAAATCCTGTAGCAGATTTAGGCAGGTGGAGCTGGGGAGGTGGAGGGTTCCAGAGGAACTCTGACAGGACTAGCTAACAGCAAACCATGAACCAGCCTATTTAAATGTTGAGCAAGCAATATCATTGGCTGCAGGATAAGCAGAAGCCAATCAGCTTGTGCCATGTGGTAATGATGTGACTGCTTGCAGATTGTATGTAAAGGACCTATCATCCTATCAGTTTCATGACTGAACTGAAATCATATTTTAGGGATGTCGGTCATGTAATGCTCATTACCAGCAATATGTGGTGGCATGGCCGCTACATAGTCCAGTCCTGACTCCTTCAGGACAGTGTACATTCTGTCATGATCTTCAGTGACCGGCACCAGACGAGGAGGAACTCTGGCACGGTCCCAAAGGAGGAACGCTGTGAAAAGAGAAAGAGAAAGATGGCCATTTCTTCATATTCAAGTATGCACTTACACACTAATGAAGGAGAAATATGATTGGAAACACCTCAGACATTGATACCTGACATGCATGCAACAACTTTGCGGATTCCACGGGATTTCATGACCTCCAGGATGTTCCGTGTTCCCTCAGACATCATTGTTGTGGGACCAGCAAACAAAATATCAGAGAGCAAGTAAATAATGTGCAATTAGTTCACCAGTAAATGCAATCGATTCCTAATGGATAAAATCAAATCCCATCCTACTTTATTACTCGAAGGGTGCGTTAACACTTGTAGTTCGATTTGCTTGGTTCGTTTGGTCCGGACCAAAAAAAAACAACATTTAGTCCTGGTTTCACTTATGTTCAGATTGGCATTTTTAACCTACAGATACCGGATCTAAAGGCAAAGGGATATATGTTCACAACCTGACGTATTGCCTATTTTGTCACGAACGTCCAAAACAATGCTGTGTGCAATAAATGCACTTGGTGTGTGTGCGTAGCTACATATGATGGTATTTTGACCAGCTGAGAACTCGTGAAGAGCTTATAAAATGTGTAAAGTAGTCAAAACAGCGGCAGGAATCCCTCCGTCACACACACAAACCAAGATCTGCTGTAAGGAGACGCAGTGATGCGAACTGTAATGGCAGCGTCACACCTATGACGAGAAAAAAAAGGTGAGCATATGTGAGAATTCTGTCCTTTTTAGGGCCTCATCTTCCTGTTTTTGATTCATTTACATATCTTTGGTTCATGTTGTGTTCACATTTCATTCAAACCGCAGCAGAGTTCGCTTGGAGAGACCCATCTTTTCTTGGTCCGCTTGTTCGGTGCACACCAGGGTTCGAATGGCAGCGTTCACACTTATTCAAATGAACCACACTAACACAGCAATCGCTAAACCCAAACCCTAAGGGTGTGTGTACACATGGCATGTTTGGTTCGATTAAAACGAACCCTGGCGATTGCTCTGTCAGTGCAGTTAATTTGAATAAGTGTAATTGCTGCCATATGAACGCTGATGTGCTGTGCACCAAACAAGCGGACCTAGACCAATGAAAACATGGGTCTTGTCCGCTTGCAAACAAACTCTGCTGCGGTTTGAATGAAGTATGAACGCAACCCAGACCAAAGAAATGTAAAAGAACCAAAAACGGGACATGATGTCACAAGATGCGACCCTAAAGAGGACAGAACGCTCACGCACACCTGTTTTTTTTCATCAGAGTCGTGATGTTGCCCATCACAGTCTCCTCGCAGCAGATTTTGGTTTGTGTGTGTGACGGAGGGATTCCTGCCGCTGTTTTGACTACTTTAAACATTTTATAAGCTCTTCGCGAGTTCTCAGCTGGTCAAAATACCATTATATGTAGCTATGCACACACAACAAGTGCATTTATCCCAGCACACAGCATTGTTTTGGATCGTGAAATAGTCCTGTCGTGAAATAAAAGCCGAACAATCAGGTTGTGAACATACAGTCTCCCTATGCCTTTAGGTTCGGTGTTGGCAATGTGGACTCTAAGTGGACCAGTGCTGACCTTACTTAAAATTTTGAGTAAAATACATTCATATCTTGTTATGGTGTGTATATGACAAAGAACAAAAATAGTTACATTAGTGAATTTGTTTTTAGGTTCAGTGAACTCACTAAGATCATTTCTGGTCCCCAGAATGATGATGACTGCATCCTGGCCCTCCAGTGTCTTCTTAACATCTTCTTTGTTCAGAACATCTCCCACCACCACTCTGGAGGCCTTGTGGTCTGAAGGAAGCCTTGCAGCGTCTCTCACCAGCACAGTCACATTGTAACCTGTAACAGCAAACAACCAAAGGTAAAATAGATCATGCAACTATTGCCACGTCTGTTTGGTCAAGATGACCATACGATTTCCCAACTCCCAACAATCAAATCAACAATCAAGCTAAGTAGAGCCAAACTAATCAATATTTATTTTCAAAACAGCTCGTATGAAATTTAGACAATCTTCATTTTCAAAAAAATACCTATGTTTACACAAATTGACCACTATTTTGGCACTAATGTGTATCATATTCATGGAAATTGCCTACCTTACTCTAGACAAAAAATGACAATAATCCAACTAAAGTGGAGGCAAACGGATTAAGACCTCTGCAATGTCCAGATAAAAACAGACAAGAAGTTGTATGCTTATCTTTAAAATGCATGTATGACTCAGCAGATTAGTTATTATGCATGACTAAGAAGTTTCACAAACGTCTCGTGATCTAAATGCATGATAAAGTGGAAGCAAGAAATAGTTCAGTAAACAAAATATCATTTTAACAACGAATTAACCCACAGAAAATGCAAGTTAGATGTTGATCTTGTTAATATTCAACTCTTATGCAGACAATGTTAATCCTGTTTTCATTCACTATAGGCTATAGTACAACAGTTTCGTTTACTTTGCTAGGTCAAAGACAGCTCTCTGAAACATTGTGAAGCACAGGAGAAGAAACACCGTTTAAAACAACAGCTCTATCCCAAATGTCATTGTGTAAGAGTCTACCTGCGGTCACTGCAATAGGTAAGGTCGCTAACCCCGTCATCCCCGTGCAGCCGAATATTGCCACATTTCTTACAGCATCAGACATATCGGCGTGTAGAAAGGCTTTTGGTCGATTCCACTAGGAAAGAAAGAGTTTAATGTTAACCCCACGCTCAGGCACTAGAAGTATGTCTAGCTTAAATCCTGATCGTTATGTCAGTGCTGTCATGTAACGCCTCTTTTATGAAATAAAGGGGCGTTTTTTTGTCCCCACTAGTCTTCTGATAAGCCCCGCCCTTGATCTGATCTCTGTTTGCTGTTGTTGCTACGGCTACAAGAATGACTTCTGATCTGTCCAATCGATGAATCCTTTCAGCTAGCGCAAACCAATCATAGCAACCAATCAGGTCAAGGGCGGGACTTGTCGGCGGATGGGTGAAAGAATGTAACCAAACCATCTCTGATGTTGTAACACACGCCTATAACTGAATCGAGCTCCTCCTAAACCGTTTTTAAAGCTAAAATGACTTCTAAATAGCTCACTAAAATTTGTCCGTGTTTTAGACCAATTTTTTACTACCTTTGAGAATATAATGGGTTATTTATCACCTGTCATTAAACGTAGTGGGGTTTTTTTTCTTTTTGAAATAGCTCATTTTAATTCCATCATTTATAATTAGCTATAGGTTATCATAATTTTGTGCTATTGTTCATAATGTTAAACGTTAATTAAGGATGGATTAGTAAATTACAATGCATAGGGTACAACAGGGCTAATTAGGGCAAACCTTAGGGTTAGTTCACCATTGAAATTAAATTCTGTCATTAATTACTCCTCCTCATGTCCCGTAAGACTTTAAATTACATTTCTATCCCTCCATTCCCTCACAGCAGGTAAGTTAGTTACACAACAAAGGTCATAAAGAGATCGTAAAAATAGTCTACATTTTCTGGAGAGACTCGATCGCTTTACAGTATGAACAGAATGAATTTAGGCTTTTATTTACATTTAATCAGCGGACATAAACAGAACCTCAACCCAACCTCTTTGATGCGCAAGAGCAAACCTCATTGGTTCTTAAGGAAGCTCAAACGTGCTGTGTAACATAAGAATGAACCTCGTTGGTTCTTGAGGAAGCTCAAACGTGATGCGTAACACGAGAATGAACCTCATTGGTTCTTGCAGAAACTTAAACGTGATGCGTAACACGAGAATGAACCTCATTGGTTCCTGAGGAAGCTCAAACGTGATGCGTAACACGAGAATTAACCTCATTGGCAGGGCTCACTGTATATAGATTAACCCTTATTAAAGTTATTCAGTCAGTTTTTTTCTGTCTTTTGTCATCTGGTCTTTTAGAGAACCATGCTTCCTGAATATTATGTTTTCACTGTCACACGCTAGGGGGCACTAATACGCATCTCCTGAACGAGTACAGAATCTCCTGATCAAAACACAGTCGAAAAAGAAACAGAAACGAGCTCTCTCATATAAGCAGATGCATATGAAAAATAATGCGACCATCAGCAATAAACAGCATCTAAATCAAAACGGCTGTGTTATTGGATGAAATGTCGAACCAGGTCGAGCTATAGGACTGTGAAGCTTTGAGGTGTTGATGGACTCCATCTAACAGTCCATCTGTGTTTTGATTATCGTTCTGAATCCGATCTGGATGTAATGTTAGTCTGGATGTAAGGCGATTTTTCTCAGCTTTCACATAAAAAATTTAAAAAACAGAATGCATGATGCTAAAATTTCACTGACATATTTCATGTTTACATTCATTTAAAAGACATAACTGACTATGTTTGCGATGCTAATCGACAAGACAGGCATTTTGACATCATTTTGTGTGAATATTCGCACGCTGTGAGATGTGTGGGTACGCTTAAGCTAGTGTTGCTGCGCCTTAGACAATTTTTCATCTATGTGCCCTTGAATATTTAAATAGGCAAAGCTTACAAATGCGCAAATTATCAACTGATGCAGCACTGGCCCGAGCGGGCAAGTGACAGTTCCCTCAACTGGCCCGAGTGTCTTTCACACTGGCCCGGGGCCATCGGGCAGTACTTATTGTTGAGCCCTGATTGGTTCTCGCACGTCAAGCGTACACGCATGAGCTTCTGTTTACCACAACTAATGTGTGCGTTGATGGATGTTTATGTCAATAAAAGCCTAAATTCAATCTGTTCATCATAAAAAAAGCGATCGAGTCTCTTCAGGAAATCTTGGACTAAACAACTCACTTCATATGGATACATTTTATGCTCTCTTCAGGTATTTTTTAAGCGTCAAAGTGGTAGTTGCATAGAATGTCAATGGAGGGACAGAAATCTCTCAGATTTCATCAAAAGACTTTCATTTGTGTTCCAAAGATGAACAAAGGTTTTGGATTTGGAACAATGTGAGGGTGAGTAATGACAAAATTAATTCATTTGAACTATCTCTTTAAAGAAAGTTCTGAGGTGAATTTTTGTGCCATCTAGTGGTTTGAAGTAGAATAAAGTCAATTGCTCCATTTACCTCGTACCATCCACATGCAAGAGGAAAGAGGGTGGCTTTACAAACCAGGGTTAAAAATCATGTTTTGGTTCTTGTATATACAGTTTATATTCATATAGGCTATTTGATGAACATTATGATATGATAGGTTAATATAGCCTACAAAACTACTGGAATCTGCTTTATAAAGTAGCCTAATGTTTACCCGATAATAATGTATGATAAAACAGATGAACGCATGTCAAGATGCTGATAAAAAGTGCTTACCTAAAATCTTAAAAGTATGCTTAAAAACTTGCAAATAATAGTATAATATTAATGGAATAAAAGGCCACTTAAGTTTACTTAAAATGAGTCTTTCATGACACATGTTTCTTAACACACTCAAGTACACTTTTGCACTTTGTAATAGCATCACATTAAAAGTTTTACTTTTAAAGTAGCCAAAATTTTAAAATTAATATTTAAAAGAATATTTTTTTGTGCTTGTAGTGAGTCCAATGTTACATTTAAAGTATTTTTTTTTAAATGTACCAAATAGCAACAAATATAATTTGATAACAAATATATTTCAATACATAACATACAGTATCAATAGAAATTACATTAAAGAACACATTCAAATATATATTTAGTTCAATGCATTCGACAGTAGGCTTTGACCAAGACATAATATTAATTTTAAAAAATATATTTAAAGACGTAATTATGAATTGGCATGTAAATATCTAAGTCTAAGCGAGTTTTAGAGGCGTTTGGGGGACTTATTATCTAGCCAGTGAGACCAGTATAACCCAGCAAACCAGTTTAGGCTAATTCATCCCAATTGTAGACCGATATTTTGAGAAGAGTGGTGGTCTACAATTGTAATCAGCTTAATTGAATGGCAACAGGAGGCTATTGTAAGTCCCCAAAAAGATACGTGCACCAGTGTGTGTGTGTGTGTGTGTGTGTGTGTGTGTGTGTGTGTGTGTGTGTGTGTGTGCGTGTGTGTGTGTGTGTGTGTGTGTGTGTGTGTGTGCGCACGCGTGGCTTCCCCATCACTGCTGTATCCTCCGCGTTATTGAGAGCGCAGAGAGAGAGAGAGAGAGAGAGAGAGAGAGAGAGAGAGAGAGAGAGAGAGAGAGCGCGTGTATCCGGTGCACGGGATATCCGAGCACACCGGCGATCTGACCGAGCAAGCAAATCTGGCCTCAGACACATTTTGAATGTGATGCGTGTGACATCACCCTGTAAGAAGCCGTACTGACCGGTGGCATCGAATGTACCGACTGCCGTTTTGCGCCACGCATCCCCTTCTTCTCCTCGCATCCGCGCGCCGTGTACCTGACTGAAGTATGCCAGAGAAAAGAGACAGCGCCGAATCCATCCGGGATTATTCATACACCGCATGAGAAGCATTTTACTGCATTGATCTGTGGAATAATCATTCATCCTTAGGAGTGTGTGTGCAGGTAAGGACGCAGTGAAGCGCGTATGTCCGTGCTGGAGAACAGTGATTCACATACATTGTTGTAATGTCCGTTGATTCCTGAATGGTGAATGCAGCGACCGGCCTGTGCTGGCCACACACTGCAGTCATTTCTGGGCCGTGTCTTGAGCAGATATTTCACTGTCGCGTGTCTGTGGTGCTGGAGTGCTTATTTTAAATGTCAGCTGCGTTTGTTTTGTGTTTAAGAAAGGCCTGGTAGTCATATCTGCACGGTGCTGCATTTTCCAACACACTGCACATTGGACCACACTGAGGAAAGTTGCTTGTAAGCTCAAATAAGTGGCTATGTAAAGTGACAGGTCTGAATGTAAGCAAACATTGTGCTGAACATTAGATATGCAAACAGCGTTGGGTGTAAACGCTGATGGGAATATTGGTCAACAATGCGGTAAAGGCATTAAAGAAATACATCATCCATGCTATAGCTGCACCTACAGCTCCAATCATAGTAATGTAGCAGTGTACATTTTGTGTAAAACATGAAACACTTGCTGTCATTCATGACCTGTTCTGCAGCATACAAGGAATAGACAGAGGCGAGGATGTCTAATTTACAGATCTTAGTTACTATCTGAGGGGCAGGACATCTGAGTCATATTAAGGTTAAATGCAAACAGTAGGTTATGCTGGTGTCTGCATTGACCATGCATTAAAACCTACTGTATATAGAATTTAGAGGCACAGAAGCTGCACCTACATCAGCATATATGCCACAGAAAGGTCTATTCATAATATTTAAGACCCAATGAAATTATTATTAAAGTTTTTTGGCTTTTAGTATGAATATGTTAGCCTTACTATCATCTTTAAGCGAGTGTGCTCCAAAAAAATGACAAAATTCACATTTCGAAGATAAAAGCATTTAAAACTTAGTCTCTCAAATGGATCAATGATTTTGATGACATCACTCTGCACTTCCAATCACACGCTCTCTAGAATCTGAAGCCCAGCCCCCTACATTATAAATAGACGCTGAAGCTGCGTCTAAAATCGGTTACTCTTCACACATTTACTATTTTCTACATAGTGAATAGCACAATAGTGTATTATATAGGGGATAGAGAACGATTCAGACAGTGTAAATATGCTTTCCATTTGGGTGAATGAATTTCACGTTAGGGTCACTCCGCAGTGTAAACATAGTCTACTCCGGTCCTGAGACACAGAGCGGATCATATGCTCCAAGTATCTCCAAAATCTTATTAACTGCTTAATTCCTGAAATGCCATTTTCTTTAGCACACTATTCAGCACTATTCAAACCCCAACCTGCAGTCAATTTCACTGGTTTTGAATCTGCTGTGGGGTCGGAGTTTGCGTGGAACTGTATTGGGGGGGAAATAATGCATGCTTTTCATGTGCCTGTCTGTCAATGGGAGAAAGCCACGCCCGATTTTTGTAGCTCCCAGGCCTATTTGAAGATCACGAGCCAGCAGCTATATCATTCTCTGAGTCGGCGCAGAACACAAAACGTATCGGACCCATTTGAATTCTGCACAGAATGCTGTATTTTAATAGCCTAGAAATCTAGACGCACCCTAGCGGCAGAATTTATTTTGCCGCGAGTGTAGTCTAGCGACTCTCGGTAGACCTGTGAGCTGGAAAAACCAAACTCTGGTCAGGCCAATCACAGCATGTGTAGAGTCGGTGGACGGGCTTCACATAATGACGGTACATCACGGCAGAGTTGCGGAGGTTCTGCGTGCTACTCGTAAACAAAGAAACTTATGAACAGTGGTCTTTCGAATCGGCTTTGGCCGTGACTCTGGAAGACTTGGAGTTAAGCTTTTCTTTGAGAAAAGAACAAAGAACGGCACTGAAGTCATTCTTAAGAAAAGATGTGTTCAGAGTTTTGCCGACCGGATACGGCGAAAGTCTATCAACTAACGATAGCTCGGCTTCACTTTCTTCTACGCTCTGGTTTGTTTTGGCGCTCATGGCGCTATCCAATTGCATGCAGAGGGAATTTGAAAGACAACCGTTAATCCCGCCCCTCGGATTGAGCCCTGTCAATGGTGAGTTTCGCTTGTCAGGCTAGTATTTTAAAGCGATATTGGGGAGATTAGGAGAAAACTGCGGCTTTACTGAGCTCAACAGCTCTGATCGAACTGTGATATAAACTAAACGCTATTTGCTATTTCTAAAAAGGATATAGGCGATATGCCCCGCCCTGTCTTCCTGTTTCAGTGGAAATGACATAAACACAGTGAATAATGCTGTGTTTTGAGGCACTTCAGTGGGCCTTTAAATGCTGCCCATACAGTAGGTGGAATAATAATATTAGTAATGTTTTAAGATTATTGAAAATTGGTTAATGAAAATTAAAAAAAATGCAAAAAGAATTGCCAATAAAAATGCATAAATTTAATTAATAATCAATAATTTCAATTTAAAAATACAATCTTGAAATTATTATTTGAATATTTAAAATATTTTATGGACTGTTTAAAGGCACCAAATCTCAGTTATATGAAACCAAGTGTCAGGGCATACACATGTGTCATTATATATGCTATCTGAAAACAAATTATGTGAATCTTTTATTTTTACTTAATTGTTTACTATTTTTAATAGTTATGCAATATAGATTTGTTAATTGATGATGCACAACTGTGCTTAGAATACAGAGCTATAATTTTTTTCTTTGCAACAAACACTTATTTTTAAACTTGCATAATTTTTAAAATAAGAGGTGTATGTACGTTTATGTGTCTTTCACAGTGACGAGATTGAAGGCTAGCTTTATTATTAGCATTGGATTTTGTAACAACAAATGTCTGAACTGCGAGTACATAGTGTGATGTCATAGGCCTAACGCTGACTGTAGTGCTGACGTTTACTGTTGCACCTTCTAATTTGTTGTCTTTTAAAATCAATCAAATCATAATGGGTTTCTGAAATTCTAGTCAAAGAGATTTGTGTATGTAGTCCAGTTCTACGGATGTCATTGATCCCCAAGCAGATTTTCCAGTCAAATAAATTCAACAAGATGTCTATATTTACTTTATTCAATCAAGAAATGAAGGAAGGTGGCAGCAAGCATAGAGAGAGAGAGAAGTCCTCTGCCTAAGGAGTGACGGCCTTCATGTTAATGCAGCATGGCATGATCTCCCTCAGGTCCTTCTCGGCTCTTCTAGGACTGGATCACTTTTTTATTCCCCTGAAAGCAACCTTACAGTCTGGGAAGAAGCACCAGCTCCTGATCTATATCTGACCCATTTGAGTTTAAATGTAGAATGTCCTTTTTAAAGGGCAATCACTGTTCTTCGCTGAGGCAGATTCTTCCATCAGATTATCCTCGTCCAGCCCGTCTGTCCCTTTGTCTCACATTGTCTTGAAGATGGAAACTGATTTAGGAACATGATGATGTCAATGCAGATTTATCCTATTATGCTTATATATTGACAGTGAGAAGACAGGGTGGATGATACCTGCTTTGATAAATTAAAAGAGCTAATTAATTATAAGCACGTCCAGACAGAATCTGCAGCACTTGTTGTCAGCACAGATTACAGATGCACTGAAAAAAATATACTTTGTTTGGATCAACTTTCAACCTTCTGTCTGAAATTATCAGTTTTTAAGGCGCGGCTCCTTTAAGGCTTGTCAGTAAACGCCCACTATTATGATTGGCTAACGTCATTGCATAAGAAACAGTATCAACACACACTAGCTATTGCACTAGAGTAAGTGTTTTTAAAACATTATTCATATAAAAGTGTTCTGAAATCATTTACTTGCGGTTTGTGATGCAGCTGTCAGATCCAGTACAGTTGGCTGCTTCGTCTGTCAACAAAAGTTTCTTAGCAAACTCTCCATTACACTGACAAACAAAATGCTCTGAACAAACATATAATCCTCTGACATGATTTGGAACGCCATTTAAATTAACCATCCACCATCCAGGATTAACCATCCTGACACTGGGATCCTCCTGAAGCCTGTACCGACTGAGCGAACATTCCTTTGCGCTTCCATTTACTCTTCCATTTGTTCTCTTGTTAGCAGACTCAGGCACAGCCATCTGTATACTGTATCCAGTGTAGACAGTGTCAGTGATTTTAATGGGTTCCATTTGCGTTAGACGCGACGCTCGCATTCATTGCAGGCGAATGTTAAGCGACTAAATGCCAGTAATGCAATGATGTATAACTATTAGTCAATGTCTTGCTCTGGAGGCAGGCATATGCAAATTCATTTTCTTGTGTGACGTCACAGATCCCTCAATATCCAAACAAACTTTGTTTATAATGAGGAGGACGTTTTAAACTATGAAACTTGCAGGATGTTTTAATGGTACAAAGACCTTTTATATGTCAAAACAAAAGATCAATGTAAATTAATATCTTTAATAGTAACCAAAAACATTTATTTTCCCTAAGACAAAAACATTAATGCAAAGTAGGATTTTATATATATATATATATATATATATATATATATATATATATATATATATATATATATATATATATATATATATATATATATATATATATATATATATATATATATATATATATATATATATACAGTCCCTGACAAAAGTCTTGTCGCTTCTGTACAAATTGAACTGAAGTGCTGCTGAAATATATTTCTTATCAAGATTTTTTTACAAGAAATGGCTCATTTTAATCCCAACAGCTTTTGTAATAATGTTTCAGTGCAAAATGAAACTTTCAAAAAATATTCTAATATTCACAGCTTGGTAAAGCCCATTGAGTCAATTTTTGCAAAGACATGTGTTGTTGCCTTGTCATATGAGCTTCACCTGTGACTAATAATGGATCAATTAGATCTCAGGTGTGTATAAAAAGAACCCCAGTGCACTAGACCTTCACATCAACTGCAACTAGACCTCTTCAAACAAGCCTAAGATTCACCCTGAGACTAAAGTTTTGATTATCAAGAGGCTGAAGACCAGATCCAGTGCTGATGTGGCAGACACCTTCAAAGTGTCTCAGCGTCAAGTAAAGAGGATAAAAAAAAGATTTGAAGAGAGTGGAGACGTTTATGACAAACCCAGGTCAGGCAGACCCTGCAAGACAACTGCTCGAGAGGACCGTTTGCTGGCTCGAAAATCCAAGGCCAGCCCGTTTTCCACTGCAGCAGAGCTCCACGAGACCTGGTCACCTGAAGTCCCTGTGTCAACCAGAACAGTTTGTCGGATTCTCTCTCAAAAATGGCCTCCATGGTCGAATCAGTGCCCAGAAGCCAGCACTAAACAAAAGACAATTGAAAAACCGTGTGGCATTTGCCAAAGCCCACAGCCTGCTAAAAGGATGGACGCTGGAAAAGTGGCAGAAGGATTTTTCAGATGAATCTTCTGTTGAATTACACCACAGTCACCGCAAATATTGCAGGAGGCCTACTGGAGCCTCATGGATCTGAGATTTTCAGTGAAGTTTGGTGGGGGGAAAATCATGGTCTGGGGTTACATCCAGTATGGGGGTGTGCGAGAGATCTGCAGGGTGGAAGGCAACTTCAATAGTCTAAAATACCAAGAAATCTTAGCTACCTCTTATATTCCAAACCATAAAAGAGGCCAAATTCTGCAGCAGGATGGTGCTCCATCGCATTCTTCCATCTCCACATCAAAGTTCCTCAAGGAGAAGAAGATCAAGATGCTCCAGGATTGGCCAGCCCAGTCACCAGACATGAACATCATTGAGCATATGTGGGGTAGGATGAAATAGGAAGCATGGAAGACGAAACCAAAGAGTATTGATGAACTCTGGGAGTCCTTGCCAAACCGCATGAATGCAGTCCTTCAAGCTCATGGAAGTCATACAATATATTAAATTTGGATCTCACAGCACCACTACTTAATTTGCTGACATATTTTTGTATTTGCAGTAAATTTGTTCAATTGAGGCGACAACTTTTGTCTTGCCAAAATTTGACCTTTCTGTCTTGATTAAATGATAAATCTTTTTTCAGTGAAACTAATTTATTTCAGTGCATTAAACGTCATTTGGGAGGGTTTTAGCTTTTCATACGAGCTATTTCTAACACCAATAGATTAATTAAAAAACTAAAGTATAAAAAAATATATATTTTTACAATTTAGTAGCCTA
This sequence comes from Gobiocypris rarus, assembly GCA_023029165.1. NCBI lineage: Eukaryota > Metazoa > Chordata > Actinopteri > Cypriniformes > Gobionidae > Gobiocypris > Gobiocypris rarus. The sequence continues at coordinate 36,076,785 of CM040918.1, read as the reverse complement.
AACTAATCTTAATTTACTGTGTTTATCCAACTGATTTGTCTAATGTATTTGAATTGACAAAATTAAAAACTTTTAATCTCATCTCAAACTCATCTCAACTTTTGTGATGCAAGTTAAACTAAAAAAAGCCAATGTGAAAACTAAACAAAATATAATGAGTTGAGGGTTTTTTTTTACAGTGTAAACATTTTTTTATGTCAATGTTTAATTACAATTTCTTAATATAAATAATATACTTAATATAAATAAAGACAACTTTGAAAGACCTTAATGGTTATTGTGATGTCTTTTACAATATGCATCATATTTTCTGTTATGTACTAAAAAAACACCACCAGAAAAACTGGCTACTACACTGAGGAAGGTAGAAGGTACACCAGAGCAGAGCCAAAGCTGTATAATAACGAGCAATGCTGTGCAGGAGACAGCAGTAGAATAAAGCCTTCAGCTCCTTGATTTACCCACCTTCAAAGACAAACAAGCCTTTTCAACACATCTGCAGTCCATCAACCAGAACTACTGATTTTGCCTTAAACCTCAGGAGATAAGTGACCCGAATCAAATGTACTCGTTGTGTGTGTGTGTGTGTGTGTGTGTGTGTGTGTGTGTTTGTGTGGTGCGGTTGTGTCTGATTCTTTTTTAACTGCTTGCGAGGAGTGGAGTTAATTGTGAATGTGTGAACGCCTGAAGTCTTGTGCTTCTCTCACAGATGTGATTGTTTGTCAGAGAGAAAGACATGCCAGTTAGATCGTGCAGTCTGTCATGTCCGTGGACACCAGGTGCTGGGGAGGAATAAAAAGCCCTGATAGGCCCAGTAAGGACAAGAGAGCCTGACACGAGGTCAAACTGTTACTACTGGTGCAGAGAAGTGGGAAAGGAAACCCTGGGTACATTATACTGTTATCTGATACAGAGGTTGTGTAAAAGATACGTCGCAAATTTGTTTCACACTCAGAAAAAAGGTACAAAAGCTGTCACTGGGGCGATACCCTTTCAAAAGGTACACCTTTGTAACTTATTTACCCCCTAAGGGTGCATATTTAATACCTAAAGCGTACACCTTTTGAAAGGGTACCGCTCCAGTGACAGCTTTTGTACCTTTTTTCTGAGTGTACCATAATTTGTGTGTTGTTTTAGTCTATTATTAATATGTGAAACCTTGTGAAAGACATGCACTTAATTGTATTGAATGTGCACATTTGTAGTTTTTTTAACTGTATTTAAAGATAATATAATACTAATTAAAAATGGCCACCTAAAGAGAGTACACTTTATTAATGTTTATTAAAAACTCTTAAAGGTGCAGTGGGTGATTTTTAGCGGCATCTAGTGGTGAGGCTGTGACGTGATCACCCCTCCCTTTTGGAGCTCATAGAGAAGCTACGGTGGCCAACACAGGACAAAAATGCCGTCATTGGAGAGAGCAGAGAGTGACTAGCGCTCTGTAGATAAGTTAGTCCGTTTAGGGCTACTGTAGAAACATGACGGTGCAAAATGGCTACTTCACTGTAAGGGGACCCGGCCTGCGGTGTATGGAGATAGAAATGGCTCATTCTAAGATAGTAAAAACATAACGGTACATGTAAGGTCTTTATACACCACTGAAAACATAGTTATGTATATTATATTGCATTTCTGTCAATAGAGCCTCATAAATACTACACACTGAACCTTTAAAGGGTTAGTTCACCTAAAAATTGTATTTCGTTCCAAACTTCTTAAGACCTTAGTTCATCTTCAGAACACAAATTAAGATATTTTGATGAAATTCGAGAGCTCTCTGAGCCCTCCATTGACAGCAACACAATGACCACTTTCAAGGTCCAGAAAGATAGTAAAGACATCGTTAAAATAATCCATGTGACTCCAGTGGTTCAACCTTAATGCTATGAAGCGACTTACAGGTTTGGAATGACAGCAATTAATGACAGAAATGTCATTTTTGGGTGAACTAACCCTTTAAAGGGGCTATATGTTGAATACCTTTTGTTATTAGCGACATCGGTGGCCAATAAGTGACCTAGAGCCAGCAACTTATTGCTCCTGCTCACACTCGCATGCACATAACGCACAAGAGACTGAATGTGATTCAATGCACCGATTTACTCATGGCACTTCTTTTTAATTCTTTAAAGTAAAAATAAGTTGAAAATACCTTTGCAGTGATATACTGTTAACAAACATCCCAACGCCGTCCACGCTGCTGAGAGCGACGTTTAGATGAGTATGTAAATATATGCTGTGAGCTTTCCTCAATAACAGAGTAAACACACAACAAAAATGACAACGGTGTGAAAACAGCAGTTAAGAAAGCATCTCATCATAGCGATAATGTATATGTTTGCACAAGCTCTGCAATAATTCAAATTACACTGTTAATTTAAGTATACAATATGTTTGTCTCATAGTCTATATAGATCTGGCTATTTGAGACTATAGTTTGAATTAATCACTTTTCTTTGTATGACGCATTGACATTGAAGTACAGAATAGCTCCTTTGTTATTATCCTGAACATTGTATAAGCATTCATTACGTGTCATAGAACGGAAGAGAGACTCTCGGGAACATGCATAAACAATTCAATCCTCAAACATTGCTTTGTCTCTCAGCCAACTGATTGCAAAGGAAATAGCTGGATTTTTTATTTTAATTTTAAAAGTGTCTTCATTGGTTTCATCCAGAGCTCAAAACTGTCAAGTGAGGTTTTGCTAGGTTGTGATGTAAACGAAAGGCTACTTGGCTGTATAAAAAGGGCAATAAGATCATATCTGATCATGGTTTTGACAGGATGTAATGTAAACTAAACAGTATATTACCTATAAGCCCCGCCCCAGCTTCCTGTTTCAGTAGGAAATATGTCAACATAGAAGGAAGCAAAATTATTTTTGTCAAACCACTTGGAAATTGACGCTTATGGACTTTGCTGATGGAAATGATGGAATAACTCTTGTGCCATAATATGGATATATGTGGGGAATGGGATGCAGTTGTATGTTACAGACAGGGTTTCTCTCTGATGTGCTTGGTTGTCTGTCATCCCTCATTTAATCAAATGAGGCTGCTGATCTAGGATGAGGATCTAAGGATTCTCAAAAGCAACCTGTGTGTGTGTGCATTACTTTAAGATAGCAACCATACGTCTGTGTTGTTTAATTTTTATTCTGTTTTTTTTTTATATGACTTAATTTTATAATAATTTATAATTTGTATTCATATTATTATTATTTGATTTAAATTTAATCATTTATTCATCGTTTTATTGTTTTTCATTTGTCATTTTATATTTTACATTATTATTTTATTTTTGTTTAATCTTATGATTGTGTGATTTCACAGAATGTGGAATGTTTGTCATGAATAAGAGATTAGAGAATTATCGCCATTTCAAGGTTTTATGGGATGTTGTAGTGAAGCAGTTTGGAATAACCACCCTGGTTGTATTTGTGTTGTATGAGCCTGAGCATTGAAACATACACAACTAAGATTATTCAATAAACCAACTCTGCTCATTGTATAACCATCACTTCATCTCCTGCTTACTCGTTTTCTTGGCTTCCTCAGTTTTGACAGCGTTGTTATCTGTACATGAAAAACGCAATGGAAAAAACATTTACGTTTTTAGTACATCACCGTGGTGTAAATGTACCATTTGTTTAATTGTGTTTTAGGTTGGTTTTGTTCTGTTCCTCTTTGCCTGAGAGTACATTTTCATGACAATAAATGTACTAAAAACTTTTGCATTTTCATTGTAGACAGACGACTTTGTTCTCAAAACGATCCCCATTCATACAAATCCACAAAAACGACTAAAAACGTTGAAATTCCGCTACCAGGCTAGTAGTTGGCAATGTCACTTTGTAAAGAAACACTATATTTGTCAATAGAGGGTATGCATGTGACGTCACTGTCGGCCGGAGTGACTGCGGTAACACCCACTGAGTGGCAAAAAGACTGAGAGGCAGCATTGGTTTTCAGCGCGAATGCCGCGAAAAACACACAAAACACATCTAAAACGGAAAAGAGCTTTGAGATTGACTGTACAAATAGATTTCTGAGAAATCTGAGGTAAATTTTGACACTGCTACAGAAAAGAGAAGCAAATTCTGGGAAACAACTGGACTGGCAGCGAAACATGGATTTGCAGTTATCATTTTGTGTCAATATGTGGAATTTTGTAGTGAAATCATACCCTATATATTGTAATGTTATATATTGTATTGACAACTCATCAATTAGTGTTAGAGTTAAATATATACCAGCTTATATTCTGCATAATTTTGATGTTTTTAAACAAACACTTACAAAAACTATAAAAAGGATCTTTAGGGATGGACGATATAATGATATAACACTGATACAAATATCACACGGATTTAGACCTACCTATATTGTATTTATATAAAGAGTTTACAGGCAAATTTGCTTTATGTATTTCCCCATTGTCGAAACGCAGGCACATATACATTTCAGGAAACACGATTCCTGGCTACATGTCAATATTCATGGATCACTGGATCTTTGGTAAGTTGTGAGGAACACTATATAGTCCAACCTTAAATTTAAACAGTTTTTCGCTGTTTCCACTATTAAATGCATTAGGCTCAGTCGGACTGAGGGGGCTTGTTCCGGTGGGAAAGTGACGTCAATGCATACCCGCTACAGACTGAACACGTAACACGCATGTGCATGATGTCACCGTTTGCACAATTTTGTGTTTTTTGTTGTTTACATGGGGACAATAATTGTATTGTAAAAACCCATTTTCAAAAGCTTGCGTTTTAGGCCTTGAGTTGAAAACGGTCATGTGACCTTTCCTGTCATTGTCAGTTGCCATGGATGTTAATGAGTTGCACACCTGTTCCATGTTGTGTTGATTAACTTCTCTTGTGTGTTAAAGCCCTGCGTGTTCCTTAGTCCCTTGTCTAGTGTTAACAGTATGTTCAAGCGTGTAGTGCTTTGTAATTTTGGACTTCGTTAAAAGTTAGTTTGATCGCCTTCTTGCGTCACATGTCTATCTTTGATTATCTATACTGCAGCTCACTATAACAACTCTCCAATGGTGAGACTGAAATGCTTGGCTTATTTCACAAAGAATTTGTTTTATATGATAAGAAAACTTCCATATGTCTCTTACCCATTCCTTTGAAACTATCTTTGGTATCTCTCTGTCATTCCTTTTGAAATAACGTGTCTTGGGTGATATCTCAATGCCCTCTTCTGCTGTTTGATTTTTGGTACAGAGTATTTGAGAATTTTAATTTTATGTTGTCTGTTCTAAAAATGATTTGTAAAGTGTCTATTTTGGGTATATTTGTGTTATTAATACGTTCTTAAATCAAATGAAAATGCAAAAGAATGGGCTGAGTGGATTTTTTTTGCCGGATTTTACTCTTCAACAAAAATGTCAACATGCATAAAAGAGATAAATTTCATTTTACATAAAACACATGGTCTGTATACTGTACCTCCTCATTAAATCTCTCGATTTGTGAAGAATCTAAGAAATTAGGACACCTGTGAAACATTTGAAACCCTTCCATATATGAGTCAAGTGCCTATTTAAACATCACACTGTAAAACGATTTTGGAGGTCAAAATTATATGTTGATTGCTTCATTGAAAAATTTCAGTGGATTCAACAACTAAAGTGCCAATGTTAAAGACATTAAGTTCACATAATTCATTTAAGACAACTGAACATTTTCAATGCAGCAAGTCAACTTAAAAGTCTGAAATCTGACCTCCAAAATCTAAAATAAATAAACCACACAGTTAATATATATATATATATATATATATATATATATATATATATATATATATATATATATATGGCATAAATTCATCACACACAAAAAAATCAGTTTATCTCTTTCTATCTATTGATGTGCCATTTGGAATATCTACCAGGAGGGTGTTGAAAACAACCCACATTGTGTGTGTGTGTGTGTGTGTGTGTGTGTGTGTGTGTGTGTGTGTGTGTGTGTGTGTGTGTGTGTGTGTGTGTGTGTGTGTGTGTGTGTGTGTGTGTGTGTGTTATGGGGGATGGGGCCAGTGAGATTTTGGGTTTATGAAAACTGGGGGAGGGGAGCGCTATGCATTTTTGTGCTGTATTCACTCGAGACAATATGACTGACATCTCGATGAACATTTAAGAAAAAAGAGCAGATCGCACCTATCAAAGAGTCTCTGTGTTTGTTTATAACCATGAGAACAGTGACTGTATGGATAGAAATTCATATAATTGCACATATGACACACGGCACACCAATGAGGGTCTGGTTGTTCACCAGCCGGCAGTGGAAAGGGTTCTGGAAGGGGGATGGGGTGAAGGATTAGCCTCCTAAATCTATTAGAAATTCACTCATACTAAATTCACTTATCAAGACGCTGAGGAAAAATCTCTCATATCGGTAGTGAAGAGTAGGTGAATTTGACCCAGTTGTTCTGTATTCCTGTAAAAAGGTCACTTGACGTCATGAAGCTCATGAAGCTACTGTACATCAGCTTGAGGGGAATTGGAACAGTTATTTGTTGTGGATTCAAAGGAATATCTGTCTCATACAACAAATTGCTCCTGTCCTGGATGCTGAATAGACTCAATACAGAGTGTCAGTGCTACAATAGACATCATGGTAGGCTAACAAATGTGACTCAAAACACCTGTTAAGGTAGCTTTCACAGCACAGGCCTTACCTTAGTTTACATGTCAGGAACCATGGTTACGTTCCAGTCGCTCCATAGTGGACTTCACAAATGCGAATTAAATTAAATCAGATTATAAGAAGATTTTAGGATCAGTCCGATCTTCCCTGTTGAAAAAATGTTGGTTTTGCTGGTTAGGTATGTTTTGAAGCATGGCTGGTCCTTAGTTGGTCATGAGCTGGTTAAGTGCTGGTCCTGGGTCCTGACGCGTGTGCAAAGTTTCATGAGTTTTCGAGCATGTTTAGGCTCTCAAAAATGCAATTTATTTTGGAGAAGAATAATAATAGACTAAGCAATTACAATAGGATCCTCACACCATCGGTACACAAGCAATTAGTTTACTTAATTTGTTTACTAGACACTAGATACTGTGTGGGTGCACAAGATGTGACCTTTACAACCTTTATTGACCCAACAGTTGACACATTTATTTTCATATTGAACTTTGCAACATTTAAAAGTACTGTTTTGCTGTTGGTGGTATTTTTGTAAAACTTTAACTTTGTGCATCTTTGTGTGCACAGTCCATTTAAAGGGTTAGTAAAACTAGCCATATGAATTGAGTGGATTTATCCAATCTTTTTAAAGAGACATGATTGCTTTATATGATAAAAAGATTGAATTCCGGATTCGTTATTTACATGGCGTGAATATAGACACCCTCAACCTGACGAGTCAGTTTAAATACATGTGTGTATTGCGATTAGTCAAATAATAAGCCAATTTAATTTGTCATTACAGCAAATAGGTCATTCTGATACATGCAATGACGAGCCATTATGACATGTAGTTAGACATTTTTATTTTCATGTACACAATACTGATCTTTTACATTGTAATCCTTTTATTTTTAATATTTGACATGTTTGTGTGCTACTGCACGTCCCGGTGTGTGTAGTAAGCAGAGTGTATGTGTGTTGTGCACCTGCCTATAGGCGCATATTACTAACAAGTCCTTTAAATAACACAAATAAATAAAAACTGCAACATTGACATTAGTCCAGGTTTTTGTTGGTCAATGGTGCAGTCGTTTTCAGTTCCTCAAAATAGCAACGCGCCTGAACACACCTGGTTTTCAGACCAGCACGCCCATGGGTGAACAGACGGGCGCGAGTGCATTTGCTATCTAAACACCGTGACGCTGGACGTGAAAATGATAACTGCATTGGGCTGAAACTAGCAAAAAACACTTGCACCGTGCCTGGTTTCGTGTTGCGCCGGTTGTATAATAGGGCCCTATCCGTCAGGTTTTGGGAAGGATTTAGTGTAGGTGCTGTGAACACCAACCAGCGTAATAAAGTGTAATTGCCAGATTCACGTTCATGTTTCAGATTGCTTCTAACGCCACTCACTGAAATTTAAAGGTGTCAAGAAATGTGCAAAAAACGACATAATATTTTGCAGTTTAGAATGTGGGTAACATATGGGTTTAGAATGACATGAAGGTGAGTAAATGATGAAAGAATATAAAGTTTTGGGTGAACTATCTCTTTAAGGCAAGTTAGTTCACCCGGGGGCCATATTGGTAATGCTCTATGGGCAGCTACTTCCTAGTCATGCTACTACAGCACTTTTCTACTTGAAGGGGAAAAGACTGAAATCTCCAAACTGCCTTCCAAATTTACATCTAAATAACACATGACGAATCAGCAATAAAATCTGACAGCAAAATGTCAAAAATGTATTTGGCTGAAGCCAAAGTTGCAGACGTTAGCTGCCATGTTGAGTTGCCATTTCTCCCATTTATTTGTCAGTGAGTGCCCTGCCTCCCTATACAGTCTCTGGTATACAGTCTCCCTATACAGTCTTCTTAAAGGGAAATTTCACCCCAAAATATCATCATTTACTCACCCTTAACAGAACAGAAGACATTTTGCAGTTGATGCCTACATTCTTTAAAATGTCTTCTTTTGTGTTCAGCAGAGGAAAGAAATTAATTTGGAACAACTTGAGGATGAGTAAATGATTTGGGTGAACTATCCCTTTAAATCTACATCTGTGTGTATGTGTGTGCACGTGCCATTTATGAATTAGATTCTTTTAGGTGTGTGTGTGTGTGTGTGTGTGTGTGTGTGTGTGTGTGTGTGTGTGTGTGTGTGTGTGTGTGTGTGTGTGTGGACTGGTAATCCCTACGGTATGGGGACAAAATGTCCCCACAAAGATGGCAATATCCAAAATCCTTGTCCTTGTGGGGACATTTTTTGGTCCCCATGAGGAAAACATCTTATAAATCACACTAAGTGATGTTTTTTGAAAATGTAAAAATGCAGCATGTCTCCTGTGATGGGTAGGTTTAGGGGCAGGGGCAGTGTAGGGGGAGAGAAAATACGGTTTGTACAGTATAAAATGCATTACGCCTATGGAATGTCCCCATAAAACACAACAAATGGAAACACAACATGTGTGTGTGTGTGTGTGTGTGTGTGTGTGTGTGTGTGTGTGTGTGTGTGTGTGTGTGTGTGTGTGTGTGTGTGTGTGTGTCTGTGTGGCCTTACAGCTTTTATCTTTAGCTTTTACTGTGGATATTGACTTTTACTGCGCTATATGCAGGGCTGCTTGAGGAAGCAGGCGCGATGGCCAATGCCTCAACAGACCTGGACAATGCTGAGGCCCAGAGACAGCTCAACAACAACAACAGGCCTGCAAGCACAGGATTCTGGGAAACAGAGACCACCAGTGCCAAACTCTTTGAGTGCTCCCGTATCAAAGCACTAGCAGGTACGTGTAAGGTCTGCTGGTTTTGTGGCTGTGTGTGTCTATGTATATATATATATATATATATATATATATATATATATATATATATATATATATATATATATATATATATATATATATATATATATATATATATATATACTACCATTTAAAAGTTTCTAAATTTTTGTTAGAAATTAATACTTCTATTTATCAAGGATGCATTGGACCAATAAATGCTGTTCTTTTGAATGTTCTAGTCATTAAGTAATCCTGAACAAAATGATTACATTTTCCACTAAAATATTAAGTAGCATAATTGTACATTTGTAAAACAGTTATTTTAAATGTAATAATATGTCAGAATATTTCTGTTTTACTGCGTTTTTGATCAAATACATGTAGCCTTGGTGAGCCGAAGAGACTATCAAAAACATGAAAAAAATCTTACAGACCCTAAACTTTTGAATGGTAGCATATATATTAGTGATGCTCTTTTATACATATTAAAATTCTGGCTAATATTAACTGTAATGCTGCCTAATCATTATTTTCTTGTTATGGCTGACAAGTTATATATTAATTAAATAAATTAAAAATTCTGTAACACTTTGTGAAGAATGTACAGCATGATAATATATTAATTCTGAGATTTACATTTATGCATTTATCAGATGCTTTTATACAAACTGAATTACAAAAGCAATTCATCAAACCAACAATGTATTTTTTAATATACAATGCAAGCTAGAGAAGAGAACTGGAGATTTTATTTATTTATTTTTTGCTAAAGATTACATTTAACACTGTTATTAAATAAATAAATAAATAAAAAATGTAAGGGTACCTATTTCGCCTTTTTACAAAGTCTTGATTTTGTTTTTGGGGTCTACTAGAATAGTTTTTCATGCTGGAATTTTCAAAAAACATCTGTCTCTATGAAGCCCCGCCTTCTGAAAAGCACAATGTGCTCTGATTGGTCGGCTGGACCAGTGTGTTGTGATTGGTCAACCACTTCTAACGTGTTTGGGTAATGTCATGCCAGATAACCATGTAAGATCCAGGTTGGAAAAAAGAGCATCTCTTGGACATGGTGACAACACACTACTATAGCAACTCAACCAGACCCCGCCCCTTTTTTGTGTATACCTAGGCGGAAATGATTTAAATGTGAAATATTGTCAACTCAAGACTACAATGGTGTCGTTTAAGGGAGCTCAGAAGTAGTGAGCACAGATATAGAGAATAACTCCATTTGGAGGGACTCTCAGACCTTTTTCATGCTCATCTTTAAAGATTAATAATAAGTGGCAATGGCAAAGATAACCCAAATGTAAAAAAAGGAAAAATTACCATCTACAAATACATATACAATATTGATTGATAAATGAAAAAATAAAATTGTGTATTCTTAATATAATTTTTTTTGTTTGTGTCTTTCTGTCATCCTACCAGATGAGAGGGACGCAGTACAGAAGAAAACCTTTACTAAGTGGGTGAACTCTCACTTGGCCCGTGTGTCCTGTCGTATCTCTGACTTGTATAATGACCTGAGAGACGGCTACATGCTCATCAGACTGCTGGAGGTGCTGTCAGGAGAGATGCTGGTGAGTTCTGTTTAATGATCATTAAACTGAACTGCCACAGAAAACACCTGTCAACTTTTCCCACCTGAAGGTTTTGACTTTCTAAAGTTTTCTGCAATTTTTTTTTGTTTCTTCCCTATTTTGATGTACACTTACCGGCCACTTTATTATGTCCACCTATTCAACTGCTCGTTAATGCAAATATCTAATCAGCCAATCATAAGGCAGCAACTCAATGCATATAGGCATGTAGACATGGTCAAGACGATCTGCTGAAGTTCATATACCCTGAACTCTTGGTTAATTCTTTTGTTATAATACATAATGTACATAAGGGGATTGTTTATATAATGTATATCACATTATGTATTTTACCAGTGTTGTTCAATAAAACCATTTATTGACTTGCTTTTGATACTTTATTTGAACAAATGTGTATTGCCTCATTGTTATTTTATATGTTTAAGTCATTTTGAAGGCTATTGTTCACTTTAGGTTTATTTTTATTACCATAAAAAAAATCTGATTACTCGATTAATCGTCAAAATAATTAGTGTCAGACTAATTTATATACTATTATAGATTTTATTCATATTTTTAATCAGCTTTTAGCTTTACATTTTTTTTCGTTTAAATTTTATTAAAACTAAATACTATTAAAATTTTTAAAAATATTTTTTTTTCCGGTCAGTACTTGGAGGGTCTCAACTTAAACTTAATTCAGTTAGTTGCCCTGACATTTCTAATTTTTGTATAATATTTATATTTTATTTAAGCTTTATTTCAATAACCAAAACTCTTCTTTTAGCATCTGTGCTGTGCTTTATGAATTGTCTCTCGAGGGATGAATATGCTCACGTGTTTGATATGTTCTTGTTTTAAGCCTCGGCCCACGAGAGGCAGGATGAGGATTCACTGTTTGGAGAATGTGGATAAGGCTCTTCAGTTCCTCAAAGAGCAGAGGGTTCATCTAGAAAATGTTGGTTCTCATGATATAGTTGATGGAAACCACCGCCTCACTCTCGGCCTCATCTGGACCATCATCCTTCGCTTCCAGGTAGGAGTGGCTTGGATTTCTTCAGACTCCTTTGGGATTTTTGAGACTGCTGCCATCATATAATTTGACTTTAAGAGAACGCTCTGTGTACCGAACTCTGGGCCATCTTTTCTAGTATGCTAGTGCTGGATTTATGTGATCTGATGCAGTCTGATCTGTAAAGAGGTGGGCATCTTTTGATCTGTGGGCGTGCTTGATCCCTGTCTGCCCTTTATGGCCCCTGTTGAGTGTGTGATCACTGTCTGTGTGGTGCCTGTGTGGCTGATTGTCAATACCTACATTACGTACAGATAGAAAGCATTGGAGATGGCAAGATACTATAGAGCAGGAATGGGCAACTTCAGAGTTTAGCTCCAATCCTGATTTAAAAAAAAGCCTGTAGCTTTCTAGCAATCCTGTAGACCTTGTTTATCTTGTTCAGGTGTGTTTGATTAGGGTTGGATCTGGACTCTGCAGGACAGTGGCCCTCCAGGACCGAACCCGCCCATCCCTGCTGTAGATCCAAAGGCCCTGTCCCAAATGACACACTTCATGTGTACATACAATGGCCATAGTAGACTTGTGGTCGTGAACTCTTCAAGACCATAGGATGACCAATTTCTCATTTGAAATTTTAGAAGGGTGTTTGCAAGTGCCCTTCCTGTTGGAAAAAAAACAGCATGTTATGTTTTGTAGCATGGCAGCTGGTCCTTAGATGGTCACGAGCTGGTTTAAGCTGTTCAAGGTGCTGGTCCTAAGAAACTATCTTAAGCTCAGGACCAGTTTAAACCAACTCATGACCAACTAAGGACCAGCTCAAACCCGCTGCCATGCTTCAGAACACACCTAACCAGCATATGCCATTTTTTCAACAGGGCTCTTTGCCCGCACAAACACTTATATAGCACATAAGTCATAGGAACTACATTATTTGTGTTTTTCTGTAATTTTTCAGCCCCTGGTCCCTCTATGATGTCATTTTGTGAAAAAGAAGAGCCAGGATTAAGCCTTAGTTCAATTAAGACAATTAATTACATTTTTCTTAGAAAAAAACATTAGTGGTGTGCATCTTGAGACAAAACAGCAACACTAGCATTTTTTAAGCTCAAACATACATTTTAGTCTGGGACTAGGCTCAAGCTTTGTCTGTGAAAACCAGGGGTTAAGTACACTTTTAAGTGCAATGTAAAATTGGTAATAATGTCAAATTAAGGCCCGGTTTCACAAACAGGGTTTAGACTAAGCAAGGATTAGGCATTAGTTCAATTAGGATATTAATAAATGTGCCGTAGGAAAAAAACATTAATGGTGTGCATCTTGAGACAAAACAATAGTACTGACATATTTTTAAGATCTGCAGGTGCAAGTTTCTTTCAGTTAAAATAACACAAACATGCATTTTAGTCTAGGACTATCTTAAGCCTTGTCTGTGAAACCGGGGGTAAATGTTTTACTTTACAGTATGTTTTAAATCATTATGCCTTAATCATATTTTAACCATGTTTCAAAGACAACAGAAGTAATTATGAAATAGCGTAGAAAGATGTAATTAAGTCCTACTTAAGTGAGTTAAGAAAGCACTCTTAAAATGAACAATTAATATAAATTTAAATGATAATACATTTTAATTTAATTGTAAATAACATGCAATTAAGTGTCTGAAATTATTGCATTCAGTTTACACTTAAGTATATTGTTTAAAGTATGTTATTTCCATAACAAGTAAGCTAAAGTGTACTTCTTTTTCACAACATATACTAGGATCTTCTTATCTCGCTCCCATCATCTCCTTTAATATTTTAAAAGAGCTCTGTGTCCATGTAACTACAAAGTGCAGAGCAGCTCCGGGTTTGTATTGCCTGTCATATCTTGGCTCTGTCAGTAAAGCAGTGGCTGGCTACCCAGAATGCCTTTCGACTGCAGCCCAGTAAGTTGATGCTGTGGTGATTCTGGATGCAGGAACTGAGAGAGGTGGAGTGTCACTCGATCCACCAAGCGTGCCGTAGAGATCACGGGGTGGGGCTGTCATTCGCATTCATCTCTTGTCCTTTCTTGATTCTTCCCCCTCTCTCGTTCATTCTCCTGCCTCCCTCCTTGATATTTCTCTTTATATCCTGTCTCCATGTATGCCGGAATATCTCTCCATTTCCCTATTTATCTAATTTTCTACCCTCCCCATCTCTGTTGGAGTTGACTCTGCTCAGTCAGCAGGTAAGGCCTAACACTGCAGCAGCCGAACAGAGCAAGAACGAGGGGTGGGTGGGGGTAAGGAAGAGGGCTGATGGGAAAGCAGTAAGGCAAACATGGTACATTATAAGTCTGTTTACACTTCCTTTCTTCCCTTTGTATTTTGCTTCTTAGCTACTCTTGTTTTAAGCATAAATCTCTGAAAATGTTGTTACATTATGCCTAAAGAAAGAAAAACCCAACTGTGCAAGAAAAATAAACCTAATTCAAGTTATATTATTTGAGTAAAATCCTTCTTATCTAACCTAATGTTATCTCAGGTAAATGTATCTTGTTTTAAGGATGTTTGGACATTTTTACTGGAAAACAAGACTAAAATACATAGTTTTGCAGTGCTGTTCTTTGAGGTTGTAGTTATTGATCATGTATTGACTGGATGATGTGAGAAATTCAATATGACGAATGATCTTGGGACACTCAGGAGACAGTGTAGTTCTATAATGTGCTTACACAAATGTGTTTGTGTGTGTACGTGTGTGTGTGTGTGTGTGTGTGTGTGTGTGTGTGTGTGTGTGTGTGTGTGTGTGTGTGTGTGTGTACATGTTTTTCTTTCCTGGTGGGGAGTTCAACCTGAATGCACACAGACTCATGGGGACTCGTGTCATTGTTGGGACTTAAATTGAGGTCCACATGAGGAAACAAGCTTATAAATCATACAGAACAAGTTTTTTTGGAAATGTAAAAATTTAGAAAGTTTTGTGTGATGGGTAGGTTTAGGGGTAGGCTTAGTGTAAGGGGAGAGAATATACAGTTTGTACAGTATAAAAACCATTATGTCTACGGAGAGTCCCCACAAAGATAGTAAACCAGTGTGTATGCATGTGTGTGTGTGTGGTCGGTCCCGGTAAACCCTACATTGTGGAAACCAAATGTTCCACAAGGATATAATACCAGACATTTTTTATCTAGTGGGGACATGAGGAACACAGCTTATAAACCATACTAAATTTTTAACAAATGTAAAAATGCAGAAAGTTTTCTGTGATGGGTAGGTTTAGCGTTAGAAGATAGAATATATGAAATCCCATGTTTTATATCGTTGATATGTATATGATATCAAACATTCCATGCTTCCATGAACTATAAAATAGTTATAATTTAATGTTAAATGATGTTTAATTATAATTCCGTCTTGCGTTGTTTTGGAATGCTCCGATGCCATTTTGTTATTTAAAGGCAGTCTCTGTGAATTACAGTCCTGTGTTTAAGAAGTCAAAAAGAGGTCTTACAAGGATCTTTGCTTTATGTTTTTGCCTTGGGAATCAAAGCCCTGCTTTGGCGTTTACTCATGATTTTCCTTGGGAGAGTCCAGATGTGCCATCTCCAAACCAAAACGTCTTTTTCAAAGTGCCTAACGTTGACATCTTGAGTGTTCGTTTTCTCTTACAAGCGTTGACGAGTCAGTAAGTTTCCAAGACTGAATGGCATCCCAAATGGCATGTATCTTGTTTATGGTCCTGGATTGTTAATACTGTTTACAGTAAAAAAAACTTTTTCGAAAAGCTTCAGATTGGGATACTATAATTCTTTCAATTCAAAATGAATATGTGAAGTTTTTTGGCTTCATGATCCCAACAGACATGTTAAAGATGTTGCATTATAAGGCTACTTGAGAAATAAAGCCAGTGATTGGTCTATTAAAGAGCATACACTCTTTTAATGTCTGTGCATTTCAGATTACAGTAACTTTTCATTGTTGTTTCTCATGCTTAACAGATTCAGGTGATTAAGATCGAGACCGAGGACAACAGAGAGACACGCTCAGCTAAAGATGCCCTGCTTTTGTGGTGTCAGATGAAAACAGCAGGGTAACTATCTCACAAACAACCCAGAGACAATCATTACATATAGCCTTTATAGAAAAAGACATGATTTACTTACACATGAGAAGTTTTTCCTGATGCTGTTATGTGTTTCCTGTTTCTCCAGGTACCCTGAGGTCAACATTCACAACTTCACCACCTGCTGGAGGGATGGCCTGGCTTTCAACGCTCTTATTCACAGGCACAGGTTAGTGGTCAGACTGACTCACAGTTACCTCGTGCATCATACTGACTTTGCTTTCTTTTATGCCTTTCACATCACTGATAGAGAGTTGATTTCTGCTTGTATGTTTCACAGGCCTGATTTAATTGAATTCCACAAGTTGACCAGATCAAATGCAACACACAACCTCCAGCAAGCCTTTAATATAGCTGAACAGAGTCTCGGACTCACCAAACTACTAGACCCTGAGGGTAACAAACATCATTTTACTCTCACTAAATACATTTAAAGGGATAGTTCAAACAACAATTAAATCCTCTCATGCCATCCCCAACGTATATTACTTTCTTCCTTTAGCTAAACAAAAACAAATATTTTTAGGAAAATTATTGATCTCTGTGAGTCCATATAATGCAAGTGAATGGCTTCCGCTGAAAAAACACACACAGCGATTGAGACGGTAATCCATATGATGGTGGTTTTCCAAAGTTACTAGCCACTCAGCATTTTCACTAGCCACAATTTTGACAAATTGATACCATGGGAAAAAACTACCATACAGATATTTTTAATATTATCTCATAATTTGGCAGAAGGTATATTATAGTACATTAATATTACAGTATATTTATAAACTGCTGTCACTTTAAGACCTGATGCACTGTTATACTGTCACACATGCATTTTCTTTCTCAACTGGTTACATTCACTTAAAACATAACGGACTGCGTTTACGAGAATACTCGTCAAGACCAGTATTTTGTCATTATTTTGTGTGTATAAGTGCAATAAGCAGCGAAAAAGAACTCAATTTAGTACTGAGAGGCAGATTTATGTGCGTACACTTTGGGTGTGAGCACAAAATCTGCAGGAATGAGTAAAATTAAGCACAATCAAGCGTATAGCGTTAGTTCTGGCAGGTAACGTTAGTCAAGCTTGCATCAGCTGACTGTCAGCTGATCACGTCTACCTTTAGGAATACGACGTCTATCGCCACATACATATAGTTCCTCAGTATTATCAGCTGCTATCGCGTTCTCTAGAGCTCAGAGTTCAGAACAGAACCATACCGCCAATCCAAACTATATGCTAATAGTCAATCAATCATCTTTGACGACAGTGGTCCTGACAGAAATACATGCAATCCCACAGTGAAATTCAAGCCCTGTAACACCAACAATATTCATCCGGAGCAAATGAAACGAGAGAGTGAGGGGAGGCGGGTTTGTGTGTTAACTCACTGATGTAGAAATATATAAAAATTCAACCCACCAAAGTGGCTAGTAGGAGCGAATGCGTTACACGCCACTGCTCAAATCCACCCGCACTTTGGCGGGTTGGTGGGTGTTAATGTCAAGCCCTGATCTTGACGGTAAACCATACAAACCCGGTGGCACAGAGGACCGCCACTTCTCATGCGAGCTTCACAACACACTTAATGCATCTCGTGAACGGTTGTATAACAGTAGACCGGAAGGAATGATTTATATTAGTATTAGAAAATATTAGTATTTTACCTACACACTCCTAATGGTTTGGTTTAGAAGACATTTCCTAAGCGTGTCATGTGATTTACCATAACGATCGCTTTGTGTGATTTTTCAAGTGTCAAATGAACGGCAGCCATTCAGTGGCATTATATGAACTCACAGAGATTGATTATTTTCCTTTACATTTTTTGTTTCATTTGTCTGAAGAAAGAAAGTCATATACATATATGATATTAGTTCCTATTGATTCAACTAAACAGCTGGCCATTTAATGCCTGATTTGATCACTCCAAACAATAACCATTTTCTCCCATCCAGATGTAAACACAGAGAATCCAGATGAGAAGTCCATCATCACTTATGTAGTATCCTACTATCATTACTTCTCCAAAATGAAGGCACTTATTGTAGAAGGGAAGAGAATTGGAAAGGTAAGAGTTTTTTGTGTGCTTTTGTTAAATGCATTATTACCTGATTTCAATGATCTGTGTTATTGGATACATGCACACTTTTTTTTCTCGTAACACTTTTTACTTTTTCTAGGTGCTGGACAATGCTATAGAAGCTGAGAAGATAATTCGGCGCTACGAGGCTTTAGCATCCGAACTGTTAGAGTGGATTGAGAGAACCATAAGCATCATTAGCAACCAGAAGTTTGCAAACTCGCTATCGGGTGTTCAGCAACAGCTTCAAGCCTTTACCACCTACTGCACCATTGAGAAGCCTATCAAGTAAGAGAGAGTAATTGAAACAGAGGTCTGAGTGTTGGCAGACAAATCCATGACTGCCAGGAAAATACTCAAACTATGACAGCAAATCATCTGGTTCTTTCAGCCCTTTCTTACGCTACCATTTAAGGGTACTAGTTACTGAGTTGTTGGACGAAGGTGTGCCTACCCTTGTAAAAAAGAAGTGTGCGTAATTGTATTGAATGTATTGAAATCTTGTATTGAAATCTTAAAAGCATTTTTTTTTTAACTGAACTTACAGCTAATATAATATTAATGAAATGAAAGGCCATTTAAGTGTACTTAAAGAGAGTACACTTTCATGACTTGTTTCTTAACACACGTTAAAATGCATGATTGTCAAATTAAAAGTTTTACTTTAAAGTACATTGTATTAGTACACTTATTTTGAGGTGTTGACTAACATACTAAAGCTCATGTAAAGTACTTGATTATTTTAACTGTGTTATTTGATATTGATATTAAGTTAATACAGTATATTTAAAGTGATTACAAATGTGCAATACCATAAATAGTAGTTACCATAAATGTTTGTCAGTACATTTGATAGTACAATTATTTCAAAGACAATAAAAGTAATTATGAAAGTACATAAAGATGTACTTAAGTGAGTCAAAAAGCACTAATTACATTTAATATAAATGTAAACTATAATACAATTTTATTTAATTGTAAATAACTTGCAATTAAATGTCTGAAGACAATACATTCAAGTATATTCTTTCAAATTAACGTATGCTAATGTACACTTCTTTTTCTCAAGGGTACTGCTGGTTAATGGCCGATAACCATGGCTAGTCAATGTCTGACCACACATATTAATTACAGGCTGTATTACTGTAATTGCATATTCATATCATGAACAAACAAAATCACCAACTCTTGTTGAAAATGAAAGATTTTTGGTCGCAGACTATCAGTCTGAGCTCCCTTTTAGAATCAGCCGTTTGCGTTTGAACACAAGATATCGTAACTTCCTTTGACTAATGTGTTAATGTTTATTGGATGCCTTTACTCTGTGCGTCATCATGTTTCTGAAGCTCTGAGTTAATTACATTAGCCCGTTTGACATAAAGACCTATTCATACTCTTGCATTCATCAAATATCGCAATCAGGGGAATGTGCTGAAACTTCAGACAAATGTTACATTCACTGCGAGTAATGCAGCTTGTTTAACAGCAAGAGCCTTATTTTAACTATCTGAGTGAATGGTCTGAAGTGCATGGCGCATGTTCAAATCAACTTTTGCTAGTTTAACACACCAGATACATGGTCCAAAAGGGATGTCCCTATTCTCTTAATAAGTCAGGTTGTGTTTTGGGCGTAACATGGAATAAACCAATCAGTCTCATCTCCCATTCCCTTTAAAAGCCAGTTGCACTTGCACCATGGCGGATTCACTATTTACATGCCGGAATTTGGGAGTGGAAAAACTGAACGCTTCTCCAGAGAGGAATCCTTTTATTTTTAATATTTAAAAATGTTTGTGTTCTGCTGCACATCAATGTGTGTGTAAAGTGTGTACACGCATTGTGCACCCACCTATAGGCGCATATTACTAGCGTTCCCTTTAAATATCAAATACTGCGCTATTGAGGTTTTTGTTGGTCAGTGGTGCAGTCGTTTTCAGTTCCTGAAAATAGCACCACTCCAACAATGCGTCTGAACACACCTGGTTTTCAGACCAGCACACCCATGGGGAACAGATAGGCGCGAGTGCATTTGCTATTTAAACGCTGTGACGCTGGACGTGAAAATGAGAACTGCGTCAGGCTGAATCTAACAAAAAACACTGGTGTTGCATTGCGCCGGGTGTATGATAGGGCCCTACTGACTGAAGGTGATGTACATTGATAGTCACATACAGTTTGTTATGTGGTAATTATCTGTGCAGCTTTTAGGGCATCTTAGGAAGGGGATTTGTATGAAAAGATGTCGTGCAATTTCTGTGGTTATTTATGGTGTGGGTTGTTGTTTTGCCAGATTCCAGGAGAAAGGGAACCTGGAGGTGCTGCTTTTCACCATCCAAAGTAAGCTCAGAGCTAACAATCAGAAGCCATATGTGCCTCATGACGGGAAACTTATCTCAGACATCAATAAGGTATGTAGCACTTAAACAGATTTTCCACTGGTTACAAAATCTATATTTTGTATAACTAAAACATGGCTAATTAGCTTTCTGAAAAAAAAAGTTTTTACTGCTTAAAGGCACAATATGTAAGATTTTTAGATTCAAATATTCAAAAAAACTACTAAAACATTGTTTTATATTTTGTTGACTTGTGTTCTTACGTTATCCCAAATGTTCCAACAATGGTTAAAATAGCTGATTTCTCTGGATTTAACCAGCGTAACGGCCTGTGTCATTGCGTTGCCTGTCAATCACATATCCGTGCTACCTGGATTTCCACTTTTACTTCTGTAGAAACCATGGAAACACAGGAAAGATGGAAAGACGCTTTAATATAGTATGCATTTTATTAGACAGGTGAGCAACTGTTTGGAAACTTTTATCTTCAGAACACTTGTATTTCCTACCTGTTAGATCAAAATTTAAAAATAGGCTACTGTCTTTGTTGTTTCGACATTAATTTGGACATTAAATGCGAAATTATTGCGATTAATTACAGAAATATGTGCAATTAATTAGTTAATTTTAATTGATTGACAGTAATAAAAATAATGGGAATTTAAGTGATCAAACATAACTGTAACCAAATTCAGGGAAAAAAGGTGAATGTTAAATGTAACCTTAATCGTAACTTTAATCATAAAATATGCATAAACCAAAGGAGCGGCCAAATGCGGCATGTAAGCATAATAAAAACGGCAACGTAAAATGTCCTGGGCTCTCTGTCTTCTCTTCTTTATACCACAGTAACATTAATAAAACTTGAATTACCTTACCCATGAGTCCCACCGGATTGCGTTCCATCGGCTGTGGAGTTGAAGACAACAACTCCCATGATTCCACGCTGGTTCACGGCTACGTCTTTGTTATTGCGTCTTCTAGCTGCGAAACTTGCATACTGTGCCTTTAATACTTTTCTGGAAACTATGATTTTTTTTCTCTAATGAATAGACATTTTAAAAAGAACAGCATTTGTTTGTAATTGAAATCTTTTGTAACATTAGAAATGCCCTTTTCTTGCCTTTTAAATTTTGCTGAATTAAAGTATTAGTTTCTTTTGTTTTACTGTATTTTAATCAAATAAATGCAGCCTTGGTGAGCATAAAAGACTTCTTCCAAAAACATCTTAATTATTAAAAAAATTATGACTGTTAGTGTATAATCTTATAATTTTTGTCAACATTATTATTGGAACTTATTGTTATATTATTGTTAGATATTCACATTTTAGATTCTTAATTCTGAATGATTTAATTAATAAATTAAAATTATTATAAGGTTATTGACATTGTCCCACAGAATTATCCTTATATTTTGTTTGTCTCATGAAAGGCGTGGGAGAGACTAGAGAAGGCGGAGCACGAGAGGGGTGTGGCTCTTAGAAAAGAGCTGATTCGTCAGGAAAAGCTAGAACTTCTTGCTCAACGGTTCGATCACAAGACCACCATGAGGCAGGCTTGGCTGAATGAAAACCAGCGTCTCGTCTCACAGGTGTGGTGAATGGAAAAAAATAAATGATATGTACTGTATAAGATTCAACAGGTGAAATTTGACTTAATCGGGTGCTGCGTTTTTCTCAGGATAACTTCGGCTATGACCTGCCAGCGGTAGAAGCTGCCATGAAGAAACACGAGGCGATCGAAGCAGACATCTTGTCATACGAGGAGCGCATCAGTGTCGTGGTGGAGCTGGCGACGGAGATGGAGTCAGAAGGGTACTATGACATCCGACGCATCTCGGCACGCAAAGAAAACATCCTCGGCCAGTGGAGCCTTCTGAAGGAGCTGGTGGTGGGACGTAAATCCCGTCTGGAGAAGAACCTCGCTCTGCAGAAGACCTTCCAAGAGATGGTCTACATGATTGATTGGATGGAGGAGATGCAAGTGGGTTGACTGCATCAAATGTATTTAATTTGTGATTCACCACACACACAGACACACACACATAAAAAACAAACTTTGTCTTTTTACATCAAGACGGTAAACTCTACTTCCATTGTATGCCACTGTCCTGTATTAAAACAAACAGCAGTATTCAAGGTGACACAATCAAATGCACTTTTCTTGACCAAAGTGCTATGTTCTCGCTCCAGGTTAAGCTGCTCTCTAAGGACTACGGTAAACATCTTCTTGAGGTGGAGGACATGCTCCAGAAACAAAGTTTACAGGAGGCTGACATCTCTATACAGGCAGACAGAGTTCAAACCCTCAACACTGCGGCTCTTAAATTCACTACTATTGAAGGTGAGTGCATCTTGAAACAGCAGCATTATGAATATTGATACAGAGACACTGTCTCGGGTCAGGATGTGATGGAAGATAGTGCTATAACAGTTACTGGATCTGTTCCTTTCACTGAGATGTCCAGAGACCTCTGCAGGGTAGCGTGTTTAAAATAGTATGACATCAGGAACTTGCAAAATGCTCCACAAGAGGGCTGCTCTTTTGCTCTCTATTCCATTACACTACTATTTGTGGTTCAGGATTATTTTTTGCTGGTGCTGTGAAAGAATGATATTGTTTTTATCTATATATTTTCTTATTTGCTATAATTGTTAGTAAGAATTTTAACAAAACATTGTTTTCTTTACAATATTTATCTTTTTTTAAAACATTTACTTTCGCTACCACCACAAAGAAGTCTCTTATCCTCACCAAGGGTGTATTTACTTAATCAAAATACATTAAGAGTGTGAAATATTATTACAATTTGAAGTAACTGTTTTCTGTTTGAATATATTTTAAAATGTAATGTATTCCTGTGATCAAAGCTGAATTTTCAGCATCATTTCTCCAGTCTTCAGTGTCACCTGATCCTTCAGAAATCATTCTAAAATGCTAAAACCATCTTATTATTATCAATGTTGAAAACTGTTGTGCTGCTTAATATTTTAGTGGAAACCATGATACATTTTTTCCAGGATTCTTTTATGAATAGAAAAAAATGCATTTATTTGAAATAGAAATCTTCACTGTGGCTAGTGGTTTTCAAAGTTACTAACCACTCAGCATTTTCACTGGCCACAATTTTGCCACTGGCCACATTGATACCATGGGGAAAAACTGCCATAGAGATATTTTATATTTGGCAACAGGTATATTAGTTATATTATACTGTTACATATGCTTTTTCTTTCTCAACTGACTGCGTTTACGTTAATACTTGCCAAGACCAGCATTTTAACATTATTTTGTGTGTATTACCCTTTTAAGCGCAATAAGCAGTGAAAAAGAACTGAATTCATTACTGAGAGGCAGCTTTATGTGCGCGCACTTTGGGTTTGAGCACAAAATCTGCAGGAATGAGTAAAATCATGCTCAATAAGCTCAATCCCACGCCAAAATTCAAGCCCTGTAACACCAACAATATTCATCCGGAGCAGATAAAAATGGAGTGAGTGAGGGGAGGCGGGTTTGTGTGTAACTCGCTGTCGGAGAGATGAGATAGAGAGAGAAAGTGCAGCTGGTATCGCTGCGGAAAATGAGTTTTGAAAGCGTTTCAGATATTTCAGAATCTATATATGTTTCGAAAAATCTATATTTTTGACAACAGTACATTGCACCCTAGTTTATAATTTCAGATGCCTTTAAAAAAAACTACAATAAAAAAATGTATGTATTATTTAACCATTTAACCTACCAAAGTGGCTAGTAGAGGGCTTACACGCCAATGCTGAAATACACCTGCATTTTGTGGGTTGGCAGGTGTTAATGGCAAGCCCTGGCTCTAATGTAAATCTATATTTTTGATGCAGAACATGCTGATTGATTTACCATTTTCTACACTTTCTGTCAGTCACAAGTCATTTTCTCTAATTTGACAAATGACAATCTGTCAAGCATTTTTATTTCATACAGTGAAATGCTCTCTTTCTTTTGTCTGTCTCTCGCTCAGGTTACCAGCCGTGTGACCCTCAGGTAATTTGTAACCGGGTCAACCACGTCAACACCTGCCTAGAAGAATTAAAGCAGTTGGCTGCAAAGCGCCGCTTGGAGCTGGAGGATTCACGCGAGCTATGGGCCTTTTTCCAGGAGGTGGAGGAATCGGAGGCCTGGATCCGGGAGAAGACATCCATCTTGGCAACGCAGAGCTGCGGAAAAGACCTGAGCAGTGTCCTTCGACTGTTGCAGAAGCACAAAACTTTAGCTGGAGAGCTGCTGGCACGGCGTGCACTACTTCAGCAGACCATGAAGAAGGGCAAGCAGATCCTCACCCAGAAGAGCTTGGTACAGCAGGAATACAAGAGAGACTAATGGAGGCCAAGGCCGAGTGGAAGAGACTGGAGGACCAGGCCACACAGAGGCTGTGTAACCTACAAGAGGCGCTGGACTTTTTTCAGTTCAGCACAGAGACGGACGATGTACTAGCTTGGCTACAGGACACTTACCGGCTTGTTTCTAGCGAGGACTTCGGACATGATGAGTACTCTACACAATCTCTTCTTAAAAAGCACAGAGGTGTCCGAGAGAGTATTGATAAACACCGCGTACAGGTGGTGGGTCTTCGGAAACACATGGTTGCGTTGCCGTTGTATTATCGGGAGCTGGATGAGGTGCGAGCACGCATGTCAGAGACGGAGCAGCTCTACACAGAGGTGGCGGAAGTTGCCGTGTTACGGCAGCAGTGGCTGCATGACGCGCTGGCTGTTTATCGCATGTTTAGTGAAGTGAATGCCTGTGAGGTGTGGATTGATGAGAAAGAGCAGTGGCTAAACAAAATGGAGGTTCCTGAGAGACTAGAGGACGTGGAGGTGATCGCACACAGGTAGGAGCAGGTGTTGCTTGTCTACATCGACCCCCAAAAATATTTATGAATGTTCAGCGCTCCAGACTGCAACCTTTTGTCCTGCCATTAAATTTAGTTAGAGGGCGCAGTGGTGCGAACACCACGTTGCAAAACTAATAAAAGCTGCCATTTTTGTTAGATGAGAAATCAGGGATGCAAACACATGTATGGTCAAAAAAGAGAGAGGTAACCAACACCGAACACCCCCAATCCCCCGATGGAAATAATATTAATATCCTTGTCCCGCACATTCAGCTATGGAATGGCTTTAGATGACTTTGTACCAGCAAGAGTGATTGCTGAAGGATCATGTGATGATATTTCTGATTATGACGATTATCACTGAGTTTTGTCGACAGACAGAGGCGGCCGTCTCCTTATTCTCTATGCAGGAAAAACCCTGTATAACATTATAAACCAACAATACCTAACCTGCAGTGATCTTATCAAAACATTGCCAGTAAGACGGGAAGGCGTAGCGCCGAACTCTGGTCTCGGGGAGAACTGTTGCAGTGGCAGATACCACAGACATTAAAAGATGCGCAGCCAGAAGAAACACTAGCGGTTCACCCGTGCTCATTAGCCCTCAATGTTTTGAATTACTAGCTCATATTTACTGTTTGGTGGAGGCAATCCAGAATTACTGTTGGTGAAACTATAATCAGACATTATCTCCCCCCCCCCCAAAAAAAACTCTTCGGATCTGCACGATTCACACAAGTAACCCAAACTGACGCGAAAAAAGCGGGAGGCGCCGAAAAGCGTGCTGTTTGCATCCCTGCAGACATGGCAAACGCAGCGAAAGTTAAACGAAACCACACTATTTGTTTGAGATGTGCAAGCGTGAGCTCCGAGCAGGTTTACTCATGGGCCCATCTCGATCATTTGACACCAAAGTGCTTCACACTTTTCTCAGCACTTCAAACCTCTAAATTTTATCCAATTTTAATGTTATTTTTAATGTGATAATTTGTAAAACAAGTAATATCCCTTTTATAATCCCTGAAGCTGTCGGTCAGTTCAGTGTGATACTACAAAAGGACATACATTGGAGAGTAGAATATTTACATTTTCCCTATAAAAATGGGGGTTTTGCACGCAACTGTTGTTAATAAAGTACATTTTATCTGCATATCAATTCAAGCTCAATGCTTTACTCAATGCTTTACTATTTCCAATAAACAAACATGTAATAATATTAGTAACTGCACTTATTAATGCAAAACTATAGTGATTTTATGATTCAACTAACTTTATGATAAATTTCACCCTAGAGCTACCAAATCAGGTGCTGGTGCCCACCATCTGTAGAACTTCTGCACCGGTGCCATTGCTCTCAAATGTTAGTCTGAAGCCCTGATGTTTCTGCTTTAATTATTTACTTCTCTGAGCCATTTTTGCATATCTTGCATATTTTTGACTCATTCAAACTGAAATGTCCAGTGAGTGTCAATAAAAGTGCTTTCAGTTTTTCCCGAAACAGTCATTGTTGTACATATCACAGCAGTTCAGAAAAGAAATCAAAAGATGAATGCTCTACCGCCTTTAAAAATAACGTATCACCTATTGTTTCAAAACTCTACTTAAATCTAACAGATAGTGCTAATAAAAGCAAATGTGAAATAAAAACACATTTGCTAAAGGCACCATGCCATGCTAATGTCTTTAAGCTCTTTTATTGGGACTCACATTTCATCACAGGTGCAATGCCTACCAGGTGAGCTACCGAGCAAGTTTACTACTCTGGACAAGCCATACCATGGAGCTGGTTATGTGATGCAAACATCAACATGTATTCGTTTACAAATCATGCACTATGGTTAAAGTGTTCTGTGGTCATAACATAGTATTGTGCAAGGAACCGTGTGAAAATACATATGTCTTTATTAATAAGTAGTCTGTATCTCCAAAGTTAATTCTCTGCATTTTAGGTTTGAGAGCTTGGACCAGGAGATGAACAGCCTGATGGGAAGGATACTAGACGTTAATCAGATCGTCCAACAGCTTTTAGACAGCGGCCACCCCAGTTCCACTGAAGTCAGGGGCTGTCAAGATCATTTAAACAGCAGGTAACTCCACATCATATGACTTAACACGTAATCAATGGTATTTGTTGACCCATTGGATAACGATCCTACTCACATCAAGCACTGAAACCTTCATTCATACACACTCACCAGCCACTTTATTAGGTAAACCTGTTCAAATGCCTGTTAATGCAAATATCTAATCAGCCAATCATAAGGCAGCAACTCAATGTATTTAGTCATGTAGTCATGGTCAAGACGATCTGCTGAAGTTCAAAATGAGCATCAGAATGGGGGGAAATGGTGATTTAAGTTACTTTTAACGTGGCATGGTTGTTGGTGCCAGACTGGCTGGTCTGAGTATTTCAGAAACTAGTGATCTACTGAGATTTTCATGCACAACATCTCTAGGGTTTACAGAGAAGGGTCCGAAAAAGAGAAAATGTCTTGGTGATGTTAGATGTCAGAGGAGAATTGCCAGACTGGTTCAGCTGATAGAAAGGCAACAGTAACTCAAATAAGCACTCGTTACAACCGAGCTCTGCAGAAGAGCATCTCTGAATGCTCAACATGTCCAACCTTGAAGCAGACGAGCTACAGCAGAAGAAGACACACCGGTGACACTCCTGTCAGCAAACTGAGGTTGCAATCCACACAGGCTCACCAAAACTGGACAATAGAAGATTGGGAAACCACTTCCTGGTCTGATGAGTCTTGATTTCTGCTGCGACATTCAGATGTTCGGGTCAGACTTTGGCGTAAACAGCATGAAAGCATGGATCCATCCAAAGGTTCAGGCTTCTGCTGGTGTAATGGTGTGGGATATTTTCTTGGGACACTTTGGGCCCCTTAGTACCAATTTAGCATTGTTTAAACACCACAGCCTAAGTATTGTTGCTGACCATATCCACAGTGTGCCCATCTTCTGATGGCTAATTCCAGCAGGATAACGTGCCATGTCACAAAGCTCATATCATCTCAAACTGGTTTCTAAAACATGACAATAAGTTCACTAAACTCAAATGGCCTCCATGGTCTCCAGACCTCAATCCAATAGAGCAGCTTTGGGTTGAGCTGGAACGGGACATTCGCAGTAAGGTTGCGCAGTTGACAAATCTACAGGAACTGTGTGATGATGTCATGTCAATATGGACCAGAATCTCTGAGGAATGTTTCCAGCACCTTGTTGTTTCTTCCCAAATTTCATATCCTTTTTTTTTTGCTTCATAAAAAGTTTGTAATGTTATGGTCATGAAGCTTGTTGTTTTGGTTCATTGTTTAAAATTGTTCATCGTTTTTTTTTAAACGTCATTGTATTTTTTTTATGGAGAAAAAGAATGGGAAAAAACCAAGGCTGCTAAAAAGTCCATCTAACCATCTTAATTATTAAACATAATAATTTTCTGTTCATACATCTCTGGCCAATTATTAATTTTGTCTTTTACTAGTCTTTCCTTATCTTGATATGTATTTGCTTTCATTTGATCCAATTTATTTTTAATTTTGAAATGGTTTCATTCAGAATATCCTGCACGTTTTGATTCTGCTGTTGTTCATCACTTTTAACACACGGCTCAACATGGGCGTCTTTAGAAAATGGGCTGCTGCTTTCACAAGCTCTCACTGAAACTGGCAAGCTGTGACGTATGTGTGAAAAACTCCAGTGATCCGTTTTAGACCGTCCTTGGCATAAATAGCTTTTCTCAGCGTGCTGCCATCTGCTGTGGCTGCCACACACAGGGCGCGCCTGACCCGGCTCAAAACAGAGCACTATGGGCCGTACCCAAACACATTCACAGCTATTGTGCTCTTTAATATATAATGCCACTGTGTATTTAAAAGAATGTTTTGTTAATGCGTGCCCTGTAGCTACTGTGTGTTTGATTTGTGATATTGTGTCTCAGGCCTTGAGCTGTGGCCCACCGGTGCACCTTTGGACTGTATTTTTGTGTGTTTGTGTGGGTGGGTCCTTAATGTGTGTGTGTTATCCTTGAAATGAGAATGATTCAGACTGAGTCATGTTTTCTGGAAAATAGTCAATTTTATTATCTATCATTCCAGCCATACTCTAGATTGCCAAGTGGAATGAAATAGGATGATTTAAATATTAACTTAATAAGGGTGTAACGATACATCATTATATCGAGATATCGCAATATAAAAATGTGACGATATGTGTCGTTGATGTAAATGATATAATTTGTTATATAGAGTTTTATCCAAGGCTCAGCTTACTGTATTTATAAGGTATAATTCACCCAAAAATGTAAATTCTGTCATCATGTACTCACCCTCATGTTGTTTTGTTCAACTTCCAAACACAAATGAAGATATTCTTTATGAAACCTTCAAGATTTCTGTCCCTCCCTTTAAAGTCCATTCCTCTAAAACTTAAAATATCCCAAAAATGTTGTAAAATTAACTAATCGAGGGGTCTAATCCAAATCCAAGTCTTCTGAAGAGACACAATGGCTTTATATGCAGATTTACCACAATGCTCAATTACCCGTAGCAGATCTATACAGGTGGATCTGGGGAAGGTGGAGGGTTTCTGAAGGCGCGCTGCACTGCTAAGGCAAATGCTATCCAAGTATTTGAAGGTTGAGCACGCAAGCTCATTGGCTACTGATACAGCAGGAACCAATCAGCTGTGCCCTAAAGATGACGATGTGATTACGAGCAGGTAGTCAAAGGACATGTTAGCCTACGCCAATCTAGAGTTTCATGACTGAACTTTGTATTTGAAAAAGTTGACATGAGTACTGTGTGAGAGGAAAAAGAAACGTTTACAGTTTCAGTGACATTTCTACATTAAACTACTATATATAGTGTATAATAATGCAATGGGGTGTGGTTGTCCTGATAATAAAAAAATTTTGTCAACAAACTTTATTTTCGCTTAAAATATCGCTATATGTATCATATTGTGAGATCAGTATCGTGGTTTGTATCGAATCGTGACATGACTGTATCGTTCCACCCCTATAAATTTCGTCTGCAAAGTTACTCTGAATTAATACATTCCCTTGTGAAAAAAGTACACTCTAGCTGTCACATTCGCCAGCTCAGTCACCCTCAACACTAAACTTCCCAGAATCCCTCCGACTCACTACCTGCACCCATTCATCAATCTCCTACACCTTCAAGTCATCACCCTTGTTATCACTCATCAACACTGCCTGTCTGTCTGTCTGTCTGCCTGTCTGTCTGTCTGCCTGTCTGCCTGTCTGTCTACCTGTTTGCCTGCCTGCCTGCCTTTCTGTCTGTCTGTCTCTCTGCCTTTCGGCCTGTCTGTCTGCCTTTCTTTCTGTCTGCCTGTCTGTCTGCCTATCTGTCTGCCTTTCTGCCTGTTTGTCTGCCTGTCTGTCTGCCTTTCTGTCTGTCTGTCCGTCTGCCTTTCTGCCTATTTGCCTGCCTGTCTGTCTACCTGTTTGCCTGTCTGCCTTTCTGCCTGCCTGAATGTCTATCTGCCTGTTTGCCTGCCTGCCTGTCTGTCTGCCTGTCTGTCTGTTTGCCTGTCTGTCTGTCTGTTTGCCTGCCTGTCTGTCTGCAGGAACCAGTCTGTCTGTCTGTCTGCCTTTCTGTCTGTCTCTCTGCCTGTCTGTCTGTTTGCCTGCCTGCCTGTCTGTCTGCCTTTCTGCCTGTCTGTCTGTCTGCCTTTCTGCCTGTCTGTCTGTCTGTCTGCCTTTCTGCCTGTCTGTCTGTCTGCCTTTCTGCCTGTCTGTCTGTCTGTCTGTCTTTCTTTCTGCCTGTCTGTCTGTTTGCCTGCCTGTCTGTCTGCCTGTTTGCTTGCCTGTCTGTCTGCCTGCCTGTCTGCCTGTTTGTTTGTCTAAGATTATTTTTAAAACCTGTTGTTGAACTCCATTCTTAGTCTTTGTCTGTCTGCCTGCAACCACCCATTATAGACTTATTCTGAGATAATACACTTTAAAATAATGTACTTATATACTGAATATAACTGACTATACTTTCAAACACTTAGTTGCATGTTATTTACAAATGAATAAAATGTATTACATTGTACTAGTATATGCAAGTACTGTATATTGATGACCTCAAAGATATCAGAGATAAGTGTTTAAATAATCTTTAAATGCAATGATCAAACCAACAATAGGCTCAATTGTTTTCTTTTTGCACATCTCAGGTGGAACCGTATCGTCGAGCTGGTTGAGCAGAAGAAAGATCACCTGGACTCCATCCTGCGCATCCAGAACTACTTACTGGAATGCACGGAAATCAAGTCCCAGATTCAGGACAAACGGAAAGCCATAGATGCCACGCAGTATGTGGGCAGTGACCTGGGCAGCGTTCTGGCCCTGCAGCGGCGACTCTCCACCATGGAGGGTGCTCTGGCGGTTCTTGAGCCTAAGCTCCTTCGCCTTCAGGAGGAGGCGGAAGAGCTCGCCACATCCCATCAGGACAAGGCCGTGGACATCCTGGTTCCCTTCGAGGGCATCAGCGTGGAGTGGGAGGAACTAAAGCGTACATTGCAAGGCTGTGAGGACTCTTTAACCGTCGCTGGTCGGCTGCAACAGTTTATCCAGGACTTGGACTCCTTTCTCACCTGGTTGGTGCAGACTCAGACAGCTGCTGCTTCAGAGGAGCTTCCCAATGCTTTAGAGGACGCAGAACGGCTAATAAACCAACACGCCGCGCTGAAGGAGGAGATCGGGAGGTATGAAGAGGACTACGAGCGTCTCCAGGCTGTGAATGAGCTCTTGGAGTCAGAGGAAGCACCCT
The DNA here is from genome assembly GCA_023029165.1 of Gobiocypris rarus. NCBI lineage: Eukaryota > Metazoa > Chordata > Actinopteri > Cypriniformes > Gobionidae > Gobiocypris > Gobiocypris rarus. Next base: position 36,044,600 of record CM040918.1, on the reverse strand, counting down.
TGCCTCATGGAGCTCTGCAGCAGTGGCTGCACAAGCTGGATGTGGGCTGGAATAAGTTGCTGGAGATGTGGGAGAGCAGAAGGGAGGTGCTGGTGCAAGCTCACATCTTCCATCTCTTCCTGAGGGACGTCAAGCAAGCTGAGGCTTTCCTCAATAACCAGGTGAAGCCCCTCACAGATCTTTATGTCAGTTGCACTGTTCGAACTGAACAACTTTTAAATGTTATTGTGCAGACTGAGGTTGCTCTTTCATAGCTAAGAAATCAGATTTATGCAAAAAGAAATTTGGAAACTGATGCATTTTTCCAGGATTCTTTGATGAATAGAAAGTTCAAAAGAGCATTTATTTGAAATGTAAATCTTTTATAACAGTATAAATGACGTTACTGTCACGTTTGGTCAATTTAATGAGTACTTGCTGAATAAAAGTTTTAATTTCTTTAGTTTTTTAAAAATCATAATTACCTCAAACTTTAAAATAACTGAGCAGCAAATCCTCATATTATAACAATTTCTGAAGGATCATGTGACACTGAACAGTGGAGTAATGATGCTGAAAATTAAGCTTTGATCACAGAAATAAATTACATTTTAAAATATATTAAAATACAAAATGGTTATTTTAACTTGTAATACAATACGTTACTCAATATGCTGTAATAAATGCAGAATTGGTGCGCATAAGAGACTTCTTTCAAAAAAATTTAAAAATCTGAATTATTCCAAACTTTAACCAAAGTTCTAGAAAAGTGACAGGACAGAAGAGAGGATAAATATTTTAAAATACAGTCAAATGTAGTATATAATTATATTTAATCACAGATTTGTCTCAAATGTTCCTCATAAAATAAAATAAAAAAATTGTAATAATTGAATGTATTAAAATGAACAGGGATAACTTGGTATTATCTTCGATATTATTTTTTTTATGAAGCCTTATGAAGTTAATACTACAGAATTTGATATCTTGGCAAATCTGAGCACAGTTTGAGACTCTTCTGAAACTGGGGTCAAAAGGCGATCACTACATAGCAAGTTTGAATACTGCTGTGTGTGCTATAGTGTAAACTAGTTCACCCTCGGGAAAACTGAGGAAAAATGTGAAATGCCTGCCTTAAAAATGTCTGCATTTGCTCTCCTATAGATCTCATTGCTGTCTAAGAGATAATATATTAAAGGGCTTCATGTATGACTTGTTTTTTCTGTGGATTAGAGTTAGCTGACAATTAGGAGACAAGAACTGATCTGACTGATCTGATCTTTTCGGGGTCACATTTGTAAATGTCAGTGGCATCAGGGCAGTTTAAGGTCATTGCTCAGTTCTTATTCTGAGACATTTGCTGCTTTTATGTTAGGTCATCACTTCATAAAAATATCTTAAATGCAGTTTAAATGTCAGAGGACATGCATTTCCTCAACCCCGTCTGGGTGTTTGTTAGAAGCTGTGTCTATTCTGGCTTGCTAAAAGCCCAGAGTCGCTTTCTGTTGCCTGCAGGCACAGAATAAGAGCCCTCTGAATCCACACTTTAAACCATGTCATCGAGCATGAACGGGTTTGTGCTAAACACACACGGCTGTAGCATTCATTAGCCTCTTTCTTTTCCTTAAGAATGCTTGAGCTTCACCTTTCTATGGGAGAACATTGTAAGGACAGCTAAACAGTTGGCAGTTATCCTTTTACGGCCATCATCATCAATATTGTTTTCCTTCATTTAATAGCTGAAAAAGTATTTGCAATTTAAATAGACTGTACTTGTAAAAATGGTGCATATTAAATCTGTAGAATTAATATAAATAAAGTACATTGTAAAATAAATGTAAATCTGTTCTTTTAAACTGTAATAATATTCCACAATATGAAAAGTGAAAAATTATCAGATTTATGCAGCTTTTGTGAGCATAGGAGACTTCTTTTAAAAATGTTTATTTCAAACTTTTGACCAGTATATTAAAAGATTTACTTAAAAAATGACAGGGCTGCAGAGAGGTTGAATATAGTTAATTATAGTTATATTAAATACACTGTATAGTTAAGGTAACACTTTAGTTTAGGGTCCAATTCTCACTATTAACTAGTTGCTTATTATCCTGCATATTACTAGGATATTGGCTGTTTATAAGAACTTATAAAGCACATATTAATTCCTGCATGATCATATTCTACATCCCTTAATCCTACCCAGTACCTAAACTTAACAACTACCTTACTAACTATTAATAAGCAGTAATTAGGAGTTTATTAAGGTAAAAGTCAATTAGTTAAAAGTTAGTTAATAGTGATTATTGGACCCTAAACTAATGTGACCATTAGTTATATTTAATTACCAGCTTTGTCTTAAATGCATCTTTAATCTGTAGAATTTACAGAGTTAGACATATTTGTGGAGTCATCACAAGTTATGTTTCCATCCACCTATATTTATGCACATTTTGGAATAAAAATGTGCATCAAAAACGTATGCGCTCAATTGAGGCTGATATTTTTTTTATCTGTTAAGAAAACATGCTGATAAGCAACGATGGAAACACATTTACCAAATAAATTATTTGATGCGCAACAAAAAAACTTTGCCTCAACAGAAGGAGGGGATTGGATAACTGGACTAACCATTGGACCAAAAAATGATTTGGTATAATGACCTTCCAGAACTGTCTCATACGACTGCATTCACAAACATCAGGCATCAGAACCAAAAATAACATGACAGCGATTATTGCATTTGCGTGCTCTGGGATGCAAGTCATTTATGATGTAGGAAAAAGTGCCACAATTTCTCCCCTTATTGCAGCAACTTCCCTTTTTATTATTGTGCCAATTTCCTAGGAAGTGAAATTTAGTTCTCGCTGCTGTATTCACAAATGGTTTGTGATATTCCAATTTTGCATATAATTTAAATGTGTAGCTTTAGTGGGAAATGGGAGCATCAATATCATTTTAAAGTGTTTATTATTGCAGTACCACAACATTTGCCATGATTATGGATTTGTTTTAGTGTAATTGATCTGGCTTCATTTTAAATGCTTTCTGTAGATTTGAGCATATCCTTCTCTCCTCTCCTCAGGAGTCGGCGTTGGCCCATGTGGAGCTCCCCACCACAGTGGAGACCGTGGAGGCAGCCATCAAAAAGCACAAGGACTTTACCACCACCATGGAGCTCAACCTGCATCGCATTAAAGCTGTCATAGAGGCGGGAGAGAGCCTCATCAGTCAAAACAACATCTATTCCGAGCGCATTAGAGAGAGAGTGGATCTACTCGCTAACAGGTCAAAACGAAACCCCTATAATGATATTTAAGCCCGTACAGCTGGATCACTCTCAGGAAACAGTGCTATTTGTACCCAACTTCCAGGATTACATTTTTTTTTTTTGCTTTACGTAAGAAATCATACTTTTTCCATGTCTGGTCAAGTACAGTAACCTCCAATATTAGAATTAGTGGTCAACAAATATGTGTTTTTCAATGGCCGAACCCCAATCCTAAATCTGTGGTTACAGCCTAACAAAGTAACAATACTCATAGTTACCAAATATAAGTATATGATTTATTAATCCATGTAGGGCTTGACATTAACACATGTAAACCGACCAAATGCGGGTGTATTTCAACAGTGGCGTGAAACAGTCACTCCAATAGCCTCTTTGGCAGGTGGACATTTTTCAGTTTTAGTCTTTTAAAAAAAAAAGTCCAATGTCGAAACTGAAATATCTGAAACTATTCTAATATGCTTTTCCCAAGAATAGATACACAAAGCTCCGCCCTCCTATGTACTTTCTGTCAATTTTCATTTTCCTTCAGTACGTCGTCTGGGTTTGTGGTATATACGCTTATTTCCTCCGATAAAATTTGAACCGGTCCAATCAGCGGACAGAGGGAGTGGCTGAGAACGATGACGTTTATGTTGTGTGCTATTTTGAGTTCTAGTTCAGTAATGGCGGCGGAGAAAGCTGCGATCGAAGCCATTAGGTCGGTTGTGGCAACGTTGCCGAATTTCCAAAAGTTAAAGCCGGAGCAAGAACAATCATTGCTGAGTTTTGTTAGAGGCCATGATGTTGTGGCCCTCCTCCCCACGGGGTTCGGGAAAAGTTAGATTTTTCCAGCTCGCTCCGTCAGTGGTGAAGGAGTTGGCTAAGGCAAACACTAGCGAAACGTCACAACCAAACGTTAGCGATTGTTTATGGCAGATCCAGAGTGGCACTGGGCCTTCAAGGAAGTTAACGCTTGTCAAATGTACGAGAGTCTGGTAGGACCAGCCTAACACAATGCAGCTGTGCTTTCTCTCTATCTCATCTTTCCGACAGTGAGTCGACACACAAACCCGCCTCTCCTCACTTACTTGTTTCTTGTGCTCCGGATATTGTTGGTGTTACAGGGCTTGAATTTCGGCGTGGGATTGGGCATACTGCCCATTATTTTACTCATTTACGCAGATTATCCTAAGTGCACGCACATAAAGCAGTCTCTCAGTACTAAATTGAGTTCTTTTTCGCTGCTTGTTGCGCTTAAACAGTCAAATACACACAAAATAATATAAAAATGCCAGCCTTGGTGAGTATTCTCGAAGTGAACACAAACAGTTGAGAAATAAAACGCATGTGTAACAGTATAATGTATCCGTGCATTCGGTCTTAAAGTGACAACAGCCTAATATACCTGCTGCCAAATTATGAGAATATTAAAAATATCTATATGGCAGTTTTTCCCCATGGTATTGATGTTAAAATTGTGTGGCTAACTTTGGCAAACCACTAGCCACAGTGGCTGTGGCCCTGTTACATTCAAATGGTTTTGGATTCAACAGACCTTGTGAAAAAAAGTGTGCTTAATTATATTAAATGTGCACTTCAAATCATAAAAGTTTGTTTTTAAAAAAAACTATACTTGCAGATAATATAATGTTAATGAAATAAAAGGCCACTTAAGTGCACTTAAATGACACTTAAAAAAAACTAATGACTTTTTAACACACTAACAGTAAGTAACACTTTTTAGTAATAATGTCAAATTCTACTTTAAAGTATGTCCAAAAACATAACATTCAATTTAGGGATTTTTTGTTTGTTTATTCTATCTAATCTAAAAAATTTTTATTAAAATTAAATGGGTGAAAACAACAGTGTGTATTTTCAAATGCAAAAACTAATTTTTCTTTTACTTCACAAATAAACACATTGTTCTCTGACTATCAAATGAGATGACCAAGCTTAGTATACTGTTAATTATATCCATAGTGTACAAGGGACATCAATTATTCAGAAATGGCACCATTTCTTGAAAATGACCTAGTTGTTGTATTGTTCAACTGTTTTTCATTCTTCTTTATATCAAAACCTCTATGCTGTTATCACTTAGCATTTGTAATTCAAACGTGTTGTACTTTCATTGTAAGAGCAGTGCTGTTGTTCTTCTAAGACGACCTACCACCTGACATCTGTATCTGCCCTCGGTTTCACTGTGTTATAGAACGGGCACCTGCTCCTATAGACAGCGTTGAATTTAAAATGCTTTTTCCATAGAGGCATAACAAAGAAACTCGCTGAGAATCCACGGTCACTGATCTGAATGCAGTCTCAGTGAGGAGCGTGAAATTGGATTTTCAAAGCGCATTTGTATATGGAATCTGTTATGGCACAGTCTACCTTCTGTTTTAAACAGAGACTCCTCTATAAAACACTGTTACAATTCGTTGATAATAGTTTGTTATTCTTTTAGCTCAAATAATACAAGAGTTTCTAATAGTTTCTGTATTTATGTGCGCCTCACAGAGGGAGCCAGAACCGTGAACACGCTCAGCAGTGGCTTCATAAACTCAATGACCAGTGGGAGCTCCAGAGGTTTCTACAAGACTGCCATGAGGTAGGATGAGTGCCAACTGAGCACAAACAATACAAACTGTGTCAAAATGTGTGAAGCTTGTGTGAGAGATGATTTTTGAACCAAAAGATGCTTGCCTCTCTAAGTAAATGATTGGTTTACACAGATACAAGAAATGAAAGTGCAGGTTTTTGAAAGCAAACAATTATTTATTGCAAGTAGCATAATAAAAACATTGCTTTTACAGAGTGTACTAATCAAATGCGAAGTGATAGTGATACGGTTGGTGGGGTTTTCCGCTAACTGGTCAAGATAGTCAAGCCACAGGACATTTTAATATTCACTTGGTTTTAACTACAGTGGTGTCATTCTGTGTAATCCCGCCCACAGTGAAATTTAATTGGTCCAAAATCCTGCTCCATATGTTTGCGTATTAAAATGGTCAGATATGTCTGATTGACACAGACTTCAGTGTGGACAAATTGTTTCTGGAAACCTAATATAAGTGTTAAGGTTAAGGCCACCTAATATAAAGTGGGACCAAAGGTTTTACTTTAAAGTACATTTTAAATCATTGTTTTAATAATCTTTTTTTATGATTTAAAGTACACTTTTTTTATGTACTGACTAACATACTAAAGCACATTTAAAGTACTTGATTATTATAATTCTATTGTTTTATATTACATTTAAAATGAATATATTTTAAAAGTGCTACTTCATTCTTACAAATGTAATTAATTGCATATATATTTTTATAAGTGTGTACACTCACCTAAAGGATTATTAGGAACACCATACTAATACTGTGTTTGACCCCCTTTCGTCTTCAGAACTGCCTTAATTCTACCTGGCATTGATTCAACAAGGTGCTGAAAGCATTCTTTAGAAATGTTGGCTCATATTGATAGGATAGCATCTTGCAGTTGATGGAGATTTGTGGGATGCACATCCAGGACACGAAGCTCCCGTTCCACCACATCCCAAAGATGCTCTATTGGGTTGAGATCTGGAGACTGCGGGGGCCATTTTAGTACAGTGAACTCATTGTCATGTTCAAGAAACCAATTTGAAATGATTCTAGCTTTGTGTCATGGTGCATTATCCTGCTGGAAGTAGCCATCACAGGATGGGTACATGGTGGTCATAAAGGGATGGACATGGTCAGAAACAATGCTCAGGTAGGACGTGGCATTTAAACAATGCCCAATTGGCACTAAGGGGCCTAAAGTGTGCCAAGAAAACATCCCCCACACCATTACACCACCACCACCAGCCTGCACAGTGGTAACAAGGCATGATGGATCCATGTTCTCATTCTGTTTACGCCAAATTCTGACTCTACCATCTGAATGTCTCAACAGAAATCGAGACTCATCAGACCAGGCAACATTTTTCCAGTCTTCAACTGTCCAATTTTGGTGAGCTCGTGCAAATTGTAGCCTCGTTTTCCTATTTGTAGTGGAGATGAGTGGTACCTGGTGGGGTCTTCTGCTGTTGTAGCCCATCCGCCTCAAGGTTGTGCGTGTTGTGGCTTCACAAATGCTTTGCTGCATACCTCGGTTGTAACGAGTCGTTATTTCAGTCAAAGTTGCTCTTCTATCAGCTTGAATCAGTTGGCCCATTCTCCTCTGACCTCTAGCATCAACAAGGCATTTTCGCCCACAGGACTGTCGCATACTGGATGCTTTTCCCTTTTAACACCATTCTTCGTAAACCCTAGAAATGGTTGTGCGTGAAAATCCCAGAAACTGAGCAGATTGTGAAATACTCAGACCGGTCCGTCTGGCACCAACAACCACGCCACGCTCAAAATTGCTTAAATCACCTTCCTTTCCCATTCTGACATTCATTTTTGAGTTCAGGAGATTGTCTTGACCAGGACCACACCCCTAAATGCATTGAAGCAACTGCCATGTGATTGGTTGATTAGATAATTGCATTAATGAGAAATTGAACAGGTGTTCCTAATAATCCTTTAGGTGAGTGTATATTATGGCATACAATTTTCAATATAGATTACATTAAAGTATAAAATGTATATACCATAAATGCTTGTCAGTACATTCATCATATTTCAAAGACAATAAAAGTAATTATAAAATGGCAGGTAACACTTTATTTTACAGTATCATTATTACATGCGTTACGTGCAAAATTACATGCAAATAACCCTAAACCAAACCAATCCCTATTCCTAACCCTATAGTAAGTACATGTAGTTACCCTAAGGGGTAGTGTGACCAAATGACATAAAGATGTACTTAAGTCATATATTGTTTTACAAAATAATAATAATAATAATAAATAAATAAAAATGTACTTTAAAAATGCAAATCTTGGTTACAGTGAGGCACATACAATGTAACTGAATTGGATACAATTTTGGATGGTGTAGAGTCAGCCATCAACCACTGAGGCATGTGAAATGTTTTTTTGTTATACAGTGAGATATGGCTTTGTTCATCAACACATAGGGCCCTGTCATACACACGGCTCAATGCGAAGCCAGGCGCAACGCAAGTGTTTTGTAGTTTCAGCCCGACCCAGTTATCATTTTCACAGTATTTAAATAGCAAATGCCCTCACGCCCATCTATTCGCCCATGTGCGTGCTGGTCTGAAAACCAGGTGTGTTCAGGCGCATTGTTGGCATGTTGCTATTTTGAGGAACTGAAAACGACTGTCTAAAGCATAGACTGTAAAAAAGGATGGATGAGGCGCCGCTTTCTTCCGTTGGCATAACTGAATCCGGCGGTGTTCAAATATGGCGTTGACATCTTGGGTCTCGAGTTTGCGCAGTAGTGAGCGTGAAGTTCACCAAGGTCGCGCCCACACTCCCACCTAATCAACAACTTTTTGTGAAATAAACAGTTATGGAAATGTAGAGAATGAAGTTAAAGCTGCAATCTCCTCCTGAAGTTCCCGAAAAATATCCGTTAGTGCCTCAATGACTACTTCGCTCAGTGAAGCTGTCAATCATGATGTCACACCCCGTTTATATAGCATCAAATAACTAACTATAACCAAACTTATTTAAAGAATGGACATTGAACTAACTAGCCAGGATGCTAGCCGAACTTAGCCCTGCCCACAACATTTGAGGTTGGGAAGTTTGGTCTGGACTTGATCCGTTGTCAACCTATGTGCAACTATGCTCGAACCAGAGCTGTTCGGACCAATCAAATTGCCAGGGCAGACTTTATATGATGATGGACAGATGATAAACAGTAACGTAACCATCAAATTATGTTAGTAAATACTCCTTGTATCCTTAAATTCTTTTTACAACACCAGAAAAGATTGTTTACACTCATCTTCTTCTTCTACTTCTTCCAGCGGACGTGCAGTTGAGTTCTGTTGACAACTATGTCTCGCTCAACATGCGTCACTTACTCCGTTGCTCTGATTGGTTGTAGGTCTATCCAATTGATTAATTTTCTTTCAAGGTTCGGTTGAAACACGCCCCATAATCACAGCCCAATGAAGCAGTATCATTATGACGACATCAGGCTATGAACTAACATCAGCGTGATAAAAAGAAAATGACCTGAGAGAAAATGATTATTTGGAGTATCTTTGTCCCATTACATTTCATTGAGAGGGTGGGGTTTATGACCTGTACTGCTTCCAGTCACCTGAGGGCGATCGAGACGTGTCGGCTTCAGTTTTCAGGACTTGTGTGGCAGGCTTGGTCTAAAGTCAATAGCGCAGTATTGATTGTGTTATTTAAAGAGTGTGTTAGTAACATGCCCCTATAGGCAGGTGCACAACACGTGTGAACTCTGCTTATTACACACACAGGGATGTGCAGCAGCACACAAACATTTTTAACTATTAAAAATAAAAGGATTCCTCTCAGGGGAAACGTTCAGTCTTTCCGCTCTGTAAATAGTGAATCCGCCTTGGTGCAAGCACAACTGGCTTTTAAAGGGAATGGGACCGTTTTAAACTAGCAAAAGTGGATTCAGTGCACCATGTGCTTCAGACCATGCGCTCAGATTGTTAAAATAGAGCCCAGAGAGGTCTGAGAACCCATTACTACTTAAGTGGACCAAAAAATCTTTTGGTCTTTCAGGGATGCTTTTTCACTTGGTTCACCTCTTGGTCCACTTCAAAGGCTCTGAATTTGGTTATTTTAAAGAGAAGTCAAGTGTGAAAACACCATAGACAATGGTTTACCTTCCCTGAAGACATAACTGAGTGTGTTTACATAAATATCTGTCATTTTGATATATTGTTCTGTGTAAAGAACGGAATGTGGCACATTTGTTTTATCTTAATGATCTCGTTTTCATGACCGTTGGAAGCCAGAAACAGAAATTCAATGAATCATACAGCCCTAACGTGTGGCATCTTATCTGTGAGTTGGAATGATTCTGAATAGCTAAGCATTGTGAGTAAATGCTGTGTAAATGCAGCTGTACAGTAGGAGGCTCCGGGTGTGGCCCAAACCTGCAGGTTTATTTGGGCTTTGCTTGTTCTTCCCTTCTCACATTCAATTATTTAGCATGTCTCCTCATCACTCATTCATTCAGTCGAGAGAGAGAGAACTTCAGCAGTGTGTGTGTGTGTGTGTGTGTGTGTGTGTGTGTGTGTGTGTGTGTGTGTGTGTGTGTGTGTGTGTGTGTGTGTGTGTGTGTGTGTGTGTGTGTGTGTGTGTTTGTGTGTTTGTGTGTGTGTGTTCACTGCAGGGCTCAGGACGGATTTCTGCCTTCACTAAGAGCTGTCAAACACGTGTGGAGACTGAGAACATCATGATCAGAGTGCACTGAGTCAGTTTCTCTTATGCACTGTGGAATTACATCCAGTATATGCAATGGCATATTGTTAATGAATAGCTAGCGTGTCGTCTTCATAATAACAGTATATGTCCAGAATAGGAAGTATTCAGTATGTATGTAATTTTGCCATATGTGTATGCAGTGTGTATATACTGTATGCTAATTTTCTGTGCGCATGGAAAACCTGAATAACCAAGTCCCTGCTAAAATCTTAAACATCCAGAGCTTACTGCATTGAATATTTTATCTCCAAATGTATTGCATTTTGATGAACACATTTTGTTCATCGTGATAACGTTTATGAATTTAAGGGGGCTGGGGGTGTTTAAAAATACATATAACTTTATATTTCTGAGATCCCCAAAATCAAGGGATTCGTAGCATTCTTTGTAAATACTAGTGTAAAGGAGCCCTGAAACATGCAACATAGCAAGATCGTGTGACTGTCTGTTTCCTGGATAAATGCATACTGTTTGAAATGTTTATCTTTGCATAATATATATCATATAGTAGGCAGCATCCTGCATAGCATGCGTTAAACACTTGGAACATTGTGACAAAGTGGCAGACGTTGGCTTTTAATCAACGCGCACTGCATACTGCAGTAATTAATTAAATACAACTTTTTTTTATTTTTGAAATAGAACCTGAAACAGAACATGCTATGCAACAGTGAACATTTTAAATGTTGTCTTGTAACCAGACTGCACTGCATGTTTAATTCAGCAAGTGGCATCTAGAAATAAAACTGATGTTTTGCATTTTTAATTCATTTTGTGTAATAGTGCCTTTAATCCTTTGCAGTCCGAACAAAAAATGAATAAAAAAAGTCACAAATCACAGTTGCTGTTAAGTCCAGTTTATTTTTCACTCTGGATGTGGATAGTCAAATCAAGCGCATTGCATTGTGGGATGAAATACTTGTTTTGGCAACTGTAGTCTGCCAAGTATGAAGTGCTGCAATGATGTATTTTTGTCAGCCAACCTGGAAGTTAGCATCACCCTGGTTACCTCGACAGAAACGCAATAGGATTTTTCCATTGGCCTTTGAATAATAGCAGAAAATAAGCTTTGTGACCAACAAAAGGTTATGATTAGTATACGTTTTGTTCATGATAATCTTCATAAATGTCTTCACAAACACTTTTATGAATTTCAAAGCTTAAATGCAATCACTGGACGTAAAAAGCTAAACGTATCTATAAACTAACTACACCACAACCTCTACTCCTCAACTCTTTCAGTCTTTATTCAAAAAAACATTTTCCCTGAAAGTTTGAGTTATAATAGTTTGCATGAGTCGATTATAAACACAACGAGGCTGTGAAAGCGGACTAGATGAGTTTGTGTTCGGCTGATGACGTTTAATGTCCCGATAACCTCTCATTTAGCCACTTGTTAGCTACCGCCTTTTACAAGACGAGTAAAAGCTTTAAAAAGTAAAAAGGCTGATGTACACTGTTGTTGAATAAAATATGAAAAAATATCCTGAGTGTGTTCACCACAGACCTTATTTCAGGCATTTATCCAAAAACGCTTTCGAAAAACCCACTGACTTCAGGACAATGGAAACAGAAATGCTAAAATGATAGCTAGTTTCCAAGTTTTGGTCTACAAAAATTACATCCCTTCAGCATTCCATACACTCCAAAAATGCTCATACTATGCAGGTTGAATGCTATTATAAACAGCGTATGTGACACTTTTCCTTAGGGATGCACCGATATGAAAATTTTGCCCGATGCCGATAATTCTTTATATTTGAAAGCCGATAACTGTTATATTGGCCGATGAATCTAAATCAAATTTGTATATAATTTTTGAGAGCCTGATTACAAAAACAAATGTCTCACTATTAAAAAGCCATGTCCAAAACACACAATTATAATGTTCTCATTATAGTTTTATGTAGTATAAAGGAAGACTTGCGCTGCACATGTTGCACTTAACTGTATTTTCCTTTTTTGAAGTGATTCCAATCATATTTCAAGCAATTCAAAACCATCATGGCGAACAGTGCGCATCCGAAGTGTCTCAGCTGAAGAAAAAAATACATTATTTATCAGCTTTATTATATCGGACAAATGTTCTTATTGGGTCGATAACGATATAACAAAAAATATATATTGTACAGTAAAATATACAGTGCCGATATGGTGGCCAATATATATTGTGCATCCCTACTTTTTCTTATTTGCTTTCTGTTGTTGTTTCTTTAGAGATATTTCCTGATCTGAAGTATCACATTATTGTCTTTGGTAGTTTAAATGTCTCTCTGGTGTTGGTGGTGGTTTAGTTAACCATCAGTTTACTGGATAATTAGTTCTTGTGTCCCTGAATGGTCATTCGTTCTTCCTTGGATCTATTGCTTCATTCCCCCAGGGTCTCTTTGAGGAATAACTATGATTGACCTAAATGTCTTTATGGGTGAGAGAGCCAGGTCCCTCATGAGGGCAGAGGTCACTGTACTGTTTAGTAGGTACTAGAGAGAGTTACAGTTTGTCCCAAAACATGGCTGAAGCCAGCTATGAGGTCACCGGACCTTGGTATTTTTCTGAGGTGTATATAATAAAGGTTGTGAAATAATTGCCTAATATAGTATTAACTCTACTTAAGTGCTGCAAGGATATTCTACAGCACCAGGATCATCTTATCTGAGCTGTCAGTGGTCTGTCACCGCTCGTCAATGTCAAAATATTTTCAGCACGTCTCGACGCAGTAAACGCAGTCATAAAGTGCGAGAAAAGATGTCAGTAGCTAAACTGTTTTAGGATAGAAGTAGTAAACGATTTAGTCTAATTTCGCCGTTTTTTAATTGAAAATAGGCCTAATTTACGTGATTCATGTAGCTGTCAATGTGAGGGGCAAGAAACATTAACAAAGCTGTTTTCAATATATTAGACATAAGATTAATAATGAATGTGTTCATATTGTTAATTCATTCCATAAACGTAGTTACCTAGCTTTCCTGATAGCCTTCAGTAAATTCACTTATCTAAGAAAATTATTCATAAAACATAAATATCAATTGACCCTATGTTTACTTTCACTGACACAGGTGAAAATGACAAGACTCTCAGTCAAAGCTCAGCTTTAGGAGGGAAGAGACAGGGCAAGATAAGGATACTGAGAGAAAAAGATAGAGTGATGGATATGAGGAGAGAGCAGGTATTGACAAAAAACCTCCTGCCCACTGACATGGCTTATATTGTTATCCAATTTTTGGCTTTCAAACATCTTAAATTGCACATATGTAGATCAGGAAAAATCAACATTTTCACAGGGAAGCATATGCCCCCGAACCCCCCTAACTAGCTCAAATTTGGCCTTCTGTGATTATGAAACCCTGTCTACGTCTCTGGTCCTAAAGTTTGTTTGATTTTAAACTCTCATCTTCCAGCTAGTAAAAATAAAAGGTAAAAGGTTCCTCATGGAACCACAGATGCCAATAATGAACCATTATCTTTTTTATCCAGGGAACTTTTGCATTCAAAAGGTTCTTTATAGTCGAAATAGTTTATTAAAATATTCTTCACACTAAGAAAAAATGGTTCTTTTAAAAGCTGCTTACTGAAAGGTTCTTTGAGGAACCAAAAATGGTTCTTCTATGGAATATATGAAAATCCTCCTTTGCAGCCTTTATTTTTTAGAGTGTTGTGATCTGTCAGATTATGAGCGTTTGACACTCGTTCCCTTATTTTTGGACCTCTGTTTCTGTTTCCCTTCCATCCGTTTCAGTCACTCAATCGTATACGCTTCCCTGCCCGCTTAAAGAGCCTAGTGTTTTCCTTGTGACGCTTGGATCTACGTAGGCTCCCACTCTCTCTCTCTCTCTTTCTCTCTCTATGTGTTTCTCTTCCCCTCCCTCCTCGTCTCTCTTCCTCACTTCCCGTCTATCTGTCTCTCCGTATGCTTTTCTCACATCGAGGATGCTGCAGCAGGAGAAATTGGGTCTTCCGGCTCAGGCAGAAGAGGCACCGCAGTATTGAGTCAAGCTTATATTACAAAACAGGAGAGAAAAGAGGGCAGCGCGGACTAAAAGAAGACCATATGGATTTGTTTGAGATGCAAGACGCTGCACACACGGGGTGAAGAGTGTGTCTGGGTCGCTCGGAGGAGGGGAGGGAAAACAGTCCCCACATCCTCCCTCTTGACACTCTCCAACACCCACTCTCTCTCTCTCTCTCTCTCTCTCTCTGTCCGTCCGTGGCTAGCGTTTGTAACATCAATAATCACTGCTACTGGGCTCATTTCTCTCCTCGCTGTAACTCTGTCAGGCCTCTGCATGAGCTCAAGACTGCAAGTCTTTTGTATCTTTTGGGATTTTCTTTGTTTGTAGACCACTTCTTGTGTTCACTGGATTTAATACAGTCACTTAAGGATTTAGTTTGGTCCAAAAATAGTGCACGCTGCACATGTCCTGAATATTTCATCCAGCACAGTTTTGGGACTGCTCGTGTGTGTTCTGGGCAGTGTTGTGTTATCTGCTCACCTGGGCTGAAAGTGAACAATGTGGATTTGGGAACTTGACTGACAGATTCTTCACAGCTTGATTCATGTGGTAATTATAACATGGCATAGTAATGTATCTCTAGTTTAAGAATAACATACTTGAATTTTTTTTCCCAGATATTATTTTTATATTGCAATTTTTATAGCATCATGAAATATGTATATGTATATACATATAAAGTATATATTTTAGGTACTGTGACTTGTGATCATTGTTTTTCACTATTTTAATCATCATTTATTTTTTTGCAGTTAATTTACATTTTTAAAAGTAGAAATATAATAAATGTTGTTTAAAATAGTTCTAGATGAAGTAATGCATGTCATACAGCAGGACACTGCTTGACATTTACTTGAAGTTATAATATAATATAATAAAAGATATATGATATACTGTGTTTTGTACAGGAATAATAAAGTGGTACGTTGTTTGGATTACTTGTGCGTGCATGGGTTAAATGTTTTGTGTCGTTTTCTGTGTGTTGTTGTAATATTATAATTATATGATCTGGTAGACGCTCAGTGTGCTGATCGAATACTGTGCATGTTTGTATTTCAATAAGGTCATTTCAGTATATACACATTTATTATAGTAGAGGTGTATTCAAGTTAGTATATCTGAAATACAGTTGTAATGTTTTTTAAATAATTTAATAGATGTGAACAATAAGGATCAGTCAGGTCAAATTAGGATCATTGAGATGTGCGTTATGAGTGTGATTCCTAACAGGATGTGTTTATGGTTTTGTGTGTCTTATAGATTGGTGATTGGGTGGCAGAAAAAATGCTAATGGCTCGCGACACCTCCCGCGACGAGACTCAGAAGCTTCATAAGAAGTGGCTGAAACATCAGACCTTCATGGCAGAACTTGCTCAGAACAAGGAGTGGCTGGACAAGATCGAGAGTGTAAGTTATGCTGTGCTCACTATCTTTGCTTATAATAGTTGATCTTTAATATACTGTATAAGCATTTTCGGTGTCAGATAATTACGTGTGCGTGAATGCTCAGTGCCATTCTTCATTTGGCTTGAAAAATTCCATTAGGCATCTTGAAATGAAAACACAACTCGGCTAAAAGTCTTTCTCTGTTCTAAAAGTCTCAATACAACATCCTTTTCAAGGACAGTCTGTTCACTCGGCAGCCATACTTACAACGTATCCGGGCAGCTATTTCAGGCATCCAAGTCTTACCTATTTGAATGGAGGAGTCCTGTAAAATCAAGAACTGCTTGCCGAAGTCACAATTAAATAACTTATTTCAAATCAGCAACAAAATCTGACATGAACTCTCCCATAAATATTGTTTCTTAAGCTCAAATAGCGTTAAAAGCTCATTTTTTAGGGTAGACAAGCCACTGCGCATGTGAATGTATGGATGTATTCCGCCACCATATTGTGCGTTGCAGTTTCTCTCATTCATATGTAATAGGAGTGAACTGTCTTTCTATATCAATAGTCATTGCTTTTATTGCATTCTAGTCAATGACTCATGTGAAACAGAGCCAGTAATCAGAGGTGGCATAGCATTTAAAAAGTGTTATATTTAGTGGTACACATGCACTTTCTATGTTTTACTTAGTAATTATTGTTAGTCATTTTTATGGGTTTGTATGAAGTGTACACATTATGCCTTTAAATGCCATTACATGTCCCAATCCTGCACCATTTGTACAACAGACATTAAATTAGGTGAGGAGTTACATTTTTTTTCCCTTGCAGATGGTAAAATGGGCAAAACATTTTTATATTATATTATATTATATTATATTATATTATATTATATTATATTATATTATATATCATATTATATATCATATTATATATCATATTATATATCATATTATATTATATTATATATTAAAATATCCAGAGACTACTAGAACAATGTTATATATTTTGTGGACTTGTGTATTTACATTATCCCAAATGTTTCCAAGGATGTTTAAATCCAGAGAAATAAGCAATTTTAAACAGGACACGGATCGTGTCTGTGCGTCACCTATCAATGATGTCTTACCTGCGTTTCCCTCGATTTCCGGTTTTATTTAGTAGAAACCAAAGACCCTTTAATATGTTTTGTGTTTTATTAGACAGGTGAGCAACTGTTTGGATACATTCATCGACAGAAAACTAATCATCGTTATACAGCTCAACACAGTTAGTCTTATTGTTTAAATCTGGTTTTCTTGATTTACCGAGAGTACCATGTTTTACCATACCTCATATCGATCTAGCTCACTGCAGTGTGAACAAGTGTCTCATAGTCGCCACCGAGCGAATGCACAGAGTAGCATTTTAACAACTTTCAACACACTCAAATGTCTCTAATATGATAAAACAGCGCTGCGTTACCTCACATACACATGAGCAGAAGAAGCTGAAGTGCTCGTCTGTGGCAGAATAAAAGCTCTGCGAAATCAAGGCGTCATCAAGCTACGCCTTTGTTTTGAATAAGCGACCTCTAGGGGTGAAAAAATTACATATTGTGCCTTTAACTATATTATTTTATATTATATTATACCTTCTCAAAAATGATAGATGTGAAAAGCTGTGATGCTCATTGTGCACTGATGTCTGATTGAAAGACTGCTGTTGTTTAATCTGTCAGTTAGGCTGTTTTATTCACATTGATCAGCGTCTCAGCCTCCCCATCTTGAATGGGCCTCTCACAAAGTCCATTAATCATTACTGCACTTTTCTGTGGTAAGCTGCAATAACAGAGGAGGAGAGTCTTGTTGTTTGTTGTTGAATATGGTTTGACAAGGTAGTGTGTGTTTGATGTATTCTGAATTTGTCAAGGTTTACAACACAAATGTATGTAAACTGTGTTTTGGGGTCAGTAGGGGTGAGATACCAGAAACATTTTGTGAATCGGAAACACTGAGAGGACAGATGATATGGATGTGTGATAGGCTTGGTGACATTTTTTTAAAATATATATATAAATATTTGTGTATATGCTCTGAAATTCCTTAAAAGGCATGAGAGATGTGTCTCTCTTGTGTATGTGTGGGTATGTGTATCTTTAAATGTGGTTGTCGCTCAACCTTGCAGTGTGTACGAGGCCTTTGATACTGCCAGTGAAGTTCATGAATATACAGGTCCTTCTCAAAAAATTTCCATGATGTAATGATAAAATTTTAATTTCATATATTTTAGATTCATTGCACACCAACTGAAATATTTCAGGTCTTTTATTGTTTTAATACTGATGATTTTGGCATACAGCTCATGAAAACCCAAAATTCCTATCTCAAAAAATTAGCATATCATGAAAAGGTTCTCTAAACGAGCTATTAACCTAATCATCTGAATCAACTAATTAAATCTTAACACCTGCAAAAGATTCCTGAGGCTTTTAAAAACTCCCAGCCTGGTTCATTACTCAAAACCGCAATCATGGGTAAGACTGCCGACCTGACTGCTGTCCAGAAGGCCATCATTGACACCCTCAAGCGAGAGGGTAAGACACAGAAAGACATTTCTGAACCAATAGGCTGTTCCCAGAGTGCTGTATCAAGACACCTCAGTGGGAAGTCTGTGAGAAGGAAAAAGTGTGGCAAAAAACGCTGCACAACGAGAAGAGGTGACCGGACACTGAGGAAGATTGTGGAGAAGGACCGATTCCAGACCTTGGGGGACCTGCGGAAGCAGTGGACTGAGTCTGGAGTAGAAACATCCAGAGCCACCGTGCACAGGCGTGTGCAGGAAATGGGCTACAGGTGCCGCATTCCCCAGGTCAAGTCACTTTTGAACCAGAAACAGCGGAAGAAGCTCCTGACCTGGGCTACAGAGAAGCAGCACTGGACTGTCGCTCAAATTTTGCTTGTCATTCGGAAATCACGGTGCCAGAGTCTGGAGGAAGACGCCAAAATGCCAAAATGCCTGAAGTCCAGTGTCAAGTACCCACAGTCAGTGATGGTCTGGGGTGCCATGTCAGCTGCTGGTGTTGGTCCACTGTGTTTTATCAAGGGCAGGGTCAATGCAGCTAGCTATCAGGAGATTTTGGGGCACTTCATGCTTCCATCTGCTGAAAAGCTTTATGGAGATGAATATTTCGTTTTTCAGCACGACCTGGCACCTGCTCACAGTGCCAAAACCACTGGTAAATGGTTTACTGACCATGGTATTACTGTGCTCAATTGGCCTGCCAACTCTCCTGACCTGAACCCCATAGAGATTCTGTGGGATATTGAGAAGAGAAAGTTGAGAGACGCAAGACCCAACACTCTGGATGAGCTTAAGGCCGCTATCGAAGCATCCTGGGCCTCCATAACACCTCAGCAGTGCCACAGGCTGATCGCCTCCATGCCACGCCGCACTGAAGCAGTCATTTCTGCAAAAGGATTCCCCGCCAAGTATTGAGTGCATAACTGAACATAATTATTTGAAGGTTGACTTTTTTTGTATTAAAAACACTTTTCTTTTATTGGTCGGATGAAATATGCAAATTTTTTGAGATAGGAATTTTGGGTTTTCATGAGCTGTATGCCAAAATCATCAGTATTAAAACAATAAAAGACCTGAAATAAATCAGTTGGTGTGCAATGAACCTAAAATATATGAAAGTTTAATTTTATCATTGCATTATGGAAAAGAATTAACTTTTATCACAATATGCTAATTTTTTGAGAAGGACCTGTACTGTATTGTAGATACAGTATTTGATGTTGCCGGCCAGCCACAGTGTGTGATAGTATGTGAGGTTTGTGTTTGAAGGTTTCTCTCGTTTCTGTCTTGACCTAGTATTTCCTGTAGACAGCTAAATGCTCGGGCCCATTTCTCTGTCATATAACCTTAAACTAGTTTCCAGGAATAGAAATATGCTGAACTGCGCTGCCTACATATTTATAAGAGCGTCCTGGATTCATGTACCACGCACTTATTTTCTGCTGAATTTGGCTTGTTTGGACAGGTTTACGTTGCTTTCTAAATGATTCACACATTCACAGTGTTCACGGGTGGATTCTCAAACATCAAATCAATCTTTTGTTTATGGTTATGAAAAGGAAAAAAACTGTACATTCTTGGTCCTATTGTTCAGCCAGAAGTGTTAATTTACACATATCCAGTGTCATAATTTAATAATTCATGGTTAAGATTTAGCCAAAATAATGAAGCATTACAAATTGGCCAACATGTATGATATCGGATAAATTAGCTTTGATATAATATTAATTTTACTTACCATGGAAAAAAAATTACTTTAACATGCCACAAGCATGCTATACAAGCTCATGCCTATCACTCAATCACAGCCAACTGTATATGACAGGCTCTTTCTAAATATGTGTTTACATGACAAAAATAAATTAGCTCGATTAAGGGAAAACACAGCTTACCTCCCCTAAACATATTTTACTACAGCCTTTTTAGGCCTTTTTTATAGGACATCAGTTGCAAAAAAAACAAAAACAAAAAGCTCAGTGCACGTTTTTTGAGCATTACAGTTATCCATATTAAAATAGTAATATGAAAATAAAACATAAAAGTATGATCCTCATGGATGTGGCAGTATTTGACATTTAGACATGCAGAAATGTCAAATTCATGGTCAGTCATATTGATGCCTCTGAATTAGGATACTCAGAGAAGTCGTTTTGGTTGAGCTTTCATTATCTGCAATTCATCTCATATTCATACACATTTTTGAGTTGGTGGTATTGAGTGATATTGAGTTGATATATGTCTGATAGTGTTCATTATCATTGAGAAACTTCATGAGGTTTTCACAGTATTGCTAGTATTTTTTTTTTTTACAAAGTTCACCCTAAAATGAAAATTAAGTAACTTACTCACGCTGGTGTGGTTCTAATGGCGGAAGCCAATTCTTTTATGGACCACAAAAATGTCCCGCTTGCAGTCGTCCATATAAAGGCAGTAAATAGCATCCAGCATCAAGTTTGTTAAAAAAGATCCAAAAGTATCACAGAATGATCCCATGCGATGTGCCATATATCCCAAGTGTTCTGTGGGTAGAAGATATTAAATTGAATGTGTTATTTAATAAGAATCCTGCCCTCGGCCATTGGTCTTCTGTGCATGACTGCACGTTTGTGAGCCTTTAATAGTCTCGCCCTGAAAAAGCACAAAAGTTGTAAGAAATCAAGATTAACAAAAACACAACACAAAATCTAAAATCGAATGTACCTTCTTCACTGAGGTGAATATATCCGTTGTGTAGTTATCAAGTTAACTTCTGTCAACTGAAAGGGCAATGCTGTTTTATTTGGGCAAAACAAAACAGCATTACCTTTTTAGCTCCATATTTTGTTTGTTCTGACCCCTTGATGTCACAAGTGTTGCTGGTTTTGTCAAAGAATAACTTTTTTGGGATGTCTAGGTGTTGCATTTCATGTAGCGCTTTTGTTAATCTTGGAGCTTTTTCTGGATGAGACAGAGTAAACCACGGCACAAGTAGAGTCTCACGAAGCACAGAAGACCAACAGCCAAGGTCAAGATTTGTATTAAATAATAAATAAAATGTAATCCCCAGAATATATGGCACGTGTTGCATGGGATCATTCTGTGATACTTTTGTGTCTTTTTTTAAAAGCTTGATGCTGATCGCTATTCATTACCACTATATGGATAAGCCTTGGTTTCCTTTGTTACACTTTATTTAGGAATGTCATTGTTACATATTTTACTTTATTACTCAGTACTTAAATGTATAATTAGTCACAAAGACACCTTAAAATAAGGTGTAACCCTTTATTTTAAGGTGACATTACATTGTACTCACTCAAATATGTACTGAGTAATATGAATTAACTACATGTACTTCCTATAGAGTAAGGGCTAGTGTTTGGGTTAGGGTTAGTTAAATATGCATAATTTACTGTTATGAGGTAAGTACATGTAGTAACCTTAGTCACCTTAAAACAAAAATGTTACCTTTTTCTTTTGTGGTCCGTAAAAGAAAGAAGGACTACTTGTTTTGCATTAGAACACGCCAGGGTGAGTAAATGATGACTTCATTTTCATTTTGGGTGAACGTTTCTTTTCTGAAGCAATATGTTCTTTACATCCTCACTGTCAGAGCTTCTGCTCATTAGTCTGTATTTTCCTGTAAACAGTGATGTGCAGCGATACACCCTTGCAGTGGACACATGCGTAATAATTATAACATGCTGTTTTGACTAGTTCTGCTCCAGTGTCACTAACCCGGCAGCTGTCACATGGAGCAGTCATGCCAAGTGAAGTGAAGGGAAGGGGAGTATCTGTTGCTAGGTAACAGTTCCCTCATCACTGCCCACCCCCCCAAAACAACTCCCATGTGTGAAGGTCATTTGTACTGCCTTGTGTTTGCACATCACAGGAAGTGATGAGATGTACTTCCTGGTCAGAATAAACCGGAATAATGCTGGCGCCAGAAGGAAAAAATACAAATCGTTTTGCAATTTTATGCAATAAAGGTATCCGGTTACTCATTACAGTAAGGTCCCATTAGTTAACAGCAGTTAATGCATTTACTAATACTTTGTCAAAGTATTTATTAATCCTCATCGTCTGTGCCTCTCTTGTGTGGTGTGCCCCAGGGATCCATTTTGGGTCCCTTGTTGTTATCCCTTTCTATGCTTCCCTTGACCCACATTTTTCAGAAGTGCAACATTTCATATCAGTGTCATGCGGACAATTCTCAGCGCTATCTTCCAGTAAGGCTTGACACCATTTTTCATTCGATGTGTTATTGAAATGCATTAATGATTTAAGTAATGTTAACAAATGGAACCCTTATTGTAAATCCTCTGTACAGAAATTCTTCAAAAAAGCAAGGAAATAAATTAAGTAATATTGCGATAATGTTTTATTTATTTGTTACGAAAACATTTTTCTTTACTTAAACCACATGGTGTGTTTATCATGGCAGATAATTAAACAATCTCATTATATAATTGGGATTTATCTAGTTAGCATGTCCAATTAACCACACAATTTCCTGGACCAGTTTGTTTCGAAGCCTGAGGGAAGATCTGTGAGTGTGATCTGTCTCTCTGTTTGCAGCCTTCTCCTCCATGCAGTTGCTTTGTTCTCTCTCTGGTTTTCTTGTTTGTTAGATCATGCATATACTTCATATTAAAACGTATATATTTCCTGAAATTACCGTCTCTGTTACAGGACGATGTTGGCCCGCTGGATTTGATTGTCTGGCGCATTTTTAACATTCATTACGACATTATTTTTTAACAATATTAGGGCTGTCACAAATCGATTCCTCAATTAAATTTGAGTACTCGATTTTAAAATATTCTCAATTGCAATTTACCGTGTTGAGTAACCGGCAAAATAACGGAAGTGGCACATTCCTCAGACGAGAATCCATGAACCACATCATTAGACCGTTTTCTAAGGCTTCACAGTGTATTTAAACCATCCTATAGCACAGTGGCTGTAGCACTTATATTGTAAAAAAGTGGCCAGATGTTAAAGTGAACATTTAAATAAAATTACTTGATTACTAAATTAATCGTTAGTGACAGTCTTAAACAATATAAATGATATACAGTGATGTCCTTCTGTGTTAAATACATTCATTTAAGTAACTTGTAAAGAAAAACTGTCAGTCTGAATTACCTCTTGCCCGTAGAATTAACATAACTAGGCCTAGAACATATTACTAAATTACATCAGAGGTTATAAATTAAAAACAGAGGAATTCAGTTACAAGTTTTTTTCTTGGGAGTTTTTTTTTTCTCTTAAAGGGACAGTTCACCCAAAATTTTACACATATTTTTAAATTAAAACAAATTCACTTATGGAATTTATAAAAAATATCTTCATGGAATATGATATTTATTTAATATCCTAATTATTTTTGACATAAAAGAAAAAATCGATAATTTTGACCCATACAATGTATTGTTGGCTATAACCCCAAATATACGCGTGCGACTTATGACTGGTTTTGTGTTCCAGGGTCACAAATACAGCTGGAAAGCAGTGAAAATGCAACCTTATTAACTATTCATGCCCCAGTGCATGATGGGAACACCAGTATTAGAAAGTTGAGCAAGTTTTACTAAATTTTATAATGTTGATATTTACGCTTTTATTTATTCAAGCTTAAATTAAGTGCTAATACAGAATTTACTTGTTTTTTGAATTCTTGTATGAACTAACTTATTCAGGTAGAAAACTGTAGTATTTACTTTACCACAGAATCATTTTTATCAGTGTCATCAATTACAAATGATCCCTTTAAATTCTTAGTGTAGCTTCAATTAGTGCTACTCCATTTCTGAAATTTGTCTTTAAATGATTGTTTACATCCTTAAAGGACTTTTTATATTAACATAATAGATCTCCAGTCCTCAGCCAAAACACTGTTTCCTGGAGGGTATTTATTATGGTTGGCTCCTCTGGGAAGCATGCTTACAGCTGGGCCGGGGGTTACTAATTCCCAGAGCAATATGGTACCTAACTAGTTCAGTGTTGTGTATCACTGGTTCCTTGTATACTCACATACACGTGATTTGCTGGTATCCTGCATATTAATTGGCAACATTTGAATAATAGGATTTTAGTTTGCTGCCATCTTGAAAGGACATGCAAAATCATAGTGACAATATTGCTTTGATGAAACTTCAAGAGTCCTTCCTACATTGTGACTCATTACACACTCAGACACAGATTATGTCTTATTCCTCCCACACCAACTCTTCCCTCAAGTGTTTACTCTTTAGTGTTTTGTCACTGCCACTGCACAGTGACACAGGAGTCAACGATGTGACTTTATGCACATCCAGTGCATGTTGAAAGAGCTCAGGCCAGATTCCTGAGGAGGCAGAGAACAAGAAATGCTGTCATCAAGAGAGAGAAGTTACATAAAGCCTCACGTAGATCCATTTTTAAACCAGTTCTGTTGCGTGAAGTGGCTCCACTGTAGACCAAAACCAGTCCTCGCCTCTATCGCCTCTTAAAGGGATAGTTCACCCTCAGTATTTTTCTCATACTATGGAAGTCAATGGGGCCCATCGCCTTTTTGGTTACCCACATTTTTCAAAATATCATCTTTTGTGTTCAGTAGAAGAAAGAAACTCATACAGGCTTGGAACAACTTAAGAGTGAGTAAATGATGATGACAGATTTTGTCTGATGATTTTGGGTGAAGTATCCCTTTTAAAATAGGTGGTTTTCACAGCGATGCCGTAGAAGAACCATTTTTGGTTCCCCAAAGAACCTTTCAGTGAACGGGTCTTAAAAGAGCCATTATTTTCTTTGAACATTTTAATAATCTAAAGAACTTTTTCCTCTATAAAGGATATTTTGTGCTGTAGAAATGTTCCAGAGATGTTAAAGGTTCTTCATGTAACCATCAATTAAAATAAAGAACTATTATTTTTAATGCAGATGCAGCACTGCTTTCCCATGCTCACCCAAAAAGCTGAATATGGAAATGAATGGAAATTTTGATTTCTCAAATGGTCATAAAAAAGGCTTTACCTGTACAGTCTTGTTCTGTTCTCACCTTCAGACATACAGAACAATAAATATGTCTGTGAATACATTTCTTATACCACAGCTAATGTAACCTTTAGAGATCATTTGTCGTATTTCACAGCTCTCTTCTCGCATAAAAAATGGCTTTGCGGCAGCTGTTGCAATGTGACATGCATGACTGGGACAGACTCCCATCAGATTACACATACACAGTCCCTCCACTGATATTGGCACCCTTGGTAAATATGAGCAAAGGCAGCTGTGTAAATAAATCTGCACTCTGTATCCTTTTGATCTTTCTTTTTTTTTTAAAGCACAAAAGGCCCCACTTTATATTAGGTGGCCTTAACTACTATGTACTTACATAAAAAAATAAGTACAATGTACTTACTGTGTTCATATTGTGTTGCAAAACACCTTTGCAAATATTGAGGTGGATACGGGTAGGGTTAGGGACAGGTGTGGTGGGATGGGTAAGTTTAAGGGTAGGGTTAGGTGTAAGGGAAGTGTCAACTGTGTAATTACAAATGTAACTACAGAAATTAATTACAGATGTAATTACATGCAGGAATTTTTTAAAATGTAAGTACAATGTAAAAACATGTATGTACACAATAAGTGCAATGTATCAAATAATTAATTAAAATGTTAGTACATAGTAGTTAAGGACACCTAATATAAAGTGGGTCCGCACAAAATTCTAACCTTTTATTGAAAGTGGGGGGAAATTCTCATTATGAAATACATGTTTTTTCTCTAGTTCACATTGACCACAATTATTGGGACCCAATTATTCCAACATCCTTTTCCCAAGATAACATCTCTGAGTCTTCTTCTATAATGCCTGATGAGTTGGGAATCTCTCTTTTGTTTTGATTTTTTATCTGCTGGTATTCGCTAGAATCAATGATGCCATGGATGCCATGTCCAGAGCCTCCAGCTAAAAAAATAGGCCCCCTACATTAAAGATCCAGCTGTATTTTTAACCGTGGGCATGGGGTACTTTTTATCCCGGTTTGCTGCCAAAAAGCTCTTTTTATAGTTTCATCCGACCACAGAACCAGGTCCCGTCTGAAGTTCCAGTCGTGTCGGACAGCTGAATATGCTGGAGTTTGTTTCTGGATGAGCGAGGAGGATTTTTCTTGAAACCCTCCTAAATAACCTGTGCTGATGTAGGGGTTGTTTGATACATTTTTTTTGGCTTTCTGATCCCAAAACTCAAATCTCTGCAGTTCTCCATCTGTGATCCTTGGAGAGTCAAACTCAAACCCTCCTCCTCTCGTGCATTAGCAGAAATAGACACACGTCCTCTTCCAGGCAGATTCGCATCTGTAGTTGAATGAACTTCTTAATTATTGCCCTGATGGTGGAAATGGGGATTTTCAATGCTTTAGCTGTTTTGTGAAGCTCAACAATATTTAGCTGCACATCAGAACTATATTCTGTGGCTTTACTCATTGTGATGAATGATTAAGGGAATTTGGCCTTTGTGTTTCCTCATATTTATACTCCTAATCAAAAAAATAAACAATGCAGATTTATTTTCACAGCTGCCTTTGCTCATATTTACCAAGGGTGCCAATATTAGTGGAGGGGACTGTGCAAATCACTGGAGGGCACTTAAAATGTAGACACTGCCGTTACGTGCATCTATACTGGATATAAATCTCATGTGATCACCTCAGACTCCATGTTGATAAGATGTCATATTTTTTATTTTTATTTATTTTTTCATGCAGTATGAATAATTTTGTTTCATTTTGTAAGTCTGTATGGGCTACATTTTGCCATCATAGTCATCATTCTGGGTTAAGCTGTCATTTACATATAATAAAAAAAAGCATGAATATTTAATTAAATAAGCATTGTTTAAATCTCGCAATTGGGGCAGGACTCATAAAGGTGCTAACCTCTTTTAAAATTACTAATGCAGCTAAACGTTGCTTAATCCAGTAATGAAAATGTCTGAACCCATGTCTGAACATTTTAACAAAGGTCAAGAGTTTAATTAACTAATTTTTCTGTATATTATGTAATTATGCTTTAATTAGATAACATATTGTTGACAGTACGCAGATTATTGGAGTATGTTTTACAAGAAAATACAGTTTTAGTCTTCGTACTTCAAAATGTTGTTGTTTTTACTCGCCGTTTCTTCGTTATGATTGTGATGGGGAATTTACTAGCAAATCCTGATTGAAAATTGTTTCAAAGTAAATCCTACACCAATTATTTTTCACTTCATTGTGCATAGCTCCACATCTTCCTCTTTTTTCACAGTCACACACACACACACCTCAGATAGCCTGTGATGTAGCTGATTGGCTGACGGCGTGTGTGTGTGTGTGTGTGTGTGTGTGTGTGTGTGTGTGTGGGAAGCAGCCGGTCTGATTCCTGTGCTCATGGGCATCATTTCCATGGTCACTGCTGTATCGCTGTACCAACCCCCTTCCCCCTCACCCATTCCTGACAGAGAGGATGAATTATAATGGTTCACTGTGTTGGGGGAGGGGCTCTGCATGTCCATGTATGTGCATGTGTGTTTTAGGATCCCATGGTCTGTGAGATGATCAGGTGGGGGAGGGACAATGTGTGTGTGAGGTGTATAAGTTTAGTCTGCGCTCATGCCAGCTTCTGAAGACCTTGGCACTGTCTGTAATATGGAAAATTGTTCCAAAAAACTGCCTGTGCACTAGCGTATTTATAATGAACGAGGAACAAAAGTATTTGTAATGAACGAGTTGGGAAAAAAACAAAGAAACAATGAGATGTAAATAGGTTTTTACATTTTCTACAGAAAATATGTGTGGTCCTTGACCTTGCCTATGCAAAAGTTGTCCCCATTGTGCTAGGCAGTTGCCAGGGCATTGATATGTGGTTGGTTATGTGTTGTGTTTGTTCTGGTGGGAATTACGAGCCCGATCTTAAAGACCCCCTGTGGTGAAATGTTGTCTATGTGGTGTTTTTAATATGCTTTAAGACAAACCATGTGCAAATTCATAAGTCAACACCATTGCACCTTTTTTGATCACTTTTACTCGGGACATGCTAGTATTATGCTAAGCTAAGCTAAGCTATCGGCGAGCCTGCCTAACTAAAACAATGCATGCACTGAGACAAAAATGCATTTGCCCACATATCTAAATGTAGGAAAGATGTTGAATAATCCCTATTTCAAAAAACGGTGGAGTGTTCCTTCAAGTCTCGAGCGTTTAATATTTGCAGTAGTTTTTAAAAACATACATTAAGCACACAATAAGTGTTCAAGACAATGAAAGCACACTTCTTTTCACGATAATTTTTATGATAGTAATGATAATAATGATAGTGGCAGTAACAGACCTAAATGCCCTAAAATGCCTTCTTTAAAACTGTGTTCTGTTTGTGTAGTTCTAACTTTTAAAGCTAAATGAGGAGCACAGATGAGCGTCTAAGAGCAAATAGACTTCAGCAGTTTTATAATCTGTGTGTGTCTGTGATGGAGCATCTGCTCTCATTGTTAGATCAGATCTCTGTGTCCTGAGCTGATCTGAAGTGACGCAGGTGCCGTTTTCTTTTAGATATGATGAAACCCAGACCTGGCCAACTGTACTTGTGTGAATCACAGTCCTCAGCGCTTTGATTATTGTGATGTGGTAATGACTAGTTAAACTCTCAGAATAAGCAAATGCTTTTTTAACAGATGTGCCGTTTCCTTTGTTAGAACATGTTGGCTTTCATGAGCTGCGTGTTTTGAGAGTGATTTGAATCATTCGGTTTAATTGAACTGGTTAAAAAATGATTCACTGATTCGATTAATTGCATTTATTTTTTAGTCAAATAAATATTTATTTAAAGGTGTGTCAAGTCATACAGATTGTTTCAAAGCAGCTTTACAGAGAAAACAAAATGATGAAGTTTGGCTGTTGTTCAGCTGAAGTTCAGTGTTGATTCAGGTCCGTTGTATCATCAATTATTAAATTAGTTTATTTCATCTATAAAGCAGTTCTGCAGAAAATTATGATATCATCCAGCAAGTGTTGATGTCATCGTGTGTTTTTTATTATAGTGCAAAAATACTATGAAAAAATGTGTGCTTAATTATATTAAATGTGCACATCAAATCTTAACAGTATAGTTTAAAAAAAGTACTCTAAGATAATATATTAATGAAATAAAAGGCCACTTAAGTGTGCTTAAGAATAGTTTATATTAGCATGACATCTGCTGTTTCTTAACACACTTAAGTACACTTTTAACACAAAGAAGTCATTAAAATTATAATTTTAGTAATTGTTTTAGTAACACTTATTTTGAGCTGCTGAATAAGATACAAAAGCACATGTAAAGTACTTGTTATAATTGTAACTGTAGTGTATATTATATTTAAAATATAGGGCCCCACTTTATATTAGGTGGCCTTAACTACTATGTACTTACATTAAAAAAATAAGTACAATGTACTTACTGTGTTTATATTGTGTTGCAAAACACCTTTGCTGATATTGAGGTGGGATATGGGTAGGGTTAGGGACAGGTGTGGTGGGATGGGTAAGTTTAAGGGTAGGGTTAGGTGTAAGGGAACTGTCAACTGTGTAATTACAAATGTAACTACAGAAATTAATTACAGCTGTATTTACATGCAGGTATTTTTTAATGTAAGTACAATGTTAATACATGTATGTACACAATAAGTGCAATGTATCAAATTATTAATTAAAATGTTAGTACATAGTAGTTAAGGACACCTAATATAAAGTGGGTCCCAATATAGTAAATTGCAACAAATGTGTAGTTACAAATGTATATATTTAATTACAAGACATACAAGTTTCAAAGTAATTATGAAATTACATACTACTCACAAAAGTTCAGCTAATTACATTTAATATTTAAACTATGATACATTTTTATGTAATTACAAAGAAAATGCGATTAATTGTCAAAAACTTTGTATTTACTTTGCTCTTAAAGCCACAATATGTAAGATTTTTGGATTAAAATCTTAGAATAATGTTATATATTTTGTGGACTTGTGTATTTACATTATCCCAAATGTTTCCAAGAATGTTTAAATCCAGAGAAATAAGCAATTTTAACCAGGACACAGATCGTGTCTGTGCGTCACCTATCAATGACATCATACCTGCGTTTCCCTCGATTTCCGGTTTTATTTAGCAGAAACCATGAAAACACCAAAGACAGTTTAATATGTTTTGTGTTTTATTAGACAGGTGAATAACTGTTTGGATGTATTCATTGACAGAAAACTAATCATCGTTATACAGCTCAACACAGTTAGTCTTATTGTTTAAATCTGGTTTTCTTGATTTACCGCGAGTACCATGTTTTACCATCCCTCATATCGATCTAGCTCACTGCAGTGTGAACAAGTGTCTCATAGTCGCCACCGAGCGAATGCAGAGTAGCATTATAACAACTTTCAACACACTCAAATGTCTCTAATATGATAAAACAGCGCTGCGTTACCTCACATACACATGAGCAGAAGAAGTGGAAGTGCTCGTCTGTGGCAGGATAAAAGCTTGAATAAGCGATCTCTAGCAACCAAAAAATTACATATTATGATTTCCAATTTCCATAACAAGTACTCTTTTTAAAAGTAAGTTAAAGTGTGCTTCTTTGTACAAGGGCAGTAGTATTTGGGAATCTTGTTTGGAAGCTATGGTTATTTTTGCAGTTGCCACGAGTGGATCAGAAATAACAGTTTTCACCTTTGAAAACTGATGGTTCTCTCTTCCTCTCTGTGTTCTCAGGAGGGCCAGCGGTTAATGCAGGAGAAGCCGGAGCTGAGCGCGCTGGTGAAGAAGAAACTGGAGGAGATCCGTGAGTGCTGGCAGGATCTGGAGAGCACCACCCAAGCCAAAGCCCGGCAGCTGTTTGAGGCCAACCGGGCCGACCTGCTGGTGCAGAGCTACTCCAGCCTGGACCAACAACTCCAGCAGCTTGAGGGACAGCTTGCACATGTGGACTACGGCCAGGACTTGACCACTGTCAACAAGCAGCTGAAGAAACTTCAGGTCTTGACTCTTTATTTTTTACAGACACATGCGTCAGCAGCTTTCAGTTCTCTCATAAGTGTTTAGCATCAAGATCCTCCAGAACTTGTTTTTATCAGATTGCTGGTTTCCAACATGCCTTTAATTTGCTCTTTATTTCTTTCCGATTCCTGTGCTGAAGACTTTTATTTTATTTTCCACTGCTGCATTTACTGGTAATATGAGCCTCATCATTGTCCACCGTATGAGTGTATTTCATGTCGCTGGTGTGGCTCTCCTCTCTGACAGCATGCCATGGCTCTCAGCTGATCTGAGTTCAGTTTCAGCTCTGTCCCCACGTCACTCCATCCACATCACCATCAGCGGTATTGTAGCATCTTCATTTCGCTTTCATTATTTGCACACACCCTCTCTTTCTTTCATTTTGCCTTTTCTCTCTTTGAATTCCCATCAATCTTCACCAGAATATATTTCATATGTGCATCATATGCGGTCCTATGTGTGTATGGGAGTGTGTGGTTATATTTCCTATCCTTTTATACATCAGCATATTTCAAATGGTCACTAAAGAAACATATGCCTTCAGTAACATCTACTGTAATTAAACATTGAGCTCTTGTAGTTTGTTAGCTCTATCTCTCCAGGTGTGCAGGTCAAAATTAAAATAATCAAAATGTATCTTCTTTTTTTAAGGTTCAGTTGCATATGTTATAATACTAGTAATAACTTACAGTTATAGTCTCTTTTAGTTTGATGTTAACTGTGCCTTAACTCAACGAATTGCTGCTTCTCATTTCAGAACGACAATAGTAGGTCACAAGTTTAAATCTCATTATTGTAATTATGAGAATTGATATATGAGTTTGGATTGGTCGTTTCCTCTAGTTCACTTCACTGTCTTCATTTATGTAACATCGTACCCGAATGGGGCATGTTGATCTTTTTCAGAAGTTTGGGATTGGAAAGATTTTTTAAATGTTTTTAAAAATAAGTCTCTTAAACTCACAAAGGCTGCATTTATTTGATCAAAAATGAAGTAAAACCATAACATTGTAAAATATTATTACAATGCTTATGTTGCAAATGTTAATACATTTTAAAATATACTTTATTCCTGTGATCAAAGCAGAATTTTCAGTGTCACATGATCCTTCTATATCCTAATATAGTAATTTGGTGCTCTTATAAATATTATGTTGAAAACAGTTGCTTATTATTATTGTGGATACCGTGATAATTTTTTAAGAACGTAAAAAAACAGCATTTATTTAAAATAGAAATCTTTTGTTGCATTATAAATGTCTTTACTGTGACTTTTGATCAATTTAATCCATCTCTGCTGAATAAAATTAATAATTTCTTTCCCCAGAAAAAAAAACAAAAACAAAAACTTACTGAACCCAAACTTTTGAATGATAGTATATGTTCTGAAGATATCATACCTAGTTTGCAATTTTCAATGACATCCACTTACTTTCAATAAGCCAACACGTTTTCTTTGGAAGTTTGAAAGGTTTATGATGATGTCATAACTCACTTCCTGTCTCCTCTTGTCTTTCTGGTGTTCTTCCTCTACTCTTTCCCACTATCTATATTGTCATAATGTTGAACTGTGTATTTCTCTGTCCCTCTCTCTTGGATGTCCACTTTGTTCTCCTGACTTTCTTTCCTGTTCTACACCTCAACCGTTGCTCATTCATCATGTTCACTCCTCTTCCACCTCTCTCTTGCTTACAGACGATGGAGTGTCATATGGAGGAGTGGTATAAAGAGGTTGGAGACCTGCAGGCCCAGGCGGCTTCCATCCCTCAACAGGGGGAGGTGATGGAAAAGGTGTCCGAGAAACAAGTCGGAGTGGAAACGCGGATTGTACGACTGATTGAGCCTCTGAAAGAGAGACGTCGTATCCTGCTGGCCTCTAAAGAAGTGCACCAAGTTGGCCGTGACCTTGAGGATGAAATTGTGAGCATAACAATCTCATTACAACCATTAGCTTTCATATATTTTGATCTTTTCAACATATCTTGTCGTGTTTGTCCACAGTTGTGGATACAAGAGCATCTTCCAATGGCCACTTCTCAGGAAAATGGGACAAGTTTACAAGCTGTACAGCAACTCATGAAGAAGAATCAAGTAAGACAACATCAAAATCTCTATCTGTCTGCGAACATCTTAGATGATGCCGGTTTAGGCTAGTCTAGCTGGTTGACTTGAGGCTGGAATACACTACATGGCTTTTGCCCAGATTGTTTCCCATAGTTTTTGTCTCAATACTAGTTATCAAAAGTCAGAGCCAGTCTGCAGATTTTAGGCAGTTGAAGTTGACAGATTTCATAGAAAATCACATAGTGTATAATGGCCACAGAATCCAGTCGGAGGAGATCAACATGTTTAATACTTTGAGCTGATTTTAAAACACATCGTTTTATTTGTCATGTCTCCTAGTAATGCAGCACATGTTTCGGTGTGAGTTTTGCCCTGTTTACACCCAGCATTAAGACGTCTTTTCATCAATCCGATCACAAGTGGACAATGCTAAATACAAGTGTAAACAGGGTTTAAGGGTGTGTTCACACTTGGCAGGTTTGGTTTGATTAAGACAAACTGTGGTGCGATCGCTCTGTTAGTGCGGTTCATTTGAATATGAACGCTGCCATCTAAACCCCTGTGTGCACCAAACAAGTGAACTGAGATCGCTGATAAGATGGGTCTCGTCCACTTTCAAACAAACTCTGGTGCGGTTCAAATGAAATATAATCGCAACACGGATCAAAAGCGAACCAAAAATTAGACATTATATGACCCCAGAATGCTCACACATGTTTTTTCTCATAATAGTTGCCCATCAGAGTTCGTTGCAGACGTTAGAACCGTGTCTCCTCGCAGCAGATCTTGGTTTGTGTGTGACGGAGGGAAACGCTGTTTTGACTCCTTTAAACATTTTATAGCTATTTAAAAGAATATTTAGCATATTTAGCCCAGCATACAGTGTTGTTTTGGGTGTTTGTACGTTCCATTGCGAAATGTATGTAATAAAAGCCGACCAATCAGGTTGTGAACATTCAGTATCTCTACGTCTTTCAGTTTGGTAACTTTAGGTTTGGTGTTAAAAATGCCAATATAAATGCTAAGTAGGGACCAGAACTTTTTTTTTTTGGTCCGGACCAAACGATCCAAGAGAACCGAACTATAAGTGTGAACACACCCTAAAATGTTTTGAGCTTGTCCGGTTTCGACTACTTCCAGAGGTAGTCGAAAACGCATTTGACCAGATTGCTTTCATAGTGTAAACGCTCATGTGTAAGATGCGTAGTGCGTAAACATTATGGGAAGTGCGCTAGCCGGACAGGATTTAACATTTTACATTTATTCATTTAGCAGATGCTTTTATCCAAAGTGACTTACAACTGAGGAATACAGGAAGCAATCCGTCATGAAGAGGCGAAAATTCACAAAAGTGTCTGAAATACTACATTTTGGGCATTTCCCAGAGCAGCACAAGCTAGAATTGGAAGGAAATAGAGGAAAATAGATTTCTTTTTTTTTAAGATGAGGTTAAGTGCTCACGGAAGACATGAGTTTTCAGCTGTCTTTTGAATGTTGTCAGTGATTCTGCATTCCGAATGGAGGTGGGAAGATCCTTCCACCAGCATGGAAAAGTGAATAAAAATGTTTTGGAAAGGGATTTTATGCCTCTCTGTGGTGGTACCATGAGCCGTCGCTCCTTAGCTGAGTGAAGGCTTCTGGTGGGGGTGTAGACTCGTAGGAGCGAGTCGAAGTTTGCTGGTGCTGAGTTTGTGATGGATCTGTAAGCAAGTGTAAGACCGCTGAAATCGCTCCAATGGCGGCAGCGAAGGGCGGGCGAAGGTATCTGCGTGTTCGGTGTTCTCAGCTGGGCAAAATGGATCTAATTCCAATTCCTCTTTATCTGACTCCATTTTATTATAATTTAGAATTTAGATTAGAATGCCAGTTTGGTTATTTGGTCATTCACATTTAATAGTTAGACACACATTTAATTATTCCGTTTAACCCTTTGTGGAAAGTACCCATTCATGATCTCATATAGATCGTTAATAATTCCAGAGTAAGTCAGAATAAATCAAAATGTAACAATTTATTAAACAGTCAGGTATAATTCCAATTACATAATCAATTCAAAGATACTAAAAACATCGAATACTCTTAAGTAAAGAGATGCGTTCCTGACTTTCCATAGGCTACGTAACGTTGGCTGGACACAACGTTACGGGCGAATCTGAATACAAAATTGCGCCTGACTCTTCTGCTACAGTGCCTTAAGTATTCAAATCTGACAATAACTTCTTTCAAATGGTAACATATGTTAACAAAGGGAATTTACATTTAATCACTCTCTCAGACCTGTATTGACAAGACCAAATGGTTGAAAGCCACACCTACCATACATATTTTAGCCTCATTGAAGACAAGATGTGCCGCTGTGTTCTGGATCATGTTTTGATCGCACACAATGGAAGTCCAGCCAAAAGCGCATTGCTGTAGTCAAGCCTAGAAATGACCAGGGCCTGGACAAGAAGCTGCGTTGCATGCTCTCTTAGGACTGGTCTGATCTTTCTGATGTTGTGCAGTGCAAACCTGCGTGACCGAGCTGTCTTTGTGGTAAACTTTGTCGGCTGAAGACCTAAGTCGTTTGAAGATGAAAAAAAGTATCAAGCACAATGTTCTCTCATCATTCCTGATTTCTAACACACACTCACAGTGTTCAGCGTGGTCTTGCGGCTGTCAGAGCAGAAACGAAAGCTGTTTTAATCCATCGCCTCCTTTCGCATTCATATGTAAATTGTATATTTTGTCCATTAGATCGAAAGATATGAAAAAGCCCACACACCCGCCCCTTGAATAAATCAGGACAGAAGTGGTTGAAAGTGGACAAAAGAGACGGATCTTAATACCAGGTGTAAACAGGGCCTTTTTATGTTTGTGACTACTTGAAAGTCTGGTAGTGTGTGATCCTCAGTCGTTTATTGTTATGATGTGTGTTTTCCTCTGATTTTATGTCGGCAAGTGTATGTTTTAAAATCTGTTCTTATGTTTAGTATATTCCAGCCTTTAGTCAAACAACATAATCTTTCTAGTGAAACTGGTTGACCAAGGATATCCTGATGGTTAGGCTAATTAAAACGCCTGTTAGGATCACCAACATCCATGTTATTTTTGCCTCATTGAATTCTCGACAGAAAAACATAGAGATGTGGATTTCTCTCAATCTGTGTCATCTCCTCTCAGAGTCTGCAGAAAGAGCTTCATGGTCACCGTGCGCGTGTGGAAGATGTTCTGGAGCGAGCAGGGGTGATCGCGTCCATCCGCAGTCCAGAGGCAGACAGCATCAGGGATGGCATGGAGCAGCTCCATCACCTGTGGGAGGCGCTGTGGGCCGAGACCGAGCGCCGGCAGCTCATGCTGGATGCCATGTACCAGGCACAGCAGTACTACTTTGATGTGGGAGAGGTGGAGGCCTGGCTCAGCGAGCAGGAACTGCACATGATGAATGAGGAGACGGGAAAGGTAGGAGAGGAGAACAGAGAGGAAATCCAGACAGCCATACTAGCAGGATGTTTCTAAATCTCTTTAAAAGATAAAATGGTAATGCTTTATTATAACTATAGTGTATTCATATTTTATAAACTGTAATTAATACATTAATAGACTATATACATATTGTGAGTTCTTCATTCATTGTCACTTATTGTTTAATTAGCTCATATGTAAAGCGTTAGATAATGCTTTGTTAACAACTTAACAGTAAATAGTTATGGAAATGGGAAAATGACATTAATTGCTTTAAACCAACATTTATCAGACATTAATTGCATTCATATTCAGTGTTCCTTAAAAGGTTTACAAATACATTAAGTATATATATATTTATTAGAGTTATACTGTACAAACTGTATATTATTTCCCCTAAACCTACCCCTAATCCTTACTGATGTATTTTAACAATGTGATCTTATGATTATGTGTATGTAATTCATATTGACAACATTTATTTATTTATTTTAATGGTTGTTTAGCTTTGGGGATCGGCTTAATGTATTTGTAAAAATTTTATTGAACAATGCAATTAATGATAAAGGTAAACTTAATCAATGTAATTTTCCCATTTTCTGTGACCTTATCTAAAGTGAGAACTATTTACTGTTAATACGTTGTTAACAAAGCAATATCTAACTCTTTAAAAATTAGCTAATAAAACAATAACACTTTGTTAATTACAGTTATAATGAATGAATTGTTGTGCAAAAATAAAAGTGTTAATCATTTATTAATAGAGCATTTGAAATATGCCATATTAGAAAGCTACAATAGGAAACAAGCAAGAGCACAGAGAAGAAATGCAGAGAAGAGTGTATGATAATTGTAATAATTTTTATATATATTCATAATTTAAAAATATTAGTTACACTATTATGTGGTGGGAATGTGAAAATGTTGGCAGGATAAGTGCAAAATTTGAACTACTGGTCCCACTGGGTGATTAGAAAGGAAAATCCTCATGGTGAGACCTGCGTAGACAGCAGTTTTTCAGGAACCTTTAGTTTCTGGCAAGGACACCTGCAGTGTGCTGCTGGGATGTTATAGATGATGACATTCAGTAGGAGCAGGATGAATGTATCTGAGCTGTGTCCTCTCTCTGTTAAGGATGAAGCCAGTACTCTGCAGCTGCTGAAGAAACAGCTGGCGCTGGAGCAGACCATAGAGGACTATGCGGAGACCATCGGACTGCTCTCTCAGCAGTGCAGACAGCTGCTGGAGCTCGGACATCCTGACTGGTAAATGCTCAGTAATCGCCTTACAGTCAAAGAGAAGCACAGATCTCTTTACTGCCATTATGAAGAAAACTGTAACTGATCAAACATACAAACACACAACACTTTTCACTTTTGAGTAATGTCATTACCATCAAACATTTCTTTGTATGTCAGTGATAAAACCTTTCAAGAGTAACAGATTTCACTGATTTTTTTTCCTTTGAATGAAATCCAAGTATGTGTGTGTATGCTTGTGCCTCAGTGAGCAGATCAGTAAGCGTCAGTCTCAGATCGACAGGCTGTACGTGTCTCTGAAGGACCTGGTGGAGGAGAGGAAGTCTCGTCTGGAGCAGCAGTACTGGCTCTTTCAGCTCAACCGGGAGGTGGATGAACTTGAGCAGTGGATAGCAGAGAGGGAAGTCATTGCCAGCTCCACTGAACTCGGACAGGACTTTGAGCATGTTACGGTCAGTTTTACACTGATGCATCAGCTATTTGGTATTTATCTGATCAACTGTAGCTTTTCTGTTTCTTAAAGTCCCAGTGAAATCAAAATGAAGTTTTTTGGTTTTAATTATGAATATGTTTGTCTTGCTGTTATATATAAGTGAGCCAAAACAATGACACTATTCGCATTCACTTCCGCAAATATGAATCAATGATTTTGATGACATCACTCTTCACTTCAGCTTCTCGTCAGATTTTCTGTCCAATCAAATGCTCTCTGGAATCTGAAGCCCCGCCCCCTACATTATAAATAGATCTGCATCTAAAATCAGTCACTCTTCACACATTTACTATTTTCTACATGGTGAAATACACATAGTGCACTATATAGGGGATCGGGAACACTTGAATGAATTCTGGCTTCACATTATGAAATGTGAACCGCCGCAGCTCCAATGCAGAGAAACGATAGCACAGAGCGGATCAATGTGCGAGTCGGCACAGACCAGAAAACGTTTCAGATCCATTCGAATTCTGCACAGAATGCTGTATTTTAAAGCGATATAGAGGAGATTAGGAGGACAAACGGTTAGAGATTAGGAGGAAACTGCGGCTTTAACGAGCTCAACGGCTCTGGTCACGCTGTGATATAAACTAAACGCTATTGGATATTTGAAAAAAGGGGAGGAGCTGTTCGATATGTCCCGCCCTGTCTTCCTGTTTCAGTGGAAATACGTCAACACATTGAATAATGCTGCGCGTTTCGGGGCACTTCAGTGGGCCTTTAACACTTCTGTCCTGTCATGATGACTCTTTCCTGGTCCTCAGATTCTGCAGGAGAAATTTACAGAGTTTGCAGCTGAGACAGGGAGCCTGGGGCAGGAGAGGGTCACAGCTGTCAACCAGATGGTTGATGAGCTCATAGATTACGGCCATGCGGATGCAGCCACCATTGCTGAATGGAAGGATGGGGTGAACGAGGCCTGGGCGGATCTGCTGGAGCTGATGGAGACGCGGGGACAGATGCTCGCTGCTTCACACCAGTTACACAAATTCTTCTCAGACTGCCGAGAGGTATGTAGAAATAGGAAATGCAGACCATCTGATTAAGTAAAGCATTTAAAATGAGTGGTGTTTGCAAAGGACATCATTACAATGACTATTGCTCATACTTAAATTCAGTGTTGCTCATGAGGTTCTCACAAATGACTGATTATTACACTCATCCTGCATTTGTTATGGACATGCATCCAAAACACCCTAGCAACCACATAGCAATGCATTAAAAACCACTTAGAACACCATATCAATGCCACCCAGATCACTTATACACAAACTTGAAATAACGCATAAATCATTTGCAAATAAAGCACCGTTTCTATCCCATGTGTTCAAGAGAAACGTCACTTCCTGGGAAATTGGTGCAAAATATCTAATAAAAATGGATGTTGCTGCAATCTGGGAAGCCACTTGGGCTCATAAATTACTTGCACCTCAGAGAGTACAGATGAAAAGCAAGAAACACTGCCATGTTATCTTGCATTTAGATGCATTAAGTTTGGGAACGTAATCGTGCTAAATGGTTATGGGAGGTCATTATATCCAACCATTTTGATGACAGACTTTGGCTCAGGCATTTCAGAATGACCAACACAACATTTAAGATTAGTCCAGTTATCCAATCACATCCTCTGTTGAGGCAAAGTCAGTTTTTTTTTTTTCAAATGTAAAAAGTAATTGTGTTTACATCATAGTTTATCTCGTCGTCTTATTGGATAAAAAAAGATCCACCTAAATTGAGCGCATGTTTTTTTACGCATTTTTTGTGTATCTTGGCATTTCCATACAGTGTTTTTTAATGCGATAGCCCAAAATTCACAGAGAAATAGATGGATGGAAAGCTATTTGCCGTGCCAAATTTGCAGTAGCAAGCATGTGCATGTGCAGTGTACTTTATATAACTGGTTGAGTAACAGTCCCAGTTCTCCTTCATGTCCAGGGATACTTTTTGTGTATAGTTTTTAATTTATTACAGTGATATTTGTGGGATAATGCTGAGGTATGTTTGTCCTTCCGCTGCAGGTGTTAGGGAGACTAAGTCTAAGCTCTGTTAGTGTGTGTTATAGTGTTTACTGTGTGTACAGGATAATTAAGAGCAGAGCAGGTATATGTGCTGCATCATGCTGCCACTATGTGTCTGCATGTGTGGAATAACACAAGTGTGTGTGTGTGTGTGTGTGTGTGTGTGTGTGTGTGTGTGTGTGTGTGTGTGTGTGTGTGTGTGTGTGTCGTGTGTTCGTGTGTGTGTGTGTGTTCGTGTGTTCGTGTGTGTGTGTGTGTGTGTTCGTGTGTGTGTGTGTTCGTGTGTGTGTGTGTGTTCGTGTGTGTGTGTGTGTGTGTGTGTTCGTGTGTTCGTGTGTGTGTGTGTGTGTGTTCGTGTGTGTGTGTGTGTGTGTGTGTGTGTGTGTGTGTGTGTGTGTGTGTGTGTGTGTGTTTCAGGTGTATGTACAGATTGTGGATAAGCAGCGGAGGTTACCTGAGGTCCGCGCCTGTCAAGGAGGCACTTCAAATACTAGCACTCTACAGAGACTCATGCAGACTTTTGAACATGATATTCAGCTACTTGTTGCACAGGTGAACTACTGCAACACATCATAATGCAAGGAATACAAATGAAATAGTTATATGAGTTTGGGTTCATGACAGTGGCAACATTTTTATAAAAAGGCTTGTTTTCCTCAGGTAAGACAGTTACAGGAGAGTGCAGCCCAGCTCCGAACAGTTTATGCCGGCGAGAAAGCAGAAGCCATCGCCATGCAGGAACACGAAGTGATGCAGGCATGGAAAGAGCTGCTCATATCCTGTGAGGACTGCCGAATGCAGATCACCACAGCGACAGACAAGTTACGTTTCTTTGGGATGGTACGTGATCAGCTGATGTGGATGGAGAGCATCATCTGTCAGATAGGAGCTGGGGAGAAACCAAGGTAAGAAACAAGCTGGGACACCTGCTCTCTGCTTATAGGAAATCATTAATGTGCTTTAACATTATAATGCATGAAGGTTTGCGTCAGGTCAGCTGGAGAGCAGCCCCTGTGGCCGCTGGAGGGTACTATAGGTATCATACCACGAGCACAAATAAGTGATATGTTGGTAAGTGCATGAGCCACAAGAGTATTTACACATATTACAATTAAGTGTAATAGTATCTATTAAGAGCTCTGAACAGGATTTCTGTAAAGAACACAATAGATATGTTACAAAATGTAGTGAGCTGCTTTGCTGTCTGCTGCCTACTAAATTCTGGAATTTTTCAAAGTTGGAAACTTTCCATGGGAATTAACTGGAATATATGGGAATTAATGGAAGCATAATCTTGGTTAAAACAACCATATTTAATGCAAATTCAGTTGAATTTTGGTCACTTACATGCACACTACTTACTGCAAGCTATTGAGGGCACACCCCCTGCATGCACTGTGCATTACTCCATCACATGCACAGATAATTTCTAGAATCCTGCACACTACAGCAGGACTATTGAAGCCACACTACTGCATTTGAGCCCAAGGACTACAACCAGGCATGTAAGTTTTGATGATATATTTGATCTAGAACGTAGGTTATAGTTTGATTTAGCTTACCGATTGAGGAGTGTTCATCTATTAATCTAGCCTATTTCTATTCATTTGTCCAGCATCAATTGTAAAATATTTGTACCATTCCAGAATATTCCAGTTGTTTAGCTGTTTATATAGCTGTGCATGGCATTGCAATAGTGTTTTTGTACTATTTAAAAAAAAAATCTTGTTCTACAGAGAAATGCCACTTGCACCATCTGATGTGTGGATACATTTCACCTCAGCCAATGTAGAAGGAAAGGCTGTGTACATTTGCAAACATGTTTATTTTATTCAGCATTCATGCTTTTCTGTTCAATGAAAGAATCGATTACAGTTCTACTCACAGATAAATCAGTCAAAACATTTTTTTATTGTATTTGTATTAGTTTACATGCATGTATTTTAATGCGCAAAACAAAATGTTTCCATTTGTTTGTATATGATACCGTTTGTATAAATTAACCTTATATTCCCAAATAATTCCCTTTTAATTCCCGTAAAGTTTCCAACCTGGAATATTTCCAAAATTCCAATGGAAAGTTTCCGGAAATTGTCCGCCTCTTTCCTCCTACCTTCTTAGGCTACAACTTAACCAAAGATAATTTTTTAATGCTTTTCAAGTGGCACTTTGCATTAAAAATTCACTGAGCACGTCACTCTTTTGAAATCGATTCCAAAAGAGTCTGACGTTGCAAGTTGCTAGGCTAACACAGTATGCATGATTAAATAATAATTAAATAAAAATAACTTTTTATTGATACTTTTCAGTATTTACAGTCAACGTTTTTCTTGACACATCCACCATCTTTCCGCCACTAAGTTGTTGCCTTAGAAGCATTTGGCCCGAAGACTTTATCTTAGAAGGCAGCCGCCTACTGAAACTTAAAATGCTGCCTAGGTAGACAGCTCACTAGGTTTTTAGAACACAGCTATAGTTTTGTTTATTTTGAAAGTCTTAATAAAGAACCTATAATACTGCAAAACCTCAGGAGCCATCATGGACACTCTTCAACGTGTCAAAATGGCCCTCTGTTGCGGTTTCTTTCTGTGGGCAGGCTTTGCCCATGTATTCTTGCTGGAGTAACTCTCCCTCCTTTCACTGTCAGCTCTTTCCTCAGAGCTTTAATGGGATATGGGCTCTCTGGTGCTTGCAGGGATGTGTCATCCGTGGAGGTCCTGATGAACTATCACCAGAGCCTCAAGAGTGAAGTGGAGGCCCGCAACAAGAGTGTCCTACATTGTATCGAGATGGGCAAGACTTTACTGGCCGCCCGTAACCCTGCATCAGAAGAGGTGACACACAAAACAGCCAGCATAACCTGCTCAGGAACTATTCTGACTTTTAAATCACTGCAAGGCCCAAAACATACTCTATGCATGTTCAGTTTCACGCATTGTTGCAATACAAAATGTGTCAGACCACAATTACACTGCATTCTCAAGTTTATATTAACATAAACTTTTTTTCTGCATTGGTGTACTTGTGTAATGGATGTTTCCGGCCTAAGTGATGATGAATGAATACATTATATTTCAAGCTATCTTCTGTGGGTACCTGACAATTGAGTTTGTTGAATGTTTCAGATTAAAGAAAAGCTGGAGAAGGTTTTGGCCAAGCAGCAGGAACTGACTGAGAAATGGGACAAACACTGGGAAGAGTTGCAGCAAAGTTAGTTAAATAAGGATAATACAAAACAAACATGCATAAATTATATAATCAGTGTCCCAGCATCTCACTCTTTTTCGTTGTCTTCTCAGTGTTGGAGGTGCATCAGTTTGCTCAGGAAGCAGTGGTAGCAGAGGCCTGGCTCACTGCTCAGGAACCCTTCCTAAGTAGTAATGAATTAGGTGCCAGTGTGGATGAGGTTGAGCAGCTGATTCGCAGACACGAAGCCTTCCGCAAAGCTGCTTCCACATGGGAAGAGCGCTTCAGCTCTTTACGTCGTCTTACCACGGTAACAGCGACCAACTAACTAAGCCCAAGGGGCAGGGGTGTCCAATTCTGCTCCTTGGGGGCCACCGTGCTGATGAGTTTATCTACAATCTAGCCAAACACACTTGCCTAGACGTTTTAGCTGGTTCAGGTGTTTTTGATTAGGATTGGAGATGAACTCCAAGGGTGCTGCTCAACACTCAAATTGATGCTTTCTCGTATCCTCACTCCTCTGTCCTCCGTCCTGTGAACCGGAAAACGATCAAACCCAGCCATCTTGAAGGACATCTCAGTTTCCTCATTGCCTCATAAGGAGGCCAGGAATGATGAGTGAGGAAGCTTCAGAAGAAGCTATGAGCGAGGATGCACAGGTGTATCCTATGCGGAAGTCTTTCTTGTTGAGAAAACGGCAACAGAACCCAACTTCAGCGATATATGGGTAGATCCCTTGA
Organism: Gobiocypris rarus; assembly: GCA_023029165.1. Lineage (NCBI taxonomy): Eukaryota > Metazoa > Chordata > Actinopteri > Cypriniformes > Gobionidae > Gobiocypris > Gobiocypris rarus. Next base: position 35,999,800 of record CM040918.1, on the reverse strand, counting down.
GAGCAGCTGATGACTTTGTGAAGTGATGCTTGTGATCAAGAATATTCCGATGTACAAATAAGATTTCCTTCGATTACTCTGCCCTCATTTTCTTTCCTTGCATACTTCCCTCGCATCCTACGGGGGGTGGAGCTGAGACTCAAGGAAAGTAAATGAGAATGCATAAATAAGAAATGAGAAGGACCCCAAGAATAATGGCCCTGTAGGAGCAGGATTAGACACCCCTGGCCAAAATTTATAACAACAAAATAGCTCCACACTGCTTTATCAAAAAATACCAATATCAAAAAAGCAAGTGTACCAAACTACCTTTGACTGATGTGGCAAATGCCTTTTTTTAAACATGACGTTCCGATGGACAGGCAAGAGAAGTTGTCATAAAATTCCTCTAAATAATTTTATCATAGTTTTTAAATGCATTGATAGTCTACTTTTTACTTTATATTTTACTAAGAGAAGAATTATGTGTATAGCAAAATGTTACATGATTGAATTGTGGGTGTATAAAAATAACAAATTTTCTTGTTTAATGGTTTAGGTAGAGAAGATAAAGGCAGAGCAGAGTCAGCTTCCCCCAACTCCTTTGTTGGGACGGAAAGTTTTCTTGGACCCTCAGGACTCTTCTCCTGCTCGCAGTAGCCCTTCCTCCATCATAAGACAGACCATTTATGAGCAGGGTGAGCTCCGAATGGAGCGCATCACCCCTCAGCCCTCTCCCTCTTCTGTGGCCCGCAGACTTGGTTCTACTGTGGCCAACTACACTCCCATCATGAACGGAGCTGCTACTTATCGCCTTCAGGAAGCCAGGAATGCTGGGATTGTTGGTGTGGCTGCAGGACTGGGTACTGCTATGGAGCATAAGGTCACCCAATTGCGAGCTGAATTTAAGGCTCAAACCCCACATCAGAAGATCGAACACATCCATGAGGTGGTCCACCCCCTAGTGGAGAGAGAGAGGGAGCGGTATCATGAGAATGTAATGGCAGAGGTGGTGCTTCAGGAGCCAGGCGGAGGAAGGGAGCGGCTAAACAGTGTGGTGGGAGGGAGCGGGAGCAGTCGCTCTGAGCTTTTAGTGGAGCAGCATCCCCCACCGAGGGAGTCACGGTTGGAGAGACAACTATCTACCGAACAGCTGATTCAAGCACGGAGGGACGAGCTGCCTCAGGAGGTGTGGAGGGAACGAGCTGAGAGGGCAGAGAGGAGGCTGGAGAGACAGACATCCAGTGAACACGAGGGTCATGAGGTGCGCCGTAGGGACAGACATCGACTGGAAAGACAGGAGAGCAGTGAGCACGAGGCCAAGGAGCAGTCGGACAAACGCTCTGGTGGTGGGTGAGTGACTGCGAACAAACCACCTTAGAAACAACTTCCCTTTTTAGCGTCACCTTGGATGCACTGACTATTGGTTCATGTTACCCGTTATTAGCCTAAGCAAAACAGATTAGAAATTGATTTAGGCTACTTAGCCATTATAAAATCTTGCAAATAGTAAAAATAAATAATTTAATTCCAGTTAACTCTATTGAAAAGCAAGTTACAGCAATTCTGTCATGATAACTCTCGGGAGATTGGTATGGTAATGGATATGGCAATGTTAATGTATTTGGTCTTAATAGACCTGCTACGCTGATGCAGAGCAAGTACAGAGACTTACTACTGCCAATACATTCACATACATTGCTGTGAGCATGTAAGACATGCTGCTGCTGCTGCACATGTAACATACATTAACAAACCCCCGTAGCAGAACTATACAGGTAGAGCTGGGGAAGGTGAAGGGTTTTTAAAAGCGTGCTGCAAGCTACTAACAGCAACACTACCGGCATTTTTTTAGATGTTGAGCCGCAGCTCATTGGTCACTGGTGCAACAGCAACCAATCAGCTGTGCTATGTAGATAAGGATGTGATCGCTACGAAATGAGGTAAAGACCTGTGCCATCTAGAGTTTCATGCAAAAACTAGGTAATGATAAGATTTGATCAAATAAAATAAATTATAATAGTGACATGTTGAGATTCTGTTGTGGGTGAACTTCACCTTTAAGCTTCCACATTCTTCCACCAAGTCAGTTCACAGCACAAAAAAATACAAAAAGCCTAATCATTAAGTATTCACTTTTCATTTAATCCACAATAGATACAATCCTCTTATTGCACATTGTCTTGTTGAACATCCTGATTCATTCATTACATTAAGGAGGTAAGAGGATTGTAAATGCCTTTATGCAAAATAGCTTTTCCAGGTCTCAGATTTCTCTTTTTTTGTTGGCAGGGACAAAAGGTCCACCCTAGCTGAGATTGTGGAGCAGCTTCAGGAAAGAGAGGCAGCACAGGTGTGTGAACAATCTAATGTTTGTCTTTTGTTTTAAACTACATTTTATGTCACATGACCATTGCTTTATGTTTCAGGCCCGAGGAGAGATTCCACGTCTACCCAATGGTGTTCCTGAGAAGTCTTCCCGACCGGACCGGCCACGGGCTCGCGACAGACCCAAACCGAGAAGAAGACCACGACCCAAAGATGCAACAGCTGGCGAAACGCGGCGCTCAAGGTCTGCGCCAGCCCAGAGCAGTCCACCAGTACCCCTGCCTCCCACCCACACGGCCCAGCACGAAGGGTTCCTCTTCCGCAAAATAGACATCGATGGCCAGAAGAAGAGTTCAAACAGGTGGGGTTTTGTGGTCTGAAAATAATAGGCACATGGCATGTAATTAGCATGTAAACAGCTAAATCAAATATGCCAATCAGTATGATTGGTTATTCAAAGCTATGCTAATGTTGTTATTAGCATTGTGTACTGATGCTGAGAGCACTAACATTTATTAATACAAGGCAGCTTATTTTCTTTTACCAAGTTTCAAGTCAAACTGTGATATGCTTGAATGCTTTACAAGCCTGAAATGTTTCCTGAAGTTACAAACTGAGGAGCAGCTGTTTGGCTGTCATTACTGATTAAAAGATTCATATCATGCAATGGCAGAAAATAGCTAGCTGTTAGCGCTGCTTTCCACTTGCATGGTAACACTAAAATCATCTTGATGCTGTGTCAGAAGACCAACAGATGCTGGGTTTCTGAAGCCATGGCTAGCAAGGTATGAAGCCTTCACCCTTCACAGCTTTATTCAGCCATTTTGTACAAGACCGGATACAGCCCAAGTCACAAAACAACTCATTGCATTGAGAAGTTTAAGGAACTCAAAAGAATGGCTATCTGTTCTTTTGTAGCATGTATGTGCACATAATTTGCCTGTCCACTGAAGCCATTTTTATGCTAGCACTTGCATCTACACTGCAGTAGATCTCACTAACCAAAATCTCTCTTCTTTTCTGTGCTCTCTTTGCCGATGACCATTCTTCTACCTCTCTACAAAGGTAAGCCATGGTCTGCCTATCTATGTCTAAAGGTCTTGTAATGATCTCTGCAGCAGTTTGGTCTTGCTCAGTCATAAAGGCTGGTCATCCCAGACTCGGTAGGTGAGTAGCTAGTTGGCACATGGTATCAGATGGGCTCTGATGGCCAAATCTTCTGTTTTCTTCCCCACATTACAGCAGATCTTGGGTGAACCTGTACTGTGTGCTGAATAAAGGTGAGCTGGGCTTCTATAAGGACGCGAAGAACACCGCCACACCTTACAACAACGAGCCGCTTATCAACCTGAGCCGTTGTGCCTGTGATATCAACAATGGTTACAAAAAGAAGAAGAATGTCTTCACGCTCAAGTACTTCATTGGCTTTTTTATTAGCTTTTCCAAACAGATTGGCTACGTGTGTAGTGCTCACTTTTCTACCAATCGTTTTGCTTTATAATTTTAGAACTAAGGATGGAAGTGAGTTTCTGTTCCATGCTAAAGATGAGGTGAGTTGTTGTTGTTTTTAATCCTGGTTGGTTTCACATTTTTGGGGGCCAAAATCTGTGTAATTAAGCAGGTAATACATTTAATCATAACCAGACCTCGATGGGATCTGCCAAGTGGATTTCTGGAGCTTACTGTAGAAGCTGTTCTGTTGCTGTTTTAAGATGGTTTACCAGATTGACGCTAGTGCTTTGTCCCAGTCAAAAATTATTATTATTATTATCGGCATGCAAAAAATTGCTTTTAAATTTTTCGTCATGCTACCTTATCACCCAATATTGCATTCAATCTAAATCTTTTTGTCAGTTTGTTTTCTTTCTGTTAGGACAGGTTTTGTATTTCTTTTTTGGAACTGAATGATCGTAGGCCTTATTTATAGTTTACATACCTGGAAAAAAAGCATTATTTTTGGATAATTGTATCAATTTTACATAAAATATGAAAAAGGCACTGTTTATCACATTAGGGTGCTTTAATGTTTAACCAGGAAATTTATTTTAAAATGATTTTATTTTGTACAAAATGCCACAATGGTCAATCTTTTTGTGAACTTGTTTTCTTTCAGTTAAACAGGTTTTGTATTTATTTTGTAAACTTAAAGATTGTAGGCCTCATTGATCTGAGCCCACTGATTTGAGCAGAAAGTTCATCTCTGTGAAAAAGAAAGCCTGTAACACTCAGTGGTGGCCAAATATATTAGAACACCTGACAGATCTGAAAATATTGACCTTTTTTGCCTCCAAAACATGATTTAATTTCTAGAATGTTAATGAAACATGCAGATGGATGCTCTGACCATCAAATATGAAGTGAGTTGTACTGTTTTTATCCATTTTTAAACTCAATATTTGGTATGTCCACCTTTTGCAGCAATAACAGCAGCACATCTCTCTGGCATAGTGTGTGTCAGTATATTTCCTCTGAGAACTTCAACACTAATGTTATCCCATGCCTTCTGCAACTGAAGCCAAAGGCTTTCCTTTGAATGCACAATAGATCTGTCCAGTTTATTTTTCAACTCACCCCAAATGTGCTCGATGGGGTTGAAGTCCGTACTTTAAGGGGGCCAGTCCATTATTTTCAATGTTCCAGCAGATTCCTTCCATCCCAGGTAGTTCCGGCAATAGTTAGAAGAATGTTTCAGGTCATTGTCCTCTTGAAAAATAAATCCAGGGATATCTAAATAATTTATAAAGATAAATCTTATTGGAATAATATGACTCCTGGATGCCAAGTGTTCAAAAATTTTAACCACCACTGTCTGTGTGTGTGTGTGTGCATGTGTGCGTGCGTGTGTGTGTGCGTGTGTGCATGGATGCACGAGTATGCATGCATCCACACATGCACAGGCTCGAGGCCTTTATTTTTGCAAGCCCACATGTACATATGTGAACATGAACATGATGAACATGATCCTTAACAATAATTGTTTCCCAGATTGTTGATTCCCCCATTCATTTTCAATGGACGGTCATTTTTGACCAATATAAGCTCAGATCAATAAGGCCTACGATTAATCAGTTTCAAAAATGAAAACAAAACCTGGCCCTTAATTAAACAAAACAACTTGACAAAAAAGACCAATATTAGTGGTGATGTAACAAAATGAGAGATTTATAAGCAATGTTTGTAAGCCGGTCATGTTTGACTAGGAACATCACAAAAAAATACAAAAATATCAAAAAAAAATTGGGAAGTTGTTAGACTGAGTACAGTTAGTAAATGTTATTCCAATGCAATAACATTAAAGGATTAGTTCACTTTTAAATAAACTTTTCCTGATAATTTATGTCATCCAAGATGTCCATGTCTTTCTTTCTTTCTTCAGTCGAAAATAAATTAAGGTTTTTGATGAAAACATTCCAGGATTTTTCTCCTTATAATGGACTCAATGGACCCCAAACGGTTCAAGGTCAGTTTCAGTGCAGCTTCAAAGGGCTTTAAACCACACCAGACGATGAATAAGGGTCTTATCTTATGAAACGATCGGTCATTTAAAAAAAATATATTCAAAAGTTCGTCTTGCTCCGTTCTGTGATATGTGGACGTGACGTCACGTGATACGCAGTTACGTTGAAAAGGTCACGCTTGTTGAGGCGGAAGTACCGAGTCAGTGTTAAACGTGCACATACTCAGTCAAACGCGTTTACAAAAAAGGGAGTTAAAAGGTAAAACAACGATGTCGGACGATTTTGAATCCTCCTTCTGCTCATTTGAAACACTGACTTTGTACTTCCGCCTACGACAAGCGTGACCTTTTCAACGTAATTGCGTAATACGTGACGTCACGTACAAATATCACAGAACGGAGCAAGTCGAACATTTGTGCTTATAAAACTTAAACTTTTGAATATTTTTTTTAAAAAGACAGATCGTTTCATAAGATAAGACCCTTATTCATCGTCTGGTGTGGTTTAAAGCCCTTTGAAGCTGCACTGAAACTGTCATTCGGACCTTGACCCGTTTGGGCTCCATTGAGTCTATTATAAGGAGAAAAATCCTGGAATGTTTTCATCAAAAACCTTAATTTATTTTCGACTGAAGAAAGAAAGACATGGACATCTTGGATGATATGGGGGTGAGTAAATTATCAGCAAATGTTTATTTAAAAGTGAACTTATCCTTTAACTAACATTTTCGGGTATGAGAAAATTCTCTCCGGGTTAAGCCAAGTCTTTCGTCCAGCCAGTAGTCCAGTTGACCAGCCATCTAAACCAGCTTGGAAAAGCTAATGACTATGAGTGACAAGCTTGGACCAGTTGGAATCCATGTAAAACCAGTTTCCTGAAAGCAGCGTTCAGTTGGATTTCCCAGGAGAATTCAACCAAACTCGTTAAATTTACTTTTTTTGCATGAAAACATGTTCTGAGTCTTCAATCTCTCTTTGGCCTACAGGACGATCTGAAGATCTGGACCACAAGTATAACCGCCAGTATAAGTGAGCATGAAGAGATTGGCAAACGGGGGCAGACAAATCCAACTACCTCATCTACTGACGAGGGAACGCGCAGGGATGGCAGCAGGGCGGGCAGCAGGGCGGGCGGTTCGGAAAAAGGCGAAAAGTCAGACCGAGCCGACGGGGATCGGTGCGTTCAGACAAGGGTGAAAAGCCTGAGAAAAAGACAGGCAAGAAGAAATGAGGCACCCAATAACAGTGAGACAGGAGCCAGGACTCCTGGAAAGTGCTCTGACGGAATCAGGAAGCGAAGGCGTCACTGTGAACTCCCTTTATGTCTTGCTGTCCAGCCGAGTTTGGAATCAGGCAGTGCGGAGGTGCACAGCGCTCATGTGTCAGTGAGCGCCTTCTAGTGGCTGCCGAGGACTATGACAATTCATGAGCTCCATATGGGCCAAAGAGCTGATGGCATAGGCAAATGGAGGATAAAAGAGAAAGATGTTATAGTAAAGTAGCTCATGAAGATTATTTTCTAATCCGTCTGTGAAAAAGATGACCCATATGTATGTGTACCCGTCTCTCTCTCTTTGTATATTGTATGTCTCGACATCAGTTCTATACAGTCTCACGCTGAAGAGAATGGAAATATGCCAAATTCTTTCTCAAGGTTGGTCTTTTTTCTGAAGAGCATGTTTTGTCTGTTTATTTGTAAGTTGTTTTGCTCTTTTATACTATTAACGTGTTGATTTGTATTCATTGGCTCTTCCACGCGATTTTGATTCTCGTCTTGCCACTTTGTAGACCACGTCTGACCGCCATATGACATATCAGAGCATGCCTACAAGGTTTAACTTTCAAATCGAGAACGGCATAAATGGTTTGTTTCAAATAAAGAGAAGCAGCTCATCTGCCGTGAGTGTGTGTTCTCAGATCTGATTTCTAGGATTTGTTGGTTTTGTACATGATTTTCAGTCATTAATTTCATATTATGCATTACATGTTGAGTGTGAGTTCATTTGCTCTTTTAATGACCAAATCAGTTGTGTATGTGTCTATGCATGTACGCGTTGCATCCGTCATCAAGCTGTTCTGAACACGAGATCGGGTTTACATCATTTTATTCATACTCAGAAGTCTTCCAAGCACAGAACTTGATTGTTTTGTAAAACTCCAGAAGCTAATTTTTTTTTCTCTTTGTGTCAGTTTAACTACTATTTCCAAGCATTGCACTGGACATAGGACTGAATGGATGCAGGCGTTTGACTTAACTGGTGATGATGTATGTATGTAAGATAACAACTGAATGCCATGTAGATGTTATTATGTGATTGTCTTTCCTGATTGGCAGAAACCGGGTGTAGTTCTGCAGGTAATAGTATAGAAAGCCCATAGCTAGCAAAAATGCAAGGTACACTGCAAGAAAAGCTGTGTATGCTTTAGACAGCTCAGCAAATGATGACACAAATCGAATTTTGTTCTTTTGAGATCAGTCAATATACATGCATAAACTGCAGTTGAAAATGATTTTTCATGCAACATACATGGTTGAAACTGAACGTCATAGTATGTTAAATGGAAACGTAATGGTTTCAGGTGTCATATTTGTGCCTCATTGTCCTAAAGTCTGTCAGCTGTAGTCCTTTAAATGTAAAAAAGGCTCAATAATGTTAGAAGCAATGTAAACCAATCATTGAGAGGGAGGAGATGATGATGTTCATGGAAGTTTTGTTCAGTCAACAAGTTGTTTTCTCTCTGCAAGTTCATATTTGTTCCTTTATCTGAACACAGCATCATGCAAATGCTTTTGTAATGTCCCTGCTTTGAAATATACAATTTTCAGCTCTCATTTCTCTATACAATCTCAAAGCATTGTGTACTGTATATATCTAAAGAGTTTTCTGTGTCTGGGTCTGAATTTCTCTTCCTTTGACGCCCTTGGTTTTGTCTCCAAGTCTAATTTTTGGTACAAAAAATCCTATTTTTATGCAATAGAAAAACTAATACAGGCAGAGGGTATGCAGTTAAAGTATCCAACGTGGTGGCGAATGGAAATAATGTATACACTTGCAAGTAGAAAATTTATGCAACTTTTCCTTTGCACTAAATTACTGCCCCATTGCACAGTGCTATTGTGAGCAGAGGATTGGTGCTTGAGGGTCTGGGACGAGCATCACTACGAAACAATGCATTCATTCAGCATCTTATTTGCGGCAATCTTGAGAAAATTCTGCTCGAATGCCCCCGACTCGCACTCCCATTCATACGACTGCACACACACATTTATACCTGCTGCTTCTGATGGACATGAATCTGTTGAGTGTGTAATTGGAAGCATTTGGAAACGTTTATAAAATGTTATTAAATCCCAGATGGATCTGATCCATTGAATCAACAGAAAGCACAACCCCAACAGTAGATATTTGTCTACTTCAGCTCCTGCTCTAATATTTTGGGGTTTATTGTGATGTCTGTATTCTTAAAGTGCTTTAATTACTTTTATATATAAAGTATTACACATGTTATGTGGGTTTTATGGCAGATGAACCCTCGTAGTAATATTTTTTATCTTCTTTAAGTGTTTGGGTACGGCTGAAACTCACTCCCCATGTCCTGTCTGTAGTGTAAGACCCTTAAGCACCACTGGTTTTAGCTCAGCAGCTCGATGACCTGTACAAATTGTAATTGCTTCTGTACAGACAAAAATGCTCTTTTTTTCTGCTGTGAAATAAGAGCATTTTATGGGTTTTAATATCAGTTTTGAATATCAGCGGGGTTATTTCTCCAAAGCTCAAAGGAAAGAAATTGAAAGGAAACTGGGCAATTCAGGTTGCATGAATAACATTGTCCTTGTAATGGTACTGCTGTGCATGATGAAACCACTGTCATTCTCACTCACAGCCACTGTACAAGGGTGACACTAATACACATGGAAACAGTGAATGAATGAATGCTGTATAATTCAGATCCTGATTGACTCTGTACAGTTAATTCCTTGATAAATACAGCTTGTGATATGTCAAAAGTCTCATTTTTTCATTTGTTCGGTGTAATTGGCATCCTCATCTCCTTGCTACAAGTTAGAGCTGCACAATAACTTCATTTATTTAAGGTTCTGAGCAAATGTTAATTGCTGCAGTCGATTAAAAAAAAAATTGTTTAATGACTCGCGCATAAATTCTTAAAGCTACACTGTGTGATATTTTCCCCCATCTAGCGGTGAAAAGGTATATGACCATCCCGTGAATATTAGTTTCTGTTCCTCTCAATTCCGATTTCGTTTCAACTCCTACGGTGGCTGATTTAGTCCAAGATTAATATGGCTTCCAGTTCGATCAAGTGATGAGGTTACTTTAGAAAACGATTATAATTTGCAGTTATTTAATTTGTCAGTTAACATGTAGGTTATGACATCCATGTAAAATGAATAGTTTTACCTTTTCGTTATTTTTTACCATTTCATTGCTAACATCAGTGATCAGGTTCCCAGACGAATGCAAGCTAATCTTAGTAAAGTAACTTTTATCGGTGCTATCGTTATTCTGTATATTGTACGACATCACTAGCGTAAGGCAAAGTTTACATTGTAGGCTATATCAGTCTCAAACAATCCCCCTCTTCACATTCGACACAGTGCCATCGAGTGTTAAAATGTGAAAGGCGAAGCTTGAATTTACGGGTATGTCCCTCTTTGGCTACTGTACTTTCAAGATGGAGGGGCAACATGGCGACGTGCATTCGAACCTCTCACCCGTATGTATTTTCAATGGCATATTATACACTTACGAGAATACTTTATTACTTGAAAGAAGTAAATATACATTAATGAGGACATACATTTTTGAAAGAAGTGTTTTTAGCTAAGAATAAACAAAAAAAGTTACACAGTGTAGCTTTAACTTGTTTCAGTGATTCAATGGCAAATAACAGTCACTTGTCGCCACCTACTGGTGTAACGATGTAATTGATACAATCATTAAAGCGTCAAGATACTTTCTACCGTGATTTTCTCTGTTCTGATCGCAACCGCGTAAACTTTTATCCCAGTAGGTTACTTCTGTGATCATTTTAATTATTGTAACACAGAATTACTGTGTGGTTTGTGAAGCTGTTTCTTACCTGTAGTACATGACTAGGCTGCGTCTGAAACCTGGGAAATGCTGCCTTCGGAGGACACATTTCAAGGCAGGAAGGCATCAAGGCACGTCCGAATCTAATGTTAGCTTCACTTCCTGTCTCCTGAGAGACCTTCATCTAATCGATTTTTGAAGGCAGCATAGATGTATCCTTCACTGCCTTTGATATCCCACAATCCTGTGCGTTCCATTCTGTGACAGTTGAGCTAGAAAAAAATGGCTCACTTTGTGTGTAAATGTATGTTTTTTTTCCAATATTTTCCACTTCTGATGTAAATTCTAGCAAGACATGACTAATGTAGTAATTAAATATGTGTTTAGTTCTCACCAAAGCTCTCTCTATTTTGCTGTAGATCATTAACTGTTACACTGACTCATAAGTCTGTCCGAAATTAGTTTTGTTAGGTGCCTTTCATGCACAAACGCTGCTTACAAGCCATTGTCTGATAAGGCAGCAAGGCAACAAGTCAGCTGCTTAAGTTTTCGAATGCAGCCATAGTTTAATTATATTAATATGTGAGATAAGGCAATTCAGTTTTGTATATGTGGACAGTCTTTTATTTATTTTTTCAGAAATAACATTCCCTTGGTCCCCCTTTTGCTGCCAAAACAGCCCTGACCCGTTGAGGCATGGACTCCACTTGGACCCCTGAAGGTGTGCTGTGGTATCTGGCACCAAGATGTTAGCAGCAGATCCTTTAAGTCCTGTAAGTTGTGAGGTGGGGCCTTCATGGATTGGACTCGTTTGTTCAGCATATCCCACATTAAGAGATCTGGGGAATTTGGAGGCCAAGTCAACACCTTAAACTCGTTGTTGTGCTCCTAAAACCATTCCTGAACCAATTTTGCTTTGTGGCAGCAGCATTATCCTGCTGAAAGATCCACAGCCACCAGGGAATACCGTTTCCATGAAAGGGTGAGCATGGTCTGCAACAATGCTTAAGTTGATGGTACGTGTCAAAGTAACATCCACATGGAAAGCAGCAGCACCCAAGGTTTCCAGCAGAACATTGCCCAAAGCATCGCACTGCCTCCACAGGCTTGCCTTCTTCCCATAGTGCATCCTGGTGCCTAACCCAGGTAAGTGAAGCACACGCATCCGGCCATCCACGTGATGTAAAAGAAAACGTGATTTATCAGACTAGGCCACCTTCCTCCATTGCTCCGTGGTCCAGTTCTGATGCTCACGTGCCACATTTGGCGCTTTTGGGTGATGGACAGGAGTCAGCATGAGCAGCCCCACAACAAACTGTGATGCACTTTGTATTCTGACACCTTTCTATCAGAACCAGCATTAACTTCATGAGCAATTTGAGCCACAGTAGCTCGTCTGTTTGATCGGACCACACGGGCCAGCCTTCACTCCCCACGTGCATCAATGAGCCTTGCCTAGTTCACCACTGTTCCTTTCTTGGACCACTTTTGATAGATACTGACCACTGCAGACCGGGAACACTGCAGTTTTGGAGATGTCACAATTTGGCCCTTGTCAAACTCGCTCAAATCCTCACTTGCCCATTATTTCTGCTACATCAACTTTTAGGACACAATGATCACTTGCTGCCTATTATATCCCACCCACTAGTAAGTGCCGTGATGTAATAATGGTCTTAAAGGGTAACTCAACCCCAGTTCAGAGCCTAACTCCACCCACTGGCAATATTTGAAAAATGCTGGAAAAGTTGGCAGAGCCCAGCAGAGACAGAGGGGACGAGCCGAGGGCGGGACTGAGTGTCAATACTCGCAATTCCAACTCCTGACTCGCTACAGTGGTTTTGACAGAACAAGATGTTGTTTTACAGGGGCTGAGCCTATGCGAAGGGCGTGGTGAGCTTGTGCCAGTGCCATAGTAGTGACTATGTAGCCAACAACAGACCTCATGATGACCATCAACGTCCAATAGGAAAATTCAACTGCAGTAGCCAGCGTTCAACCTTAAGAGGGCATCTCTAAGACATTTTTACCATATATTATAGAATTAAAACACTTTATTCCCAAATGTCAAAACATTTACTCGAATCAATGAACAGCACTAATAAAGACCCAGTCTTGCAGATCATTAACTTAAAAAAAGTTGGTTTAGGGTTTAGTTACCCTTTAAAACATCTTCTGTGGAAGTCTCAGGAGGACCAAAACAATGCTCATCCAATCATTGCATTTGGTTCGATGTCCTATCTGCCTTTCAACTTATGTATTCCATACCTCCGCACACCCTGCTCACGCAGACATCAAACACAAACAGCAGTCATCTTATACAGTTCCTCCTGAAACAAAACAACGCCATGTCGTAACCGTGTTATAAGGTGGCAATCCGTGACATTGTACCATAGACTGCATTCTACCCGAAACAGACAACACACGACAATCCACCTGGCACTTAAAGTGGCCTTAATTATGCAGAACTTTAAGGCTCAATATAATTTTAATTAATGAGTTATAAAAAAATTCACCACCCTCACAATTGAAGGGCAAAACTAGCCGTATAGACCAAAACCACTTTTTGTTCCAGGCTGTAAACATGTTTTTTTATGCTGTAAAGTTGGCCATTTTAACACGGGGATCAATGAGATTCTGCTCCCTTCTGGAGCCTGTAAATACACATTCCTTCATGTATAAGAAATATTTGCAAGTATATAGCCTACTGTATATATATATTGTATATATATATATCGCAATACGATTTATCGATTGCCCAGCATTAAATATATTATTATACTCTGCTTTTTGTAGTTTTATTAGCGGTTGTTGCAGTAAGTGACCGCTAGATGGAGTGATTTCAAAGCGGAAGTGTGACCTGTGGGCGGAAGTGTGCGTGTTGTTTCTGAGCAGTGATGATGATGATGTAGCGAGAAGGCAGAGCTGTCATATCAGCAGCATATGAAGTATCATCTCTGTAAAGTCTTTAAAGCAGAAATGGGTTGTTCAGACGCTCATAAGTCAAGTGCTGTCTTCAACCCATGAGGAGACCGGCTTCCGCATTGAGGTTAGTACTTTACATCTTTTATTATGTTTTCAAATAAAGTACACTTTTTTTTTACTTGGAGAAATACTTTATTTGCTATTGTTAGTTGTGTTTGCTCTCCTCTGCATTGCGGTAAAAGTCCTTTTCATCGGCCTTACACGTAAGATACTGATACTTTTGTCCAGTAACAGTTTAAATGCAGTTCTGGTAGCTTGTTGCCTCTGCTACGTTTGTAGTTTTTATCAAAAATAAAGTAATTACTTATAGTTAAGTACATAATAGTTAAACGAGAGTTTGAGGAATGAGAACGAGATTTGAGGTCCAGGAGATTTTAAAATAAAAATGAATAAAGTCATGGAAATGTCTATAATGAATATGCATTTGCTCAGTTCAAGTCCAGTCACTTAAAACATTTTTTTAATTTTTTAAAGCCTTCATTAAAAAAAAAAAAAAATACAGTCATGGTCCACAATTGACTGGACAATGCATTGGTCAGAGGTATGGGAACCTTGGATTCATGTCTGAGGTTTATAGCTGAACATATTGAGGACATTTCAGTGAACAATAGAGCAATTTAGAAGGAAAAAAGGGGGGATGAAAACATTGATTGTTTTCCGCTCTAGTGCCACATCCCTGACTGTCCCACATCATCATCATCATCATCATGTTGGGATGATCTGGGTCAGCGTGGCGAGCCCTTTACTGTTCATGTGTATCTACTGACCCATCAATAAAGAAACAACCCTGGTTAAAATCATTTGACCGCGTCTGTGACTTACTGGGCTGATTATATAATTATAAACTTTACTGTTTATGTTTCAACAAATTGGCATAAAAACATAATTATATAATTAAAAAGTTGATCTAAAAACTGTGTAATTTTTATTTTTCACATGCATTTTTATTTAAGTGTTGATTATTGTATCTAAAAAATAAATTGCAATTGAATTATGATTCTGTTGTTCATTTTAACCTTTAATATTATAGAAATGTACCAACTGACAAGATTCCCTGTATAGTTTACAGCTTTAGTTTACATATAAAATTGTACTTTACTTGATTTTTATCAAAAATAATTAATACCAGAATTAGAAGTAATCAAGAGCTTGTGAATTAAAAATGATTTGTGATATCTGTGTCAATATATTTAAACACTCCTTTATAATTCAATGGTCCATATTTATTATTTCTGAAACAGTTATTATCTTAATAAATATATGTAGTAGGCCTACATATTCATGACAAAAATGGCTTTCTTTTGTAGACTATATTTATCACATATTTAAAAGTCAAGTGATTATATAAATATGTGCATGTTTTTTAAATTTAATTCACATATAATCACAGACTCTTTAGATATATCTCATCTCATTGGAAACTTTTTTTTTTTCTTTTTTTTATTTGCTACTAAAACACTATGATTTTTACCAGTCTATTAAAACAAATCAAAAGTAGCTGGGAAAATTTTCATTTAATAAATAATTGAATCTGTCTGCTCCAATCCTCACATAAAGCTATTGCCTGACTTCAGATCACTGGAGCACATGAGTCTTATGGTAGAAATATTTAAAAACATATATATTTTCTATGCAGGATGGATGCACACAGTTCAGGCCTCGGCAGGAAGAGGAAGAGAGAGGAGTCGAATGGCGAGATTAGGGAGGCAGAGTGTTTCCGGGAAATCCCACTGAGAACTTCGGTGAGGTCGCTGTCAGTCAGCACTCGAGTGTGATGACATCATTTCCAGTGATGCACTTGTTTTGAGGTGTGTGTGTGTTTCAGGGGTTGAGTGAACCTGCACCGTTCTCTGATGAGCTAGTGGCTGCAAAAACACCATACGTTCGCGTTAGCATGGAAGAAGCCTGTCGTGGCACTCCAGGTGCGTAAATAGCAATTTTACCCACACTGACCCTCACTGTATACACATTTGACCTCTCTCGTCTTCAATCCTCCTCTCTTTAGAGGACCGTCCAGTACGCGTCTATGCTGACGGGATCTTTGACATGTTCCATTCCGGACACGCTCGTGCTTTAATGCAGGCCAAGTGCCTTTTCCCCAACACGCATCTCATTGTGGGCGGTGAGTTTCAACAAAGGGCCGTCTTTTGTCATGAATAGTGTAACCTATCATGATTTAACCAGGAAATCAGCTCATTTATGTGCCACTAGTATCACAGATTTACTAAAGTAATGTGAGTAACATTTGTTTACATTAGTTAACATTGTTTATTGCATGGAATAACGGGTAATACATTTGTTAGAGTATTTATTAATCTTTGTTAACATGAGTTAATAAAAATACAACTGTTCATTGTTATGTTGGCTGAATAGTGTTTAAATTTAACATTAGCTAAGATTAATAAATGCTTTAAAAGTATTTTGCATTGTTAGCTCATGTTAACAAATGGAACATTACTGTAAAGTGTTACAGTAATGTGTTTGTCTTTCAGTGTGCAGCGATGATTTGACACTTAAATACAAGGGTTTCACTGTTATGAACGAGGATGAGCGCTACGACGCGGTGAGTCACTGTCGTTATGTTGATGAGGTGGTCCGCAACGCTCCATGGACGCTGACTCCTGAATTTCTGGCCGAGCACAGAGTGAGTTTCCAGATGCAATGTCAAATTTCCATTCCAGTAGCTCAACCAGTAAACCATGGTGCTATTAATGCCAAGGTCATGGGTTCGATTCCCAGGGAATGCATGAACTAATCTAACGTATAGCTTGAATGCTTTGGGGAAAAAACATCTGCCAAATGTATGCCAGTGTAAATGTAAATTTCCCATGTCTAACACAGGACATTCTGAGGTGTTGTGGTTAAAGGGATAGTTCACTCAAAAGTGAAAAATTTAATTACTTGCATTACTCACCATATGAAGAAGTTCTTCAACATGTTACACATGTCAGTTAACAACACAGTTAACATGTCTGTTAAGTAGTGATGGGAGAAGGTTTGAATGAACTCGACCAAATTATTCACTGTTCAAAATGCTCAAAACGCTGCACGCTGGTGACGCCTGCTGGTCAGAACAGTGTAAAAGCAACAAAAACTCAACCCAAACATGCATAAAAGCATCTTTTACTAACCAATTGCAAATGTTTTATTGAAAGTGTAATCTATTAAATGCAATTAGCAAGTCATCTGATTAATACCATTAAATACAAAGTGTCTGTAAAATATGGTTTATTTTATTAAATTTCAAGCTTGGTTAATCAGGCCAATAAGAGACTATTAAAAGGATAGTTAACCCAAAAATGAAAATTAGCCCATGATTTACTCATTTATCATCCTAGGTGAATTCTAAGAAAAGGATATTTTTCATGGCCACAGAAAAATAATTCTTCCTTGGTATTTACAGCGCTTCGAGCGCATAACAAGATCAATCATTTAAGTGATCATTTGTTTGCAGGCAGGGAGTCAGAACCAAACAAATATTGTGCACAAAGTTTATTAACTAAATCACGGACAAGACTAAACTAACATAAAAGCATTCATTCACATCACACATACATGGCAAGAGGGAAAGTCAGGGAATGAAAAACTGGGTCAGAACAAAGGAAATGAAACTATGGAAACACCTGGGAGAACCGTCACTGACTACAAGCTCCTTTGTGTGAACAAAGGGGTTTACAGTTTTACTAACTACACAGTGATTTATACATCATACATACGTGAGGTGTGTGTAGGCCTTATCAGCCTGGCCTAGTTGGCCAGCCAATATGACGTGCCAGTTGAAACAAGCATTCTTTTGATAGGAGACATACAGGTCCTTCTAAAAAAATTTGCATATTGTGATAAAAGTTCATTATTTTCCATAATTTAATGATAAAATTAAAATTTCATATATTTTAGAATCATTGCACACCAACTGAAATATTTCAGGACTTTTATTGTTTTAATGATGATTTTGGCATACAGCTCATGAAAACCCCACATTCCTATCTCAAAAAAGTAGCATATTTCATCCGACCAATAAAAGAAAAGTGTTTTTAATACAAAAAAGTCAACCTTCAAATAATTATGTTCAGTTATGCACTCAATACTTGGTCGGGAATCCTTTTGCAGAAATGACTGCTTCAATGCGGCGTGGCATGGAGGCGATCAGCCTGTGGCACTGCTGAGGTGTTATGGAGGCCCAGGATGCTTCGATAGCGGCCTTAAGCTCATCCAGAGTGTTGGGTCTTGCGTCTCTCAACTTTCTCTTCACAATATCCCACAGATTCTCTATGGGGTTCAGGTCAGGAGAGTTGGCAGGCCAATTGAGCACAGTAATACCATGGTCAGTAAACCATTTACCAGTGGTTTTGGCACTGTGAGCAGGTGAGCAGTGCTGAAAAACGAAATCTTCATCTCCATAAACCTTTTCAGCAGATGGAAGCATGAAGTGCTCCAAAATCTCCTGATAGCTAGCTGCATTGACCCTGCCCTTGATAAAACACAGTGGACCAACACCAGCAGCTGACATGGCACCCCAGACCATCACTGACTGTGGGTACTTGACACTGGACTTTAGGCATTTTGGCATTTCCTTCTCCCCAGTCTTCCTCCAGACTCTGGCACCTTGATTTCCTGTGGCTTGCCCTGGGGAATGCGGCACCTGTAGCCCATTTCCTGCACACGCCTGTGCACGGTGGCTCTGGATGTTTCTACTCCAGACTCAGTCCACTGCTTCCGCAGGTCCCCCAAGGTCTGGAATCGGTCCTTCTCCACAATCTTCCTCAGGGTCCGGTCACCTCTTCTCGTTGTGCAGCGTTTTTTGCCACACTTTTTCCTTCCCACAGACTTCCCACTGAGGTGCCTTGATACAGCACTCTGGGAACAGCCTATTGGTTCAGAAATGTCTTTCTGTGTCTTACCCTCTCGCTTGAGGGTGTCAGTGATGGCCTTCTGGACAGCAGTCAGGTCGGCAGTCTTACCCATGATTGCGGTTTTGAGTAATGAACCAGGCTGGGAGTTTTTAAAAGCCTCAGGAATCTTTTGCAGGTGTTTAGAGTTAATTAGTTGATTCAGATGATTAGGTTAATAGCTCGTTTAGAGAAACTTTTCATGATATGCTAATTTTTTGAGATAGGAATTTTGGGTTTTCATGAGCTGTATGCCAAAATCATCAGTATTAAAACAATAAAAGACCTGAAATATTTCAGTTGGTGTGCAATGAATCTAAAATATGAATTTTTAATTTTATCATTACATTATGGAATATAAGGAATTTTTATCACAATATGCTAATTTTTTAGAAGGACCTGTATATGAGGTTCTAGTAGTTTGCTCATAAGATATGCATTAAGCTAAATACCATACAAGAGGCGCTTTACAAGAGTTATATTCATACACACAATGTCCTGGTGTGCATGTTCATTTATAGAACTATTTGACTATAACTTGAGGCAAAAGTGTGTGTTTTTACAGGCTTTGTGTCTTAAATGTGGCCTTTCCCTTTTCCACGTGGCCACATTTTCTAGAGCAATAAACCGTCTTATCAGTTGGTATCCATGGTAACTGAGGCCCTCCTTAGTTGTATGTCGGGGGAGTATGGTCCTAAAAGACCACAGAGCGAGTTTCAAAGATTATCTGTTAAATATAACAAATACTTGTGTCTGATTCGTCTCAATTCAGAAGGTTTTTATTAACCCCCCGGGGCTGTGTGGATTACTTTTATAATGGATGGATGCACTTTTTTGGACTTAAAATTTTGGGCTCCCATTCACTGGCATTATAAAGCTTGGATTAGCCAGGACATTTTTTAATATAACTCTGATTGTATTAATCTGAAAGAAGAATGTCATATACACCTAGGATCACTTGAGGGTGAGCAAATTTTCATTTTGGGTGACCTATCCATTTTATTCTTAAAATGTGTCATTACAAATGTCCACCTACCAATTTATGAAACTGATCTGAGATCAGGTAAAAATCATATAGACACTGGTTTGTGGGTTCATGAGATCGACCCCTGGCAGCAAACTATTACAATTTCAAATCAGTTCTCACATTATGAAGCCTTGTTTACTGAAGTCACACTTTGGCAGTTTAATACACAACCCGAATCACTGGTTCGTAACTAATGATTTTACAAAGGTTTTGAAAGTGCCCATCACTACTACTGAAGCTCCAAACATTACCTATACGACATGTTTGAATCATTTTGGGTCTCACAGGAAAATATAATACAAGTTTGAAACAACATGAGGGTGATTTTAAATGACCTTTTTCATGTTTGGGTGAACTGCTATCCTTGGTTAAACTTTATTTTACAGTGTCCTTGTTGCAGTGCGATTACACAAATAGGTGTAAAATGTGTAACTATGGTAAGTACATGTAACAAGGATTACGTAAGTGTTACTGAAATGAGTAATATTAATCAACTACATGTACTTACTATGGGGTAGAGTTAGGGTTTGGTTTAGGATTAGTTGCTTGTAATTATGCATCATTTACTGTTACTACTATTAGTAAGCTCACGTAATGTGTAACATGGACAGTGTAAAATAGAGTTAAAAATAATTTACAACAAATCATGAAGATAAATATTGATACCATGACAGATTTTGAACTTGTGCTAATCTGAATGTGGTTCAGTATTGCTGTCTCACTCAGTGGAACAGAGATAGGCTGCGTCCAAAATCACATAATCTCTTGAGTAGATACTTATTTTTAATAAGTAATTACCTCACGACCACTAAAAAAGAATTTTCTGTATAGTATAAAGGTGTGTATTATGAATGTAATCTGGATGTACTATATTCACCATGTTGGCCTTATCACATGACCAGCCATTCATAAATCCTCTCCTATGGCTTAATGGTATAGTGAAGTGTCCATCATATGCACACTTCAGAATCTCGCCAGAAGAAGTAGTTCATCCGGGTACTTTTGCCTACTCTTCTATGAGTACTGTGAGTTCGGACATGAAATACTTCTTTTGTCACAGTTTTTTTCTTACTATATAGTAGGGAAGTATGCGATTTCGGATGCAGCCATAGTCTTAATAAACACTGATATGATGACATGTTCTCCCTAGATAGACTTTGTCGCTCATGATGACATTCCATACATCTCAGCAGGAAGTGATGATGTTTACGAACATATAAAGGATGCAGGTAGATATTAAAAACTTCTGAATAATACAGTTATGGTGGTCAACAGAATCACCATATTTGTTCCTGAAATTCTCTCTTTTTAAAGGCATGTTCGCACCGACTCAGAGAACAGAAGGCATCTCCACATCCGACATAATCACACGAATCGTACGTGATTATGACGTTTATGTGCGCCGCAACCTACAGAGAGGCTACACTGCGAAAGAGCTGAACGTCAGCTTCATCAATGTGCGTGTGCTTGACCACACATTCAGTCTTTTATTAAAGCTAAGGAAATATTTCTTTGAAAGCAACTTGACTCTGTTATCCTTTTTCCCAGGAAAAGAAGTACCACCTTCAGGAACACGTCGATAAAGTAAAGCAGAAGGTCCGAGATGTGGAGGAAAAGAGTAAAGAGTTTGTGCAGAAGGTGGAGGAAAAGGGTATCGACCTCATTCAGAAATGGGAGGAGAAGTCACGCGAGTTCATTGGGAACTTCCTGCAGATGTTCGGGCCTGATGGGGCGCTGGTGAGTCTGGACGTATACAGCTATTCCATACATCTCTGAGATTGGTGTTTTAGTTCGTAAAGCATGGGTTCTCAACTCTGACCCGCGAGATCTACTTTCCTGATTTCAGCTCCAACCCTAATCAAACACACAGCAAGCTAATCAATGTCTTCAGGATTGCTAGAAAGCACTTATTATTGGGAGATACGAGGGTCCGTAGCTCTACCATTGGAAAAAGCGTGTGTGCCTTGATAACCAATTACATTACAGAGCCTAGATGTCATTGAATTTTCGTTCTGAGCTCTGCAACAGTCAATCAGTTTTGTGGATACCATAGAAATGAATAAGAAGTGACGTAAACTAAATTATACCTGTCGGATAATTATCCATGACCTCTCTTGTAAAACAGCCTATTTTTGGTGCTAACTCAAAAAATAGATCAAATCCAAAATGTTTAAGGCCAAACATGTTGAAGAGTAGCCAATGGGCTAAAGCGATTTCCTCACAAAAGCGTAGTAAAGCCTCTCCTCCATTAACGGCCTTTTGACACGTACTGCAGCGTAAGCAGGCGTTGCAGTTTTTTTAGGCTAAGGTTACAGGCTTGACTTTAGGAGTTAGGATTGGCTTTGCAAGAAAGTTACAGGTGGATGCTTTTGATCAGGGTTAGAGCCAAACTCAGCAGGAAGTGGAACTCGAGGGCCAAGGTTGAGAACCCCTGTCGTAAAGCAATAGTTTAGCCAAAAATAACAATTCTGTCATCATTGACTCACCCTCATAAGATTTATTTTCAAAAGATGTTTTCCAGAATGTCCAAGCTGCTAAAAGTGGTTGGTGATGCACGAGGGCATTTTTTGTTTTGTCTTGTTTTTTTTCTCTGATAAAAATGTGCCTTTGTTTTAAAATGTAATTTTTTTTTTTAATCCAGTTTTGCTGTGCTTTTTGTAGGACTCTACAGTTTGTTGTGATTTTATATATCAATAATATGACTATAAAATAATAATATTAATGGGAGAGTTCACCCAAAAATGAACATTAGCCCATGATTTACTCACCCTCAAGTCATCCTAGGTGTATATGACTTTCTTCCAGCCAATCGCCAATCGCCTGGAAAAGTTGTTTAAAAGTGCCTTCTCGCAGTTCAAGATGCTTACGCTACATCTGATGAGCATGTTTCCCCCCCCCAAACCAGTTCAGCAAATCCCGCCCTGGAGCCCATTCTAAACATTTCATTGGCCATGTCAATCACAATAACAATTGCCTACACCCAACCCTGATCCCTAAACCTAGCTGTCACTGTTTGCAGGGCGGGATTTCCATTGAACTGGTTTGGGGGCGACTTTGCAGCATAAGCCTTTTGAACTACAGAGGCACTTTCAACACTTTTTCCATAAATTTAATACGGAAGGTGAACGGCCGAAGCTTTACTTTGTAAAGTTTAAAAATATGGATATTTTTCTTACACAAACAGATCAATTCACTTCAGAAGGCCTTTATTAACCCCCCATTCCCCCCCCAATGTCATATACACCTAGGATGACTTGAGGGTGAGTAAATCATGGGCTAATTTAAATTTTTGGGTGAACTATCCCTTTAATAATGATTATGATTAAATAAAATACTAATTATAACTGTAAAATGACAATACTAATATTTATGGCTGTCTTAATTCTTATTTTGATGGAAAATTGTGGCGAGCCCATAAAGCTTCTCTTTTGTTATTAAGCGTTTCTCATTACAAGTATGGGAAGATGATAGGCGCATATTGCGTTCTTGAATGTGTTAAAATACGGCATGAAATCAAATGTTACAATTCGTATTTTTATATGTAATATTGTAGTGTTTACGATAAATGATGAGTCCGGTGGAGAATAATCCTCCACAACTGAGCGCAAACTGTCATTCAAATCTGCCTCAATTTTGTTAGCAACGCCCAACTTCTAATGATCCAATCAATTCCCGAAAGACAAAATCAAGCCCCGTCCTACATTTTTCTAATTTCAGAGGCCGTTTCACTCGGATATACATCACAATAAGGAGAAAAAGACGATCTCAACTTCCATTTCATGCCGACTATAAAGTGATTCAAACTCAGCAAATGCAGATGGAGTTCATGTGGAGCAGCATTTCCATGTGAACCAAGTCACTGTGAGCCACTGAAAGCAGAAAGCGGCAGATCATGCGTGTAAAAGAACACAGTTCTGCGCTTCACTCTGAAACACACAGCGCTTATATTTATTCAATTCAATCACAGACTTGATAATCACACTAAGCCATATCATGATTTCGGTTTTATTTCGATTAATGGTAACACTTTACAATAAGAGCTCATTTGTTAACATTAGTTAATGTGTTAACTAACATGAACTATCAATGTGCAATACATGTGTTACAGTATTTATTTATCTTTGTTAATGTCCGTTAATTAAAATGCAGCTGTTCATTGTTTGTTCATGCTAGATCACAGTGCATTAACTGATGTTAACAAACACGTTTGATTTTAATAATCTATCAGTAAATTCTGAACTTAACATTAACTAAGATTAATAAATGCTGTAGACGTATTGTTCATTATTAGTTCATGTTAACCAATGTAGTTAACTAATGAAACCTTATTGTAAAGTGTTACCTGACTAATCTTGCAGCCCTACGATGGACCTTTTACTCTTCCAAACAGGACATAAGCACCATAAAGTGGTCCACATTCTGTATTTATACACTAGCCAAAATTTGAGTTGTCATCTACTGATAATCCTCAAGAACTAATTACATATGGTGTCTTTAGACACGTTTCCTTTACCCATCAAATTGCGCCAATGAACTTGCAAATTGAAAATATGGCCAATGGAAACACGTTTTTCGTAAAAACTCCCATGTTTTTCAGGCAATTTGAAAAGGTGCAGTTTTTGCAAAACTGCACCTGGCATAGGTAAAAGTCCACCATTCTTTAAAGGTGGCACAGTGTGTTTGGACAGAAGACAAGACAGGGTTCTTAAACTCATAAAAGTCAAAAGAATGAAGGGAATACTGGATTCTAAACAACAAAGAAATGGCACAATTTATCAAGACCTCGAGGCAGATATGAGGGAGAAACACTCAGACACACCTCATACGTGGCCGTTCCCAAGTGACTAGGGACTTTCCTTACCATTTATCCTTGAATAACACACCTACGTCTCCTTCAATTAAAAATAATGGCTAGTGCGGTGTCTGCTGTATACGTAAACACCAGTCGCCGTGATTTTGACTTATTGTGAGGAAAATATAATGTTTTAGTCGAATAATATCGGTTAATAAAAACACTGTCCTTTCGCAATAGTTTTTTATTGACATTTAGATAAAAAAACACTACAGTTTTGTGCAAATCTGTAATGGAAACGTGCCTATTGATGTCATATCTGGTGCAAAGCCACATATATGCAAATTAAATTTAAGCACTATAGAGGAGGGGAAGCTTTTTAGCAAATAGGAGTACATTTTCATTTCAAGATTTTCTTAAAATATGTGCCTGTCCACAGATAAAATGCTCTAATGTCATGTATTGTGTCTAACAGAAGCACATGTTGAAGGAGGGAAAAGGACGAATGTTACAGGCCATCAGTCCCAGACAAAGCCCCAACAGCAGTCCCGTACGCGAGGAGCGCTCTCCGTCCCCCACCTTCCGTCTTCCCTTCTTCACCTCTTCACCATTCTTCTCTCCTCCTCCTCATCATCATCATCACCACAGCGGCACACACAAAGACGAGGACGACTAGGACGCTGCTGTTTCCAGAAATCACGCTTGATGTTTTTCTATGTCGTTTGTGTTTTATATGCTTTCTTAAAGCCATTGTGAATAGCCAAGAATGTAAATGAAGGATGGACTAGCTTAAGATTTATTTGAATAAGGAAACTGTATTGAACCAGCGTTTACGAAATGCACAATAGTGACCAAATTATTCCACCCGTTCTTTCTAAAGGGTTTGATCCCACGTCTCCCTCTCGCTTCAGAGAGATTTGCCACACACCACTAAACCAAAAAGCTTCATATTGTTGGCCGATTCCTTGGATACATTTCGTATTCAGCCTGGACCTCGAATAATTATGCATCTTTAGTGATTCTCATTTTTTGGACCGCTTGCATATAATCTCATTCTCGGTTGTGCATAAACTCACCCTCACCTGCCTTCACTGTCTAGATCTTTTCATACTTGAACAGGGGCCAAATGTGAGACTAATGCTGGGATGAGGGTGGGATCCCAGGATCAGTCGTTGTTACTGTATTTAGTCTTGGTTTATAACTCAAATTGAAAGTCTGCTTTGATTTTTCACATAATTTTTGAATTAATTTTCTTTCTGTTTTTGCTGAAGTTCATGAGCTGTTTCTCCTCATATGAACTCTCTCTCAGACTCTGATGTGAAGTAATAATTTTGGGGCCTGGCAGTGACAGCGTCTGGCACCTCCATTAAAACCCTGTGCTATTCTGTGGCACGGGTCCCAGCCTTTTTTGGAAAGGATTTGCCTGCTGAATGTTTACATTACCCGAGCCCAGTGAGGAACAGTGTTACGGACTACGAGAACCTGTTTACATGTTTGCATAGGACAGGAAGACGACAGTAGGATTACATGTTTGCCAGCAGACAAAAAATGACACAGTCTTTCCTGTGGTCAGGAAGATTATTAAGACGTGATGTGTTATAGATGATCATTGGGAATCAAAAGAACTCTGTGAACAATGCCACTGAATCACTAAACCACATTGAAAGAAGAGTACATCTGTCTTGTGGTGTGTTACTCATTCACAGGGACCAAAACACACACTATGAACCTTTAATGTCCAATAATATAAGCTTTTGAAAAACTAACATTAACCATTTCTGAGTGGCCGTAACAGCAGATACAGTCAAGCTCAGTTACAGATACTTGATACTTCAAGTTACATTTCTGCTTTCCAAATTCTATAACTAGTTCTAGCAGCTGCATCCCTTCAGTCGCCCTGTGTGTACAGTGGGAATCATGTAAACAAGGCCATATTCCCTACTGTAGATCACATGCCCTTCACGACACGTGTGGAAAGGCATTAGTGAGTCCGTGACATGGTAGGAAAGGTTTCATAAGATCCACAGATCCACATCTGCCTCGAAGTGCTTTCCAGCTGAAGGGTTTTGATAGATCGTGAGTGAACTTCAACAAGGGCTGCAACACAACTTCATTTTATTCAAAGGAAATAAACTAAAATAGTAATAGTAAAATAAACAACAAATAATAGGCTAAAGGCCCATTCACACCAAGAACGACAACTATATTGTGCTCCACACCCTCATTCTGTGTATTATACTGTAAGTGCTCTGCAGTTTTGTCATCTGCTTCTTTGGCCCTGTCCCAAATGACACACTTCATGTGCACTTTCGGTCTTGCGGACTTACAATGGCCGCTGCATGTCCCATTTGTCATTTTAGGTCTCAGAAGGGTGTCCCCTTTGAGGTCGATATGCGCCCTCAATGCGCACTTCAGCCGAGCCCGGACTGGTGCGGGTTACACAACAGACTTCTTCCCGGCAGTCAAAGCGGCATTACGTCGTGAAAGTGTGGACTCGGAGGAAGACCGTGAGGGTTTAGGGTGCCATTTGGGACAGGGCCTTTAAATGATTGAGCTCTTTAAAGTAAAGCAAGAAAATTGCTGACCGCACACTGAATTCAGTCCAAAAATATATATATTTTATAAATTGCATGGTGTAAAAGTGTAAGGTGCATGTGAATGAAAACCTAGACTTTTATTAAAAGGGTTAGAATGACATTTGTTTAGCTTGCTAAAAGCTCTTAATTCACATGCCCTTTGCACTTTTTGCACCATGCAATTTTTAAAATAAAATAAAAAATTGTGTAAAAAAACTTTTTTTTACTAACGTTCCCATGAAGTTATGAAAAAGTTATTTCTCAATGTTTCCTGAACATTCAAAAAGTCATTCAGTTTTTTAAAATGTTTTTAAAAAAGTTATACAAGGGAAAATTCCATTTTATGGAATTATGGAAATGTTACTTTTGAATGTTCTCTAAACATTCTGAAACAAGAAGAAACATTTTAAAAAATGTTGGGTGAGCATGCAACTAAAATGTTTGTTCATATCTTTGAGAGAACCTTGCCAGAACATTAAGTCTGAGAGCATTCCCTGTTAGCTGGGAATCTGCTGAATGTGAATGAAGATTAAAGATATTAATATATTATAAACATTAACATTATGATTTCCTATCATAATTTTCTGCTTTGAAACTATGTGTATTTGTGAAAAGTGCTATACAGATAAATGCAGTGGTGTGGACTTCCATATTCTCATGGAACTTGAGAGTATTAAAACATTATTGTTATAGTCCTTGGTGTGAACAGCTCTTAAAACCAGTCAAAATTGGGGACTTCACATTATCTTTTTTCACTGCAGAGAATGAAATTGTACCTTTTTAAACAAATTTGACAAGATTTTGATTTAGTTTCCCCCTCAATTGATCTACAATTTATAAAAGCAAATTCGTTTTTGCACCTTGAGAGATTTTAAGCATCTATGAAACTATTTATTATACCTCAGAATTGACATTTACGTTAATAAAAAAAAGCAAGCACCTTTGTTGTCGCTGCAGCAGAAGTACAACTGCAAATCCAGTTGGTGGTCCTTCCAAATATTGTCCTGGACAATATGGGAGCTCAGAGTTACAGGTCAGGATCCACTGCTTGTGCAGGTCATCCATTGCGACTCTGACCGCCTGACAGAGGTGTGTGTGCTGCGGCGGAGGAGAGCAGGTCTGAGTGGTGTTGAGCCCTGGAGGTAGAGCGAGTGGTCAATACGTCCAGCGTCAGTCACTCCATCAGCTGTTGTTGGAGGACAGCTCTGGCTTCAGCCGGATGGCCCAGGAGTTGGCAGAGACGACGTTACCGCGCCGATGAATGCGGCAGGTGTACGTGCCTTCGTTGAATTCGTTGGCCACGAGCCGCAGGTCCCGATCTTTAATTACAATATAGCCAGGAATGGATGTCAGCAACTGCTCTCCGTCCTTATACCAGCTGCCGAAAGACGAAACAGAGAAACTGACTCAAACCATGCTTAAAAAATAATGCAGTCCATAACCGTTACATCAAACAGGTAAATGTATCAACATAACACTACATTTGCACAAGAATGGAGCCTATTGGGTCATTCAACAGTTAAATGTACAGCTTGAAATATTAATAACAATATAACGGTAATTTTTACGTTTACTTTATACATTTTTTTTAAATTATACTAAAAAGCCTTTTACCTTTCAATCAGACAACAGAAGGCATGTAGTAGATTGTGTACAACAGGTTTTTCAGTTAATCTTAAAGAGGTCATATTATGCCCTTTTACGAAGTCTTGTGTTTGCTTTTGGATTCGCTATTTAACCCAACGGCCTTTAAAGGGGTGATGAATTGAGAAATCAGCTTTGAGCCTTTGATGGTCATGGTAATATAAGAATATCCTGTAAGTTTCAGAGCTGAAAACTTCCTTGTTAGTCAAAGAAAAGCTTTTATTGAAACCGGGCCCAGCAAACGCGAGCTCTCAGATATATAAACTGATCTATGTCGTCATAGGAGGAGGAAACACAGCCTCTACAGATAAATGTGTACGCCTGCTTCTGTAGCCCCGCCCACCGACTCATGGAGCTAAACTGTGCTAAACGGAGCTAATCGCGCTACCGAGCAATAAACATGCCGAAGATAGCAAGATAATCGTTTGTAAACAAGACACAGGTAGAGACTGGAATTGCAGACACACTGAGATTAAAACACAATGCTGTGGATCCGACAGGAATGGTGAAACACTCTTATGTGAGGTAAACATGTTTTTATATGTGATAGTATTGCATTGTTACAGATCGTTAGGATTATGTGTAATTTAGCACTCTGTCACAGGCTGGATAATCCTTTATTTGTTGGTTCATTGCGATTCGGGATCAACGGAAGTGTTTTTTGCTAGTTTCAGCCTGACGCAGTTCTCATTTTCACGTCCAGTGTCACAGCGTTTAAAAAGCAAATGCACTCGCGCCCATCTGTTCACCCATGGGCGTGCTGGTCTGAAAACCAGGTGTGTTCAGGCGTGTTGTTGGCGCGTTGTTATTTTGAAGAACTGAAAACGACTGCACCATTGACCAACAAAAACCTGCTCTAAAGTCAGTAGTGCAGTATTTTTTTGTGTTATTCAAAAAGGTAAAAACTTATTAAATTTATTGTGAAAACTCTTCTTGTTACACTCAAGCAGCACACAAACGAGCCAAATATTAAAAATAAAAGGATTACAATGTAAAAGATTATTATTGTGTAGATAAAGATAAAAATGCTTACATGTCATAATGGATAGTCATTGCATGTATCAGAATGACCTATTTGACCAATCTATTTGACTTATATTTTGACCAATCGTGACAATACACACATGTATTTAAACTGACTCGTCAAGTTGAGGGTGTCCATAGTCCACCATGTGAATAGCGAATCCGCCTTTTTTTTTTTTTTAAGGGAATGGGAGATGATACTCTGATTGGTTTATATCACATTACGCCCAAAACACATCCATGACTCATTAAGAGACTAGGTATAACCCTTTCGGACCACGCCCTAAGTGCACCTGCGCCATGCACTTCAGACCATGTGCCTAGATCGTTAAAATAGGGCCCTAAGTTCGTCAGCCTTAGAAAGGTCAAACTAATGGGCTTTGGAAATGGTAGAAAAAACAGCATCTCTTCAACAACACTGTCATCTCTAATGCTCTAGTGCAGGGGTGGCGAACTCCGGTCCTGGAGAGCCACAGTCATACGACTTCATAAGATCAGGAAAAATTGTGTTGTAGTCCAAACGAGTCATTTGTTGTTGTTCTTGGAAAGGGGATTCTGTTAAAAAAATTCTCCCTTTGGAGTGGACTTTGAGCTTTGTAACCTTGCAGATATTTTTTTTATGCTCAAACAGCAACATTACACACTAACTAAAGCTGAAAAACTGAAAAAGCATAATAGGACCCGTATAATAATTTAGAGGCCTTAGAAATGTGCGTATCAGATATCATACAGTAGGCTTATAGCAGAGTTCCTCAAATAGCTGAACAAGCTAATCGAGATCTTAAGAGTTAGAAGAGAATCGCAGGCAGGTGAGTTTGATCAGGGTTTGAGCTAAACTCTGCAGGACAGTGGCCCTCCGGTTAAGGATACTCTACCTGACTTTTGGAGGCACTCTGGTGTTTTTTGTCCCACAGCGGAAGCCCACAACTTTTCCACGAGGCACAATTTTGATCTTCACATTTTCAGGAGGAGGGGTCGGGGTAGACACTGCATCCAGAGGCTCTGAGGGGCAAACAAGCACTTTAAAGAGTTAGATGTACGAGTGTGTTAGTCCATAATATTCAATACCTTCTAGTTTATAATGGTTTATCTAAAGTAGCTGACAATGTCTGTCCATCTGCATAGAGAAGAATATAGTGTGTGAGTGAAAGGCTTTGGATGGGAAGTTAGCGCTGCAGGAGATGTTGGAGGAGGATGTTTGCGTGTCTAACCGTAGCACAGGTCACACCGCTGTGGGCAGTTTTTCTTCATGAAGCTCCGTCTCCTCTCACAGAAACCCAACCGGGCCCAAGGATCACACACACGCTTCTTGTCCATGCATCCTGAAGCAGATGATAGAAACAATCTTAAGCTCCAAAACTCGTGAGAGATGTGAACATGTTCTATTGGACCAAGCATTCTCTATACAGTATTATAAATTGCAGTCTGACTAGTGGTTGCATACAGCCTCTTCTTAAAAAGCCTGGCTTAGATCCTACAGATCCACATCATTTTTGTTTCTAAGCTGCCATTTGTATCTAAAATATTGAAAAAGATTGTTTTTAATTAATTTTTAACGAAAAATTACGTTTTTGATACATTTCAATCTGGTTTTAGATCAGGCACAGAATCAGCTCTTCTTAGACTAGCCAATGACATTTTATTGAAAACTGATTCGTTTTGCTGGATCTTCTCGCATCATTTGACACAACTGTCCATACTATCCTTATTGAACGTCTAAGGCAGCATGTAGGCATTCAAGATACTGCCCTAAGTTGGTTTCTATTAAAACATTATTGGAAATTCCTCTCATCTATAGATTCTATTACTTGTCCATCAAGGTTCTATTTTGGAACCAGTGTTATTTTTATTTTATATATGCTGCCTCTTAGTCCTATTTTTAAGAAATATAGTATTTCATATCATTTTCATGCTGATGATACTCAGATGTATTTGCTAATAAAGTCTGGCAATGATAAATCCATTAAATCAATCAAATTTGAATGTCTAAAAGACATAAAATGCTGGATGAATAATAACTTTCTCCAGTTAAATTAACAGAAATTATTATATTTGGCCCTAGTAGCATATAGCAACAAGTCTAGGTCCTATGTCATCCAAACTGCATACTCATGTCAAGAATCTGGGATTTATTTTTGATTTATTTATGCTATATACAAATAGTGAGTTCTTTATTCATTGTCACTGTAATTAACAAAATAGGTATTGTTTCATTAGCACATATGTAAAGAGTTAATGTTTGTTATGCTTTGTTAAGAACTTATTAATAATTTAAATGATATACAGTATTTCATACCAGTAGTAAAGGAATTGATAATGGGTTATTAAGAGTAAATAATTCACACTTTAGATTAGGTCACGAAACATCGGCCTTTAAAACAACCTTTACTGGACATTAATTGCATTCATATTCAGTGGTCCTTAAAGCTACAAAAAAGCTGTGTGATATTTTCCCCCATCTAGCGGTGAAAAGGTATATGACCATCCAGAGAGTATTAGTTTCTGTTCCTCTCAATTCCGATTTCGTTTTAACTCCTACGGTGGCTGATTTAGTCCAAGATTAACATGGCTTCCAGTTCGATCAAGTGATGAGGTTACTTTAGAAAACGATTATAATTTGCAGTTATTTAATTTGTCAGTTAACATGTAGGTTATGACATCTATGTAAAATGAATAATAGTTTTACCTTTTCGTTATTTTTTACCATTTCATTGCTAACATCAGCGATCAGGTTCCCAGACGAATGCAAGCTAATCTTAGTAAAGTAACTTTTATCGGTGCTATCGTTATTCTGTAAATTGTACGACATCACTAGCGTAAGGCAAAGTTTACATTGTAGGCTATATCAGTCTCAAGCAATCCCCCTCTTCACATTCGACACAGTGCCATCGAGTGTTAAAACGGCAAAGGCGAAGCTTGAATTTACGGGTATGTCCCTCTTTGGCTAATGTACTTTCAAGATGGAGGGGCAACATGGCGAAGCGCATTCGAACCCCTCACCCGTATGTATTTTCAATGGCATATTATACACTTACGGGAATACTTTATTACTTGAAAGAAGTAAATATACATTAATAAGCACATATTTTTGAAAGAAGTGTTTTTAGCTAAGAATAAACTAAAAAAGTTACACAGTGTAGCTTTAAAATGTCTACAAATATATTAAGCACACACACTCACACATTGGATTTTCATGTTTTATGGGGTCTTTCCATAGATATCATGACTTCTATACTGTACAAACTGTATTTTCTATCCCCCTACCCCAAACATGACGATGTATTTTGACAACGTGATCTCATGAGTATTTGTATGTATTTATTGTAAGTTCATCTGCCTCCATTTTTGAGTGCCACACCCATAATTTCAACAACTAATGCATAGAAACAAGTCCCCATCCGACATTTCTGTTAACCCATTAAACTCTGATATACGTCACAACACAAAAGGAAAGATCTGACGCTACTTCCATTTCATCACATCTTTAAACATCTATATTTTGCTTACCATAAAGGCGCTGGATGCCCCAGATATCATCTTGAGCGATGTTCCGCTGACCGGTGTACGTGGCATTGGGGTGCATTAATGCATTAGGGTCCCGTGAATGCCAGAGTCCTAAAGCATGACCGATTTCATGAGCAGCAACCTGAACCAGGTCATTCAGCCACACACCTGTGCAGAGACAACACACGATAAAATCAAAGAGATAAGAACAAGAAGAAAATGTGTTCATATGTTTCCCTTCAATTTCCTCTATTTTGGACATGACTGACTATTAAGTAATCTATATCTCCTCAGTCTTTTATGTTTCTTATATGTGATTTTCATGTTTAAACATTTAAAATTGAAACATTTACAAATCTTTTGTTTCAAGTCAGGGGTTCGGTGCTTCAAGTCACATGATTTTAGCAAACAAGGCTCCATTACATCATACAGTGATGTTGATCTAGTGAACCCAATGAGATTGATGTTTGCACAGTGAAATTACAGCATATTTATTTACAAAATGGCACGTTTCGACCAGTCAGGTCTTCATCAGGCACAATGTGGCTGCTTGATATGTTGTGCTGTTTTGTAAGTAAACTTTCTGGATATGCACACCTGTTTTGTATTTTTTATTTTAACTGATCTTGGGTCACTTTGTAATTTTATGATTTTTCAAACTTATGCGAGTATAATACAAAAAGGAAAATGATACTTTATTGATTCTTATTATGCCAACTTCCAGGCCCACACAAAACAAGACACACATTAATACAACACAAATTGTACAAACCTTCATATTGAATGGTACTTATGTGTAGAATACATTTAATCTATTACACTTTCATGAAAACATCTGCAATTGGTCTGTAAAAGGTGTCATTATACACATTTACATTGCATTTACAACATTCTGACCCGCAGTGGATCATTTTGCAAAGCAACTGGTTCAATTGATTCAGTTTTGTAAAGCTCAGTCTCTCCTAACACTAAAGTGGAATCACTAAAAAAAAGGCAACTCGAGCTAGACAAATGTTTGTGGCAGCCATCTTGAAAGTGTTCTGTGAAATCCTCTCAATCTTTCTAGCACCACCTACAGTCCAAATTGTATGTACGTTGTAACTTATACATTTTGAACCGAAAAAAAAAATGGTCTAGATAAAATATGACGCAGAAAAAAACGAACTTCCACCTACGTCTAGCATAACTGCTCCGGCGTGATTGCGCAATCCGTGTCGAGCCGCAGAGCAGCGCAAGATGAGCAATTTAGGTTTAAAAAGTAATGTTTATTTTTTTGATGATGGTTTCGCTAGATAAGACCTTATTCCTTGCAGAGCCTCTGAAACCCTTCCAAGCCCTTTGAAACTGCATTGATTTGGACCTTCAACATTTTGGTTGCCATTGAAGTCCATTGTGTGGAGAAAAATCCTGAAATGTTTTCCTCAAAAAACTTAATTTCTTTTCCACTGAAGAAAGAAAGACATGAACATCTTGGATGAGATGTGGTAAGTAAATATTTTGAAATGAACTAATCCTTTAATGATTCAAGAGAGCGCATGTAAAACCGCTCTTCATCAGTTTGCACTGGTTGCCCACAGCCGCTCACACCAAATTCAAGGCACTGATGTCTGCCTACCGAACGACCACTGCCTCTGCACCCCATGCCTAAACTCACTACTTCAGACTACAGCAGCTTGCGTTCTGCAAGTGAACAGTGCCTTGTGCTGCCATCATCCCAGAGACGCAAAATCACTTTCACTGACCTTTCCCTGGACTGTTCCCTGCTGGTGGAATGACCTGCCAACCTGAGCTGCTGAGTCTTTAGCCACTTACAAGAAACTGCTGAATATGATCTTTTTCGTCAACACTTGACACATTAATACTAACACGTAATATTCTATGTCTATTTTTTTTTAAAACTTGCTATGTGTACTGTGCTATACTAACTGGGACTTGTCACAGCATTTGCATATTGTTGCCCTTTTGTTGGTTTGATTGCTTTTTTTGTTCTCCTCATTTGTAAGTTCATTTGGATAAAAGCTTCTGCTAAATGATTAAATGCATAGGTGGAATTTGCAGATGGGACATGTCCTCACCACTTTTTGCCAGCGCCACTTTTTTGAAACATCTCACTGCATGGATATACCTAATGCAACTAAACAAAACCAGTTGACGTTCATTTGTGTTAAATAAGACTAGGGGTGGGCGATCTTACAATTTAATATTGTGATCGATTTTGAAGACGTCCACAAACTACTTTCCAAGCAAATCGTAATCTTTTAAGTCCTCATAATAGCAGGACTTTTATTTTGATGGTGCAATGTCTTCATTAGTTTCTGCTTAACAGTTTTGTCTTATACGTTACTGGATAAAATTGTTATACAAAGAAAGTAAACTGTATATGGAAGAGTATTATAGCATTTGCTTTTATATTATTAGTAACAGAAAGGCAAACACTATTTAATACTTTATCATTTACCTGAGCATTCAGCAAATGGGCATTTATATCAATGTGGCGATGTGGACGAGCGAGAGACGTGGAGGAGCGAGTGAGACCGGTGCGTGATTGAGAATGAGCGTCACCTGTGAGGCACACCGGTCTCGAGTCCTCTCATTAGGAAGCTCATCCTTATATGCCTCTGAGTTCCCTTATGAGAGGACTCCTCTCAAGACTCTCGCTCGTGCAACCCACCACAATCATTTAAACAAATCTTTGAAGATCTAATAAACATTTAATTTTGCGAACCTTGCAGACTTAGTCAAATCCAGCTGTCAGATATCCTGAAGTGTGTATTTGTAGCCTGCATGAACGTGTTTCTCTGTGTGTGACGGTCAGTCCCGGGTGAGTCTGTGTGAATTAGTTCAGTTTAACTGCCGACACACGATCGACAAACTTTAAAGGGGTGGTTCAATGCGATTTCACTTTTTTAACTTTAGTTAGTGTGTAATGTTGCTGCTTGAGCATAAACAGTATCTGCAAAGTTACAGCGCTGAAAATTCAATGCAAACAGAGATATTGTCTTTTAAAGTTATGGCAGTTTATTGCCTACAAAAACAGGAGGTTTGGACTACAACGAGCTTCTTCCCGGGTTGGTGACATCATAAACCCTTGCTATTAACATAAACACTGCCCCCAAACAAAGTGGGCGAGCCCATGTGGCACCAAACGCGAGCTGCGTGACACGACGCGTCAAAAGATATAAAACCCATTATAATCTGTGATATTTTCTGCACTGGATGCAGCGCTGGAGACCGCTTCCAGAATCTACACGAGTTCAATGCTGGATTTGCACAAAGCCTTTCACTGAAAGATGAAGCAGTTACAACTTTAAAAGCAGAAGCTGCTGTTTATTGGCTTTAAACTGTAAGTATGTTTTATTGTTTGTACATGTCTTTTAAACCTAATGTTATAGTTTTGTTGCTATTTTTAATGCATCAAGGACATATACAAAGAGCAACTCGATTTTGCTAGCCAGTTAGCTACGTTCTACTGCAACAAACGTCAATGTTCATAGACAAACAGTTGTTCATGCTATAAATTAAACGATACCTTTACAAAAATGCGATTACTCAGTTATGTATTTGGCTACAGTAAAGCTTTAATCAGGATACTGTATATTGAAAGCTAACAAACAGCATTAACAGCATATCTAAACACTTTGACACAAATACTAAATGAAATACCATTCTTAAACGTCCTTTAAAAGCCGCGATTGGAAAGGTTCTGCCTGACCCTCTTCATCTGGGTCTGATTTGGCTCAATTTGATGCAATTGTTAACTTTCCACCTAAGCGTGTAACAACGGATGGTAAGGGGCGTGGCGTTTCCGGACACTTCAGCGAATCACGATACAGTGGGCCAGCTACCAACCAATCTGAGCACACTGCGTATTTCCGAGGGAGTGGCTTAACAGAAGCAGGAAGTCAAACGAGCCGTTCATATGAGAGTGGAAACAGAGGTGTAGAGTTAAGATAAAATATATGAAAAATACAGCGTTTTCAAAAAAACGAAGCATTAAGACATGATAAACTGTGCCCCAAAAACACAATCAAGCCTAGAAAAAAACCACGCAACCACCCCTTTTAACTCAAACTATGCTTTGCTATATTCAGTTGCCCACTGTTATACTTATGTCATTTTCAGTTACCTCGTCTTTATTTGAAAAAATATGATTCCCAGAGTGCATAAACTTACTGAGTGCCCATTTGGCTACACTTTCTTCGCCACTGATTAAATGTAATGTAAATGTAAAAATGTGTAATCATTGAGCAGAGTGATTTCTGCATTCTGACCAACACATCCACCCACTTTCATAAATAAATGTATTAGATCAGCACCTTGTTTCCAGCTGAAGCGGGATTTTCCCAGAATCCAGAATTCATGGTTGTCAAAGTGGATCTCTCCACGTGGAGGAAGGAAGGCGTGGGCCAGCTCACCGTTCAGTCCGTCAAAACACGGGTGCAATGGAGACCACCAACAATCGGTGTGATTGTACGTGTAAAACCCTGTCTCAGAAAAATGCAAAAAAGGAGATTAAAAAACTGCATAAAATAATCTGTCAGCCTGCCAGCGTGCACAAGCCTGATGTTCTGGCTCTTTTCCCGCAGATTTATTTACCTATAGTGATGTCAGCACTTTTGTTGAGGTTGGTGATTTCAGTGAAAGACAGAGGAGAAACATCACTCCATTTTGTGAAGGCGATGCTGATAGCTTTGCGGGTATCATCTTTATTCAGTGTGTTGGGGAACTTTGTGATCCTTTAAGTGGGAGAAACACAAATTACTTCCAGCCAAAAAAATGTCTTCGTGTCTGCTATCAATCAGAAAGCACATTTACAAAAGCACTCCTGAAATCAATCTGCTGTTCCCAAAATATCCATTATCATCTGAACCCCAGATTACTTCTTCTGTCCAGCTCCTGTTCATACTTTAAGCATTCACCAATCATAGCCATTCATAGAAAGGATTTCCTCCAGAAAGCCAATTATAAAGTATATTAAATTAACGTGTTTATTGATTTCCTGGTGGTCTCCTGTGTCTCTCTCACTTGTAAGTGACATTGAGATGCTCCCACTTGTATCCTAGTGGGTTGATGGCATAGCGCTTTGGTCGGGCCGGACCTCGATGAGACCTTATGTCCACAGGTGCCGGTACCTGCACACATGGTTTATGCAGCTGAATACTGGCCACCTGAGAGGAAGACAGGAAAAGAGAAGCTTATATATTGTGTTTTATTTTGTACATTGTCGTATTTACGAGTTGGGAAGTCATGTTTATGATGACGTCAGATGTGTTCAAGTCATTTAAATAAGTGCAAGTTGCCAGTGAACCTTCTCTTAATTAACTACACAAAAATACAGCGAATACAGACAATGATGTCACTGCTAAATACCTAACTAGTGTGGTATTCTGCCATATAACAAAAGAATGAACCTCATTGGCTCTTGCTGGAGCTCAAACGTGCTGCGTAACACGAGAATGAACCTCATTGGCTCTTGCTAGAGCTCAAACGTGCTGCGTAACATGAGAATAAACCTCATTGGCTCTTGCTGGAGCTCAAACGTGCTGCGTAACACGAGAATGAACCTCATTGGCTCTTGCTAGAGCTCAAACGTGCTGCGTAACATGAGAATAAACCTCATTGGCTCTTGCTAGAGCTCAAACGTGCTGCGTAACATGAGAATAAACCTCATTGGCTCTTGCTGGAGCTCAAACGTGCTGCGTAACAAGAGAATGAACCTCATTGGTTCTCGGATGTCAAGTGAACATGCTAGAGCTTCTGTTTACCATAACTGATGTGTGCATTGATGAATGTGCATAAAAGCCTAAATTCAGTCTGTTCATCATATAAAGTGATCGAGTCTCTTCAGAAATGTTGGAATAAACCGCTCAATTCATATGGATTATTTTTACGATCTCTTTATGAACTTTTTGAAGAGTCAGGGTCAGTGGCGTAGCTGTCAATGAAGGGACAGACAGCGATCTTCATTTGTGTTCTGAAGTTGAAGGTCTTATGGGTTTGGTACGACATGATGAGGGTGAGTAATTAATGACAGAATTTTTATTTTTGTGTAAACTAACCTTCAAGTATATTATTTCCGTAAAAAGTACTCTTTTTAAAAGTATGCTAAAGTGTACTTATTTTTCACAAGTGATAATCTAATCTCAGACACGTGAACATTTGGAGAAATGACAGCTGCTCCCTCAATCTGCTCAGATGAGCTGTGTTTTGGTCTCTTCTACCTGCTCATCATATCAGCTCTTCCGCCAGGAGCTCCATGCAGCCGGAGGTTTGGAATATCTGTCACCCATATGTGAAGGCCCCGCTCCCCCTCCCCATGACCTTCAACACTGTCCCTCTCTCTTCCTCCTGCTTTTGATCTTTGCAAAGATTTTACAACTCTCTCCAGAAAAAATGCACGTGAATGCATGTTTCAGTGTGATAAATGTGTAAGATTTCAGGTCAAACATACTGCAGAAAAAGGAAGTTTTTTGTTTTCGAAGTTGCAAATAAAACATTGAGTACGAAAATACTTCAGTTTTGCTAGGTCAATAATCACCTCTAATGCAGTGTGCTAGCCTACTTGCAGTTATTTTTAAGTGAAACATGCATCTTGTAAATCCTACACCGTATTTGTTTTCAATGCATGCGTGTTAAACAAAGAAAAGAGTCCCCAAGATAATGTCTTTCTGCAGTCCACTTCAATAGTCCTCTGCGGGACAAATGTATTTTTAAAAGTGAATATTATATGCATTAAAACGCATGTATGAAAATGATTAAATATTTCGAAAATGCTGTTTAAAAATAAGTAAGATCACGTACAGGCATG
Source organism: Gobiocypris rarus (assembly GCA_023029165.1). NCBI lineage: Eukaryota > Metazoa > Chordata > Actinopteri > Cypriniformes > Gobionidae > Gobiocypris > Gobiocypris rarus. The sequence goes on along the minus strand of CM040918.1, from coordinate 35,959,734 downwards.
TCAGTTGTCACTGTTATAGTTATGCTGAATGTCCATTTCAGTTATTTTTGAGGACTAGACCAAAAAGCTAAATATGAAGTTGGCATGACACTGAGGTCTTACCGTGTGTTTTGTCCACGCAGGCACGGCCGCCGCGTTATCCAGCACCATCAGCAACAGCGCACAGGAACAGACCCAGCGCATCTTTAAATCACACATACAACTTCCACTTTTTTTACCTTTCACTTTGTGTTTGTGTTGCATCCATGAATTCTTGAGTAAGAAAGTATTTCCACAGAACTAACCGCATCCAGACGCGCGCGCATCCGTGATGAAGACAGATGTGCTCGCGCCTCCGGACAGACAGATTCGTGTGAATGTTCCAGTAGAATTTACTTTATTTAATGCACTTCTGCTTCTTGCTCTGAACTTTCGCTCTCTCTAGGGTGCAGGAAGGATCCCGCAGGAGCATAAAGCGCCGCCCTGCTCCAATGATGTCCTCCTCCTCCTCATCTCCTCCCTTACTCTTCAAGCATGTGTAGCCCATGTTTATCCACTCACGATAATATAATTATCCGAAATGCTGTGAGTATATATTTTACTTAGCGCGTTAATTGTCTTCACGTCTTCAGAGAAAATGCAATTTCTCAGTGACCCGATATATACATGCAATTTACAGCTTTTCAAGTTCCCAAGTTCGGGAACGCCAATATTCATATCACGTCACCTGAGTGATGTCACCACGCCAATGTCACATCTTCTCCCACTCCTCTTTTTTTTAAGCCTTTATTTAACCAGGAGAGAAAATATAAATATATTTTACAGGAGTGTCCTGGCCAATATAGGCGGCCCAGATATACAAATACACATATGACAAACACACAATAAAATATTAATAAAAGTACAACTGTAGGAGCATTTGCAATTCACTAAACTTTTCTCTAGTGCATGCATACTAAAAGACACCAAATGATTTAGCCTCATTTTCATTTAAAGAGAGTACCAGTCCGAAGGGGCAGCATATTTAAAGGCAGTTTTACCTAATTTAGCTCTAGCAGGAGGTACATAGAGATTATAAGATTGTGAATGCAATAAATAGTTACCAACTGCTTTTGTTGGATCAAACAACAGAGATAAGATGGTAAAAAAAATTGCTTTGTACACTATATTGCCAAAAGTATTGGGACACTCCTCCAAATCATTGAATTCAGGTGTTCAATTCACTGTCATGGACACAGGTGTATAAATCAAGCACTCAGCATGCAGACGCTTCTACAAACTTTTGTGAAAGAATGGGTCGCTCTCAGGAGCTCAGTGAACTCAAGCGTGGTACCGGGATAGTTTGCCACCTGTGCAATAAGTCCATTTGTGAAATTTCCTCACTACTAAATATTCAACGGTCAGCTGTTAGTGGCATTATAACAAAGTGATAGGCCATGTAAGATCACAGAGCGGGGATCAGCGCATACTGAGGTGCACAGTGAGCAGAAGTCGCCAACTTTCTGCAGCGTCAATATACAGTCCTCCAAACTTCACATGGCCTTCAGATTAGCTCAAGAACAGTGCGTAGAGAGTTTCCATGGCCGAGCAGCTCAACCAAGCCTTACATCACCAAGTGCAATGCAAAGCGTGGGAAGGAGTGGGGTAAAGCACGCCGCCATTGGACTCTAGAGCAGTGGAGACGTGTTCTCTGGAGTGACCAATCCCGCTTCTCTGTCTGGCAATCCAATGGATGAGTCTGGGTTTGGAGGTTGCCAGGAGAACGGGACTTGCCTGACTGCAGTGTAAAGTTTGGTGGAGGGGGGATTATGGGGTTGTTTTTCAGGATTTGGGCTTGGCCCCTTAGCTCCAGTGAAATGAACTCTTAATGCTTCAGCATACCAAGACATTTTGGACAATTTCGTGCTCCCAACTTTGTGAGAACAGTTTGTGGATGGCCCCTTCCTGTTCCAACATGACTGCAAACCAGTGCACAAAGCATCAGTCTATAAAGACAAGGATGAGAGAGTTTGGTATGGAGAAACTTGACAGAGTCCTGACCTCAACCTGATAGAACACCTTTGGGACGAAATAGAGCAGAGACTGTGAGCCAGGCCTTCTCGTCCAAAATCAGTGTCTGACCTCACAAATGCGCTTATAGAAGAATGGTCAAAAATTCCTATAAACGCAATGATCCTACACTTTGTGAAAAGCCTTCCCAGAAGAGTTGAAGCTGTTATAGCTGCAAAGGGTGGGCCAACTCCATATTAAATCCTACGGATTAAGAATGGGTTGTCATTAAAGTTCATGTGCATGTAAAGGCAGGGGTCCCAAAACTTTTGGCAATATATTGTATATCATCAAGTACATGTATATAATTTTTCTCCGAACAGCAAGTAGGGAAGATCAAGCAACTCTATTAACTCAGAGCTTGTTTTTTTGTAAGAGCAGAGCAATAGATGACTGTATCACTGTATCAAAAGTGAAACCCATGCATTTTCAATATTAATCTCAAGACAATTTAAATATATAGTAAATAATAAAGGCCCCAGTACAGATCCTTGGGGGACTCCATTAACCACTTCCATTGGGTCTGAATCGATACCTTCCACCTGCACAGAGTTGCATTGAGTGCTTCCCTTTAAATAAGCATTAAGGGCACAATATGTAATTTTTTCACCTCTTGAGCTCACTTATTCAAAACAAAGGCGTAGCTTGATGACGCCTTGATTTCGCAGAGCTTTTATTCTGCCACAGACGAGCACTTCAGCTTCTTCTGCTCATGTGTATGTGAGGTAACGCAGCGCTGTTTTATCATATTAGAGACATTTGAGTGTGTTGAAAGTTGTTATAATGCTACTCTGTGCATTCGCTCGGTGGCGACTATGAGACACTTGTTCACACTGCAGTGAGCTAGATCGATATGAGGCATGGTAAAACATGGTACTCGCGGTAAATCAAGAAAACCAGATTTAAACAATAAGACTAACTGTGTTGAGCTGTATAACGATGATTAGTTTTCTGTCAATGAATACATCCAAACAGTTACTCACCTGTCTAATAAAGCACATTATATATTAAAGCGTCTTTGGTGTTTTCATGGAAATCGAGGATAACGTGGGTTTGATGTCATTGATAAGCGACACACGGACACAGTTCGTGTCCTGGTTAAAATTGCAAAATATATAACATTGTTCAAGTGGTTTTTGGATATTTTAATCCAAATATCTTACATATTGTGCATTTAAACCACAAAACTACATTGTCTGATAAACCAACACTTCTAAGCCTATCTATCTATATATATATTCGATTAGCTAAAATAAAAAAATAAAAAATGAAATAAAGTAATTTCTTCAGCAAAAATTCATTTGTATGGCCAAAAAAATTCCTCATGATTTTCCCTAATGGTAACAGGGATTCGTTTTCCCCACGCTCAACACCCCTATAAAGTCACAACAGGGTTTTTTCTCTTCTCCATGTGCCTGCAAAAAAAGTCTTTGGAGGTATAAATCATTAGAAAGAAAAGTAGAAAAGCTTCCTCACTTTCAACACCAAAAGGTAGTTTCCTAATTTCTGCCGTTTCATTGGTATCGTGCTCGAATTCCAAGTCAACATGCAAGGGAGCATTTTGAAATGGCAACAAATTAAGCATGCTTAAGCTGTGCTCATTAAAAATCCATTGTGTAGAATTGCAGATTTTGGCATAACACAAGGCATTCATGGCCAAATGGCCCTCAGTCTCTACCCCTAACCTCATTAGTTTGGTTGACCTTCAGAGGGTTCTGGGTTTTTTTTCACAGTGCTTTACTTTAACTCTCACATCACTATGGAGAGAAGTCAGGAAGTCAGTCTCTTATGATGGATTTATTTCTTCGACCTGCAGGGTCAGTGTACAGGCTGTTCAATGCTGTTTGGCTTCACATTCATGATGCACTAGGCAGCTTTTTGTAGACATCCAAAAGACGTATACAAGCCTTGTATACCAACAAAGACTAGGCACCCATTCAGCCGCAAATTGCTAATCCGATATTTTAAAATCAAACTATGACTGCGTACACATATAGGCTACATAAGCACACATACATTGAAGGATCTTCACTCAATTATACTCTGAAGATGGCAAGTCACATTTATTTATATAGCGCTTAACATAACAGGTTTCAAAGCAACTTCACATGGATAAAATAGGGAAATTACAGTGTTAAGGCCCGTTAACACCAAGAACGATAATACCGTTGGTACCGATATCGTTCAGTTTATTAAGCGCGCGCTGCTATGTTGTCTGCCGCTTTAAATGCTCGAGCACTTTAAAGTCTGGTGGATTCTGATTGGCTGTCAATGTTTTAACCATTCTTCAGGCCCATTCAAACCAACAAAGATAACAATAAAAAAATCATAAAGAATAGCAGAGTCCACACCACAACTCTAACTATAACAGTACAGTGAAACAACATAGTTGGAATCACTTTCAGAACTATTGTATCCATCCAGCTGATGGGCGAAAAATCATTGACAGCCAATCAGATTGTAATGAGCGCGAGCATTTAAAGCGACAGACGCACGCGATAAAAAGAACGATATCGTCAGCTGGTGTGGACAAATATAGTTATCTTTATTCATGCCGATTCACACCAAGAATGATAAGATAACGATAAAGATTTAGTTAAAAAAACTGAACGTTCTCAATATTAAAGAGTTCTTACCACAGCTATAATGAAGAAACAATATTTTTCCAGCTGATGAACTAAAACATTGACAGCCAATCAGTGACAAGCACATGCTTCGAATAAGCAGAACTGCATTTATCGTTATTGGTGTGAACGGGCCTTTCAGCTGAAAATTTTTTGATTCTAACAATATCGTTTCTCTGTGCCGTTATCGTTACGATTGTGGTGTGGACTCTTAAATTTAGAAGTTAAAATATTTAGAACTAGAACAATAATAGTGTGGACACTATATTAGTTATCGTCCAAGGTGTGAATGTTGTAAACGTTTTATAGAATTAAATTTAAGCTGTAATGCACTATAAACTATTAATGTTGATAACATTTAGTTCAATAACAGTGAATATTGCTAATTTAAAAAAATTAACAAGTCCAATTCAAATATAGGCAGCTCTAGAGAAGGCAATAGTGTCATTACTCGGTTGGTTTTCAGTGACACCACTGAATTAACATAAAGTGTGGAATTCCTGAAGCAGAGAGAAACATGGATGTGGAGAAGGGCACCTGAAAGGCAGCCTCATATCTTTTGCGAGTGGTTTTGAATCTGGCTGGAGGCCCAGGCTTTGGCTGCACTCCAGGTGACTGCGGAACCGGGGGCTGCTTGACCCTTCGCTGTCACTCACTCTGGGAAAGAGCGAAAAAGAAAGGGAGAGGGAGACGGAAGGACAGGAGGAGAAAAAGAGTAGCAGGACAGGAGATTCTCTTTCAGGGGCCCTGAGAGATGAGAGTTTAATTGGCCATCGATCCATCAGTAGGTCCTCTGGCTCCTGCACCCACTTAATGATTGGCCATGACGTCAGCCTAAATACTCGCACTAATGAGTGACTTCCCACACAAACACCCCCTGCCCATCCCCGCTGCAGGAGAACAGCTCCCAACCAGCTAAAGCGTTTCAACAAAACGCGTCTACAGAGGCAGACCACCAGCAATGCGACGAACACAACAAATACAGCACTCATGCATTCCTAATGCTCGTTTTGCTGAAATATTATGCATCGTATGCTAACCAAAGCAGCATTTATTTGATCAAAAATACAGTAGTAATATTGTGAAATATTACAATTTCAAATAACTATTTTCCAATGTAATATATTTTAAATGTAATTTATTCCAGTGATCAAAGCTGAATTACTCCAGTCTTCAGTGTCGCGTGATCCTTCAGAAATCATTGATGATTTGCTGCTCAATAAACATTTATCATCAATGTTGAAAACAATTGTGGTGCTTCATATTTTTTGATGAAGAGAAAAGCCTTTATTTGAAATCTTTTGTAACATTATAAATGTCTTTATTGTCACTTTTGATCAATGTAATGCATCCTTGCTGAATAAAAAGAATTACATTTTAATTATTTAAAAAAATCCTACTGACCCCAAACTTTTTATTATCAAATATAAACATATTTATCTTGTATTTTGTAGAGCCATGCACATCTTCTCCCTTTTGAAAACTGATGCTTTAAAGGGATAGTTCACCCAGTAATGAAAAATATCTGAAAAATCATTTAGTCAGCCTCATGTTGTCCCAAACCGGTATGACTTCTCCTGCAGAACACAGCAGATGATCTTTTGAAGAATGTAAGTAACCAAAATGTTTCTGTGACCATAGACGTTCAATCCATACAGGTTTAGGACGAAGTTTAGGGCGAGTAAATGACGACAGAATTTGTATTTTTGGGTGAACTATCCCTACAAGCTTAATTTTTTTTACATAGCTCCTTTAATGAGTGTTTTCTGTTCAAACTGATTGATGTTACGCAGAACTCTTGATGTTTGACTAAAGCTCCTTTACTTCTTGTACTAAACAAAGCCATTGAAGGCTATTCAGTCACAGCGCTCACTCATGCAGAGGGTTTGGGTGGCTGACGTAGTTTTCAACGTCATTCAACTTTCCTACACAGATGTCTTCAGACCTGAAACGATTCACACAGTCACAAAGGTTCTACACAGTCTTTGCTGCTTGTGTTCAATAGAAATCCATATTTAAAGGTGCTATATGTAAGAATGACAGCTTGTGGTTGAAATGGGTAATGCCGTCCAAATTCTAAATATTGTTTGCCCCGCCCCCTCCTCAGACTTAACGCTCACGTGGGTTGCCAGTTTCAGACCTTCGTCATTCACGATGCAACTTTTTGTTTTGAAGAATACAGGAAGAAAAGCCCTGTCGCTACACTCTAAAAAATAAAACATTGGTTTTATAAAACATTTTTTGCCACAATAAAACGCATTTTAAGGGTTGCTCATGGAGAATGGATATTTAAGTGCAACCAAAATTATTCATCATGTATTCACAATCTGTATTTCAAACAACAAAAATGAAATTACAGACCTTTATAAGGAATTATGTATTTTTTTAAACAGCTTTCCAATCAGTCATCTTTTAGCATCATTTTAAAATTGTAATATATCTCTTTTCAAACATACATGTAACATTCATCTTTTAATATATTTCCCTTTCAAAACATTTAAATAAACTGTTTTATCATTACTGTCCTTTCTAATACGACGTTTAAGCATCAACTCTCTAAGAAATTAAATTGTGTACTTTTTACTTCAAATAAAAAATTGTGATATGGTGAAGTGAGAGCTGGGCTGGGGCAGCAGGGGGCGGGGCTAGCTCGGTTAGACATGAGAGAATCACGGTTCGAACCGTGGGTAGTGTATCACGGTTTTTCGGTTCGGTTTGAAAATCGTTACGCCACCAACTTTGGGGTAAACTGGAAAACGTGCTGTATCAAACAGACCAAAATAAAAACAGATATTCTGACACGGAACGCACATTTCAAAGTAGAATAACTGGCTGTAGCATTGCTTTTCAGAGAAACGAGCATGTATCCTAAAAATCTGTAAACATTTGATGGCATTTTTATGCTTTAGTACAGTCAAAACTTATATACAGCACCTTTAAACCAATCCATAAAGTCTGCAGATTCACCTGGGCCTGGTGATAGTAAACCTCCAAATCCTTGTTTGAAATGGACATTTTTGCACAGATATCTTGATTCACATTCTTGGGTAGATACAAACCTAACATTTAATGAGGAATTCGTAATTGTCAATTATGACAATGACTGAAACAAGACTTGAATACTTTATTTAAAAGGAACAATTCTATGTAATGTATTAAAAAAAACACTAACACCATTAAGAGTAATTGATTACACATTTTATTAGGATTAAGACGACAGTCACAAAGTTACCAAATGAAGACGATACACTGCAAAAGGAGCCTCATCATCTCTCAGAGCTGAAACACACTGAGGTCAGACGGTGTAAGTTTATGACCAACGTGATGAAGATGATGCACACTTAAATCTGCAGGGTCGAGTTTGAAGTGTTGCCTAAAACATAACAGATAGCACAAATGTCGAGGGCAGACAAAAACTGTGCTTCCATCTCTGTGCTGTTCAACCAAAATGGCTTCGCATTAAGATAAATCCTCCGGCGTCTTCCGCGGAGTGAAGAGTTTTCATGCACATGAAAGGCGCGAGCGCGGTGTTCTAGACCTTAAAGGCAGACACGGCTTATATGTTTTGACATCTCCAAAATCTCCTGCCTTAGATCAGGACTAAGGAAAGAGGTTTAGAGATCATCCCTAGAAACTATCTGAGGGACTCCCTAATATTCCAGCCCCTCTCTTAAGTATTTAGTGAAATGCGTCTTTTTGAAGTTGCATTTGCAGGCGAACTAATCTCAGGAGAAATGTTGAAATGCACGGAGAGATTTCGCTGACTGACATACTCAACCGGTAAACTTCAGTCAAGTAAACAAAGTGGTAGATGATGAAAGTTAAAGTGTGACACGGAAAGAATGCTGAGCACACAAATGCAAAGTCCCTGAGAGATGTTGGGGACCCCTGACCCACACAGGTACACACCAGTCACTATATGACACCAAATGAAAGCTAAAACTCGGCGTGGTGGTTGTTACAGTGTATATAGCATTGTAGACACAGACAGTTGGACTTAAGCATTAGTACGATTTGTTGCTTTTAAGTCAAACATCCTCGCACCTCATTTTGGTCACATTGAGAAATTAGTTTATATTAAGACAAAAAAATTAAGACAAAATGTGTACGTAAAACCATTTTTATGGACAATGAAAAGTTTACGCTCAAGAACATTTTGGGGCCATTGGCTTCACATTACACCAATTCACTGAGAACAAGGACGTGGACGATACCTAACCAATACTCTTAGGAGGGACCACTACAAAAATGACGCATGAAGGGTAATGCTTCCAGGGTCCAGGGTCTAAGGAGCAGGAAATGGCCACACTGATAGCGCCTGTGAGCAGGAACATAGGTTCAGCGCTAATCACGGGATGAAAAGGGCCCCACATTAGCTGGGATTCAATGGGGACTGAGGGACTGGAATGCATGTTGTGGAAGAATTAGAAAGGAGAAATGAGTGGGGGTTTACATCTCAGCATCTCAAAGCAAGTGGAGGGGGTTCATGAGGATAAACTATTTTTATAATTGCAGATAAACTATGTTTTATTCTGAAGGACACGTTTGTTTTAATGTGTAATGTTTTGGGTGTTCTTTTAGTGCTTCCCTTTGTTGATGTTCTCGTTGTGAACAGAGCCCCGTATAAAAAGGGAGGGAGGGAGGGAGGAGGGAGAGTGAGACAATGAATAACTCCATTCTCCTCGTCCTCTGTTCATCCCGCCCATCTATTCGTCTACGTCTCTCCCCCCTCCTCACGGAGGGGCTGCTGTTAGCAGCGGGTCTCATAGATGCCGCTGCGGCCGATGTAACGCACCCATTTGATGACATCATGGTCGCTGTAGTTCAGCTTCGGCTCGAAGACCTTCAGGTAACGCACTTTGAGTCCTGATGGAGCAAAAGGAACCTGCAAAGAGAGAGAGAATTCACACTTGTCTTAGTTAAACAGAGACTACCTAAAGAAAATCATCCATCTAAAGACAGAATTTCTAACCAAAACAAGGTGACACCATACAATAAAGTCTCATTTGTAAACATTACCTAAGATTAATTATTAATTATTTATCTTAAGATTTACTAATACATTTTTAGGATCAAATGTATCTGAACAGTCTCTGTTAGCACTATTTAAGTGTTACCCAAAACATTTTTAAACAGATGTGCCACTTAAAGGGATAGTTCACCCAAAAATAAATGAGTCATTAATAACTCACCCACATGTCGTTCCAAACCCGTAAGGCTTTCGTTCATCTTCAGAACACAAATGAAGATCTTTTGATGAAATCTGAGAGCTTTCGGTCCCTTCATTGACAGCTACACAACTGACACTTTGACTCTTCAAAAAGTTCATAAAGAGATCGTAAAACTAATCCATATGAATTGAGCAGTTTAGTCAAAAATTTTTGAAGAGACTCGATTGCTTTATATGATGAACAGATTGAATTTAGGCTTTTATTCACATATAAACATTGCTCAGCGGACATAAACAGAAGCTCAACCAAACTTGCTTGATGCATGAGAATAAACCTCATTGGTTCTCGCACATCAAACTAACATCCTTGATCTTCCGTTTACCACAGGTGATGTGTGTGTTGATATGTGAATAAAAGCCTAAATTAAATCTGTTCATCATATAAAGCGATCGAGTCTCTTCAGAAAATTTTGACTAAACTGCTCAATTCATATGGATCAGTTTTACGATCTCTTTATTAACTTTTTGAAGCGTCAAAGTGTCAGTTGTGTAGCTGTCAATGGAGGGACAAAGCTCTAAGATTTCATCAAAAGATCTTCATTTGTGTTCTGAAGATGAACGAAAGCCTTACAGGTCTGGGACGACATGAGGGCGAGCAATTAATGACAGCATACATTTTTTTGGGTGAATTATCCTATTTAAAAAAACATAGTTTTGTCCAGTTTTAGAGACTATGCTGATGTAGAATAATTGCAGAACATCCTGAACAAGAAGTGTGTTTAAAGTCCCTGTAAAGTCAAAATTAAACATGTGTTCTGAGTTTCTCACACCACAGATAAATGTGTTATTAACCAACTAGCCAAATTTGAATCATAAAAAAATCCGCTAAGTACATAAAATATCTTATCGAAATCTTGAAAAAATAAGCAGCATTCTCTGCTCTCTAACGCTGGGGGCGTGTCCGTTGATCGGCGCCGAAACCACACCCACTCACGGGAAAGCGGCCGTAAACACACAAGACAACAACAACACTCAAGTACAGCTCATGAGTCACGACGGCACCAGATGTTCGGCGGGACGGGAGGATGAAGGTCGGGGCGGGAGATAGTCGGTTCGGCCCCATTCTGCAGCGGATTATCAGTGAGTCCCAGTTGTTGCCGATGAAAGTTTGTAAAACTATCCGGTGTAAAGACACTGCAGAGGCAGGTGTTGGTGGTGATCGTCAGCACTCCATCAAGGTAGCTGTTCACAAAATTAATCCACCTCTTCTTGAGATCGTCTTTTTTGTTTTGTAGGCTGTTTTGTAAGTTGTAGGCTGTAACTAACGGTACTGACAGTAACTCGCAATCTAGCGGGTGAACTGATGCGAAATTGCGAATGTTTACTCTAGTTATGGGGGAGGGGCCACATGCCAAGCGGCTCCAGTGAGTCATCGAGCCACCGTTTTAACCCCGCCCAAAAAATCCAGAACACAGCAATGGTGAAAAACTTCTTAACGGTCTAACCTCTGAATTCAGTACTACATAGTTCACAGTCTTTGTAATGTGTTTCAACAATACATTTCTAACATTTCTAATGTGTTTAGAAACAAATCTCAGAATTGCCTTTACAGGGACTTTAATGTCAAAGTCTGCGTCATGTGTGAAAGAGGTTGGGGCTCTTCAGGGATTAAAGCTGACCTCAAAGTTCATAGAGATGGGTGGACGAGCCCACTTCTTTTTGTCATTAGTGGGTAGCAGCTCAATCTCAGCGCTGATCTGAGACTCCTTCATACCAGCCATTCGCTTGATCCTACAAAAGAACGAACCATGAAAATCAGCTCACAGGTCATGGATATTCAACACCTTTTTAAATCAATTCACATGAATTCACATGGCTTTGCTAGTTGCTTCTATAGTATTTCTATAATCATTTTAAAGTGGACATGAAATTACAATTCACCCTTTTTCTAAAAGCAAGATGTTTATGTACATTTCATTTTTTAAGAAAACTGACCTCGTAACTATTATCAAAATATCATAACTGGATTTTCTTGTGAAAGCACATGTAGGACAATCATTTAGTCACTTAACCCAACCCCTGCAAGCTCACGCTCATCTGCCTCCACTTTTGAGCTTATAACATCCAATCAACAACTGACGATAAAACCAAGTGCACGCTCTACATTTTTTCTTGTTTGATTAACCGTTACACTTGGATGTACATCATAAGCCGTTTCATCACTTATTTCAGGTACCAATCCTTGGAATTAATAGCTTTAAAGTGAACCTATTTATTATTGTACAGACGGATGGAATAAATAAAATAATTTCCCTGACTTACAGTCCTGGAAATTACAAACTTAAAATGATCCGCAATTCTCAGGTTTTCCCTCACAGATGAAGCAGTTAATACGTCTTAAAGCAAGTATCAAGCGAGTTTGAAACCGAACATTTTGTTAGGCAAAACACAGGAAAACTTAACATTGTTTATAACTGTAAAGCAACCTCACAAATTGAGATTTTAACTGATACATGGATGGACACCTTCAAATGTATTGTAATTTGTTTTGTTTTTTGTTTTAAATTTGTTTTGTGTACTTGTGCTGCATAACGTAACATTCATTTGTTACAGTATTAAGTATATGTTCCAAATAACGAGAAAAAAATCGGATTAAGTATTTTTCATTCAGTGAATTATCCTAAAACATGTCTTATTTAATATCTGAACCATTTTTATTGAATTTAATTTAAATAAAAGATAACTACACACTGGGGTCAGTAAATTTTTTAAATGTTTTTGCAAGAAGCCTCTTATGCGAAAAGAGGCTCACCAAAGTGAGTTTGTTTTTTTTCAGATCTCACTCCCTCAGGAGAAGGGTAAAATAAAACAGGGATTTTGAAACTGAAAATTTTGAGGGTAATGTGAGAATGGCCTGATTCCTGTTTACCTTGTTCAAGTAGTGATTACTTTATCCCTGAAACAAATGTCTCAACATCTGCACTGAGCAGAAATTTGCAAAAACAGATGCAAATGAAGATAATGAACAGTACAGGTGCTGGAGGTAAAAATCAAGCCGTACTTCCAAACAATGGCGTTCTCACTGGCTTTGTACTTGGCTTTTCCCTTCATACAGATGACCTGAACCCCACTGGTGTTGAGTGGAGTAGGAATGCGCACCTGCAGAAACACACACGATTTACACATGTACAACCAATATAGCACGTCCATCGGTCATTTTAAGACTAATGAAGGTTATTTCTGCAATTAGTCTCACCTCTATCTTCTGTGCCAGCAGGGATGGCTTGAAGTTGGACTTGATCACCACCTTTACTTCCAGCTTGGTGCGGCCCACCTCACGGACTAATGGGATGACGCGGAAGGGCAGGATGATGTCTTTAGTGGTGCGGTACCTGAGACAAGGGCACTGTCATTGTGTGCTTGCGTATGTTACACAGCAGAGTCATACACACACACACACACACACCTCATGAGCTCATACTCTCCATCAGGAGGGATGAAGCTAATACTGCGCTCTGAGTCAAACTTGCTGAGACGGACACACTGGTGGAATGTGCAGTCATCGATCGCAATGGACTGTTTCCCACTGCAGCAGGGGAAACAGAGGAGAGAAACACAACAATGAAGCATTGAGCAGAGACTGCAAAGAGACCACATACACACACACTACTCAGGGGTGGGCGGAATGACAGTAGAAAAGTGTCAACTGGTAGAGATTTGATATAACGCAAGACATATATTTAGATGGCTATTGGTGAGAAGGTCTACTTTATGTATTTAAGTAAAGTAAACAAGTGAAAACTTGATTAAGATGTGTTAGGCACAACATAAGGCGAGAAATTGGAGCATTAATGGAGATTTTTTATTGATTACAGCTTTGAATGTGGCTCATCCAATCAGAATTTAGAGTCACATTTGTTTTGTGTACTTGTGTTGTATAAGGTGACATTAGTTTGTTACAATAACACAACGGAGTATCATTGTACAAGATCCAAATAATGAGAAAAAAAATCAGATTAAGTATCTTTCATTCAGTGATTTATCCAAAAACATGTCTTATTTAATATCTAAACCAGGTTACTTTATTTAAAGGTGTCCTTGTTACGGTGTACGGTGTGTTTTTTTTAGATAACATTACTCTGTACATTTGACATTTAATATTAATTGACAACATGTACTAACTATAGAATTAGGGTTAGGAATAGGGTTTGATTTAGGTCTAGTTGTAGCAAGGACATTGTAAAATAAAGTGTTATTCTAAAACATTTTTATTTCATTTTCATTCAAAATAAATACCATTTCAAAAGTTTTAGGGTCGATAAAAAGTCTCTTCAGTCTCGAGGCAGCATTTACTTGATCCAAAAAATCTAATAAAATATCCAAATATTATTACAATTTAATATATTTTAAATGTAATTTATTCCAGTGATGCAAAGCTGAATTTTCAGCACGATTACTCCAGTCATCAGTGAAATCTGAAATCATTCTTATATGCTGATTTGCTGTTTAAAAAACATTTATTAATGTTGAAAACAGTTGTGCTGCTTCATATTTTGTAGAAACTGATACATTTATTTTCTAGGATTAAATAGAACGTTCTTTTGTATCATTTGAAATGTCTTACCGGTCACATTTGATTAATTTAATGCATCCATGCAGAACAAAAGTATTAATTTCTTAAAGAACACAAAAAAACAACATACTGACCCTTAAACTTTTGAACGGTAGTGTATATTGTAATAGATACAGTTAGTAGACTATGCAAGATTTTGGTCATACCGCCAACCTCTATTACCCATAATGCACATGTCTTCTATACTGCCATTATGTTGAGAAGGATGTTTGCTTCTAGCACTGTGACCACAACAAAACTGCAAGGTTTGTAATTTTCCGTTACCAGATTAGAATAAAGAAAGCATTATGCTGTGGTCAGAGCCAAGGAGGGGAGGCGTTTGAGGGGTCACACGAAAAGATATCAACTTTAACACAGACTCTAATGAGAGTGGCTATCAGTTCAGGTCAGAGGTTCTTCAGTAAAAACAGGAAAGGGGAAAGACTGTCGGTATGAGACGAGACAAATGAACTAAAGAGAAAGCTCCTTCACTCAGAGCCGCTAAACACCTCACTCACATACTTCTTCACATATCAGGAGGAAAAGGCAGTGTCATCCATGCAAAAAGATCATCTTTATTGAGATGTTTGATGGCATGACACAAAGACAGCTGACAAACAGTTAAGACAGGACTGAGTGAAGGTGATAGATCAGGTGATGTCCGGAGTGAGAGTTACGCTACCTGCCTCCCAACTCACTGAAGTCCAGCGGGAGAGAGGAAAGAGGCACACAAATCAACAGAAAAAAATGGAAAAAAAATAAAGGGCTAAAACAAGCGGCACCTCAGAATAAAACATTCCTCAGTAAAGATACAAATACCTACCAGCAGAAAAGGCAAAAGGGGGAGAGTGAGACTGAGACGGTGTGTTACAGAACATAATGGAACCAGGGAGAATGAATTTGCTCTACGTGAGACTTCCTGTTATTATTGTGTCAAAATGTTCTACACTTAATGGCACATCTTACCTTTCAGCACTTTTGTTATCCTGGGTGCTCATAAGGCTTTATGAAAGATTATGCTAAGGGAGATGCTATAATCAAAATATGATTATAGCATATGCTTTAAATTATTTAGTCCTTAAAGTCAACAGTGTAGCTATCTTTCCATCCAAACTTGCGAATTTAACTTATGTGCAAAATTGCATAAAACATGAGTCGAAGAGAACAATCAAAACACTTCCTGATAAACTGCCACTAAAAAAAATCACTAAGAAACATAGGAGAAGCCACCATATATAATCATTTACGTATATGAGATATTATTTGCATCTCAGAGCGTGCTGATTAAATGCAATAAACGTGTTGTCTTGCTTTCAGAGGCAGATGTTGCTGTTTGGGAACGCAGTCATTCAAGACATGAGAAAATATACCGAGCATCTTTGCCAACAGACTTCTGAATGACCAAAACAGCATTTCAGATGCTTTGCAACAAGATTTTTCCACTGGTTAGTCCAGTTATGCTGTTGCATCGCGCAAAGTCACATGATTTTTTTTTACGCGTATCAAGGAATTTATTCAGTATCCAACTCAAACAAGCATTTGTTTTTTATGCGCATTTTTTAGAATTTATGCGCATCTTGGCGTTTCCATTCAATAGTTTTTGATGCAATATTTATTTATTTATAGTTTATTTAATAGGGACAGATACAGTAAACAAAGATTGTCTTCTTAAAGCAATCCCATGCCAGTATCATAGTGTTTATAGCCAAAGGCTAATTCACAACACCATATCCCAAAATGCGCATAAAAATAGGTGGATGGAAACATAGCTTGTGATGCACTTCCAAGTAAAACAAAACATTCAACAGGATTGTCTTGAATTGACTGGACGGTGAAAAGTGCGTTCTTAGACATTACACACTGATAGGAATGCCCACCTGCAACGCAAAACAAAGCTTTCATCTGCTTCCCACCAGTTATTCTCACCAGGTTTGTATTAATGTACTAAATAAAAGACCAGTAGACACCTTATTGCTGACGCGTGCAGATCCACACAGAATACGAATGCAACACCTTAACTTTCATGTGTTTTCCCATAGAAAACTATTATAAAGAAAGTGATTAATATGGCTTAAGATTAAGATTAGAGGACCAAATTCAGTACACACCTTATTAATAAAACATGCTATGTACAGTTAATCAGATCAACCCAAAATATGAGCAGTTCAAGTTTCAAGTTAAGCATTTTCCCATAGAAAACCATAATAAATAAAATTCTTAACGTACAATTTAACGTTTTAACGCTATACTCTGACAGGTCTGTGCTACAGTTCTATGAATGTTTTGCCCTTAGGGTCACATGACTAAAAACTAATTTGAAAGGTGGTTGGAGGGGAGGGATTGAAAAAATATATTTAAAAAAATATTTTTTTTGCAATATCAGCAGTACAGTGTCACTACTTAACACCTGCTTTTTTAAAATTCAGGTTCTCAAACGTGGGTTTGTGAACCTCTAGGGGCTCATGATAGATCTGCACAAGGTTTGTGAGAGTGATACAAATGCTAGGTTAAATTTGAAATGTTTAAACTTTAAATTTAGAACACTTTACTCTGACCTTATGAGGAGTCATTATACGGCAATTAATAATTAAGTTAAAAAAAAACCCTCGGGTTCAATGGTTTACTCACCACAGCAGCCCTCACATTTCCATTCGAGTGTCATCCAACTCACCTCTTGCCCGTCTCATCAGTAGTGCCACCTTTTCCCTGCTTGTCGATGACAATCTTGTCATTCATGCCGAACTTGCACTCTGGCATTCCACTCAGGTAGCTCTTCATCACCACACGCCCTGACACATGGGCACTCAACACCTGACCTGCACACACAGACGCACAGAATACAATCACTATTGCCACAGCTATATCACCCTGTAGCCCAAAACTGGTTTCCCAATGAAGCTAAGAAGGGTTGAGCCTGGTCAGTACCTGGATGGGAGACCTCCTGGGATAACTAGGTAGCTGCTGGAAGAGGTGTTAGTGAGGCCAGCAATCTGTGTGGATCCTAACACCCCTGTATAGTGACGGCTGAGTGACAAATTCCCACCATTGGCCCTTATCAATCATGGCCTCCAAATAATCCCTAGCGACTGAATTGGCTCTAACACTCTCTCTCTCCTGTCCACCTATAGCTGGTGTGTGGCGAGCGCACTGGTGTGGTTGTTCTGTGGCTGCGGTTGCATCAGCTAAGTGGATGCTACACACTGGTGGTGGTTGAGGAGAGAGCTTTGGGTGTACAGCAGTACATAGTAACACGCTACATAAATGCCCAACCTACCCACCCGCTCATCCATCCATCCACTCACGTGCAGTTTCATTACACAGTGATTGATGATAGTAAAAGGAGTAGTGCTGTAATTCTCAACCATGAACCTACTATAACTATTTGGCCTGTAGAAGACAGTAACACTCACCCTGCGGTGACATCAACAAGTTCACACTTTCCAGTACATCCAGGAAGAGTTCATTGCGGCGATATTTGATGCCTTCACGTCTCCAGCCGATCTGGCCAGTGACCTGACTAGTAATCTGAGACTGCTCCTCTTTCGTCTGAGAAGTATAGCGTGCAAGAAAAACATTAGCACAGCCAAAAAAACAAGCCGGATATTTTGTATATTACACATTATGCGTTGTCATTGGAAAACATTAGTAAAAATATAAAATTTAAGGTATAAAGCGCTGCAGGGATGACACTTTTTTTGGCCAAAACCTGGAAACAAGTTATCATTTAAGCACTTCTGGCTCCATCGTCCTGAAGTCAATGGGTTTGTTGAATTGGTTTTTGGTTAAACTAAGTAAGTTCTGTGATGAACACAAGCTCAAAATATGTGTTTTATATCAGCATCATAAAATCCATAACCGTGTGATTTTTTTTTAAAGCTTCTAAATGGGACTCCAGAGGTTGTCGGGACATTAAACGTCATTACACCGAACAGGTAAACTCATCTACTCACAAGACGCTTTCACAGCCTCACTGCGTTTATAATCGGCTCTTGCAAACTATAATAACTCGACCTTTCAGGGAATGTTTTATAAATAAAGACTGAAAGAGTCGTCGGAAGCTTAATTGTTGTGATGCTGAAGTCATGTGACCGTGGCTTGGTTTGTTTGTAGACTATGTTTGGCTTTTTACTTCTGGGAACTGTATTTAGTCTTCAAACTTCATAAAAGTTTTGTTCTAGGGATGTTAACGTAGTTTTCTACCCTAACCGAAGCTCGTTAACCGATCATTAACTGACAAGATTGTGTTAAATTAGAATTAAATTAAATTAGAAGGAATAAGTGTCTGTGCTCATTTAAATAACAAAATCTGTTTTCCAGCGGTTTTGTTTCAATGTGCTGATAGCAGCATAAACGACAGAGCATGAAGATTCACACATTGTCACATGACGCACCTGCAGCGCTTCTGTGAACAGAGAAAAACAGAATTAAATCATATATATTTAAAAGGAATAAATATGCAAAATATATTTCACTTAAATAATTAACAGATTATCAAAACCAAAGAGAAAAACCAGTAGGCTAATATGCTGATTTTCAATTCATTTTGTGACGCCCACCAAAAACAAGTTCATGGAAAGGAAACTAAGATTTCAAAAAGTGTCGTCATGTTTATTTTACAAAAGCACAACGTTTTGTTTTTATTGTGAGTGTGCAGAAATAAAAGTACTTGATGGTTTATCAGTATTATCATAAATGACGGCGTATCAAGAAACAATTTGTGATCGTGCAGATCGCCACACACACACACACACACACACACACACACACACACACACACACACACACACACACACACACACACACACACACACACACACACACACACACACACACACACACACACACACACACACACACACACACACACACACACACACACACACACACACATGTGTTTCCATGTTTATGGGGACATTCCATAGGCGTAATGCATTTTATACTGTACAAACCGTATTTTCTATCCCCCTACACTGCCCCTGCCCCTAAACCTACCCATCACAGGAGACATGCTGCATTTTTACTTTTTCAAAAAACATCACTTAGTGTGATTTATAAGATGTTTTCCTCATGGGGACCAAAAATGTCCCCACAAGGACAAAAATTTGGATATTGCCATCTTTGTGGGGACATTTTGTCCCCATACCGTAAAGGATTACCAGTCCACACACACACACACACACACACACACACACACACACACACACACACACACACACACACACACACACACACACACACACACACACACACACACACACACACACACACACACACACACACACACACACACACACACACACACACACACACACACACAAAACTTATAGCATTGCAAACTTAACATCGCAGCCTGTTCATTACCAAAATAAAATACAGTCAACCCAACAAATAAATAGTTATGCTGCTCAATTGAAATAGTCTGTAGTACAATCTGTGCTGTTCAGCGAGAGCAACGCTCCACCGTGGTGTTTGCCAAGCACATATCTGCGCAGGTGAAGGATGATGTTGTACATGAATATTGGAACGCAGGTGAAGTACAGAGTCTAGTTTACATAAATCAATAATAGTTAGCATCCAGATACATCAGGAATATGGAAACATTTGGATTTGTGCCGTACGAGCGAGGTTGTCTACTAGGGCGAACCATTTTGAAAAATAATCGAATTGCGATTTTTTTAACCAATATTGCGATTGAGTATCCGATTATTTTTTAAGCTCTTTATCTCCTGTATTATTCAACAAAGAGCAATAAATCATTGCATAGTAATGGTGCAAATCTTTAGGCACCTCACGATCCGATTTCAAAAACTTTTTTTCTTATTAATTAATCTTATTAATAAAACTTTTAAATTACCAGTACTTTTTTAAATAATAACACAAATTTAATTAAAACAATTGCATGTTAAGAATATATTAACTAATATAGCTTCAAAAATAAAAGCTTGTAAATAAGCTAGGAACAAATTACAAGCAAAAAACAAACAGTGCTTTCAGTATTTAAGAGTACCTGAACTGTGAGTAATTTCCTCATCTTTACCGTTGTTTGATTATTAATAATTATCAAAGACAGCAGGAGATCTGCATTCACACTGATGCACAGATCTCTTAAACATAAGATGTGGTTTGTCCTGTCTGTTTAATCCTGTAAGACATTACTGACTGTGTTTACATTAATTTAGCATCATATAAGCATTTTGAGACACGCACAGCCGCATGCGCGAGCACAAATCACGGAGCGAGCATTTGAAACTGAAAGCCTTCTGATCCAGAATCATTGGAGAGAGAATCTTTTCTCCCTCCCCTATTGACCATCACAATATTAGATTGATTAAACACAAACTGTTCTTTCCTGTGGGCATAACGTGCCAAGTTGATGCTGCTTCAGCAGACTGCTTTATGTTCGAGTGTCACGTGACCAGACTGTAATTGCAGTCTTTGCAGTTATAAAATCGTGTTTTATCATATCATGATATTATCGCAAATGCAATTAATCGTTCAGCCCTATTGTCTACAAGAGCCCAACGCCGATTTCTGTTTCAGTTTCGCTTTAAATTAATTTGTTTTGGCTTAAAGTTTATTTTTCATTCTTGTACCATTAAATTGAAAGGATTTATTTTAGAGTGAGGGGAATTAAAATAGCCTATAGCTATGTTTATAGTTTTTGTAATGTTTGTAAAGAATTCACTTTATTTACTGGTATTTTACATTAATATAATAAAATGCGACTTACATGCACATTATTTTTCTCTCTCAAAAACTCTTCAAAAATGAATTTTTAAACCGTTTAAATCGGTCAAAAGTAATTCTAACTGTCCATTTAACTAAGAGCATCCCTATTGTGTTCATCTGTGATGACGAAGAATTGTGTAATAACGTGCAAGTTATTTTCTGCAATAATCCAAAGTCAATGGAAAAATCCCATTGGGGGTTTTATTGAGGGAACCAGAATGATGCTAACTTCCAGGCTGGCCTACAAAAGTGCCACTACTGCAGCTCTGTAACTGTAAAAGAACAACTGTGCTTACATGATGCTGGGCGCAGTGAGTTACAGGTCATCAGTCACGTGGTGAGCGGTGATGTGAAGGGGGGGTGTCAGAAACATTAACACAGAGTTCAGTTTTCACATGCTTCAATAAAGGCTGTGCCCCATAAGCTCAGATATCCACACTTCAGCTACAGGTACATTAATGGTGTCCATTTTCATAAAGCATATTAAGAAACCAAATGAACCACATGCTGGTGTGTCAAGCAGAACGTACCTGGCTCTTAATACCCTGTTGAGTAATGAAGGTCTTCAAGGCTCCGGTCTCAGAGTTCTGGGGGTACCCAAAGTCCAAAATCTCTATAGTGAGGGCAAAGAGACAAACTATGAGTATGTGTTGAACTAATACTGCAGCATTGCTCTACAGCAGGGATGGGCAAACTCGGTCCTGGAGTGCCACTGTCCTGCAGTATAGCTCCAACCCTGATAAAACCTGCTTGTAGCCTTCTCAAAGCCACTAAATTACAAGCCTGCCAACATTAGCCAAAAAAGCGTAATGGCTAATGCTGCAGATGCCAGTACGCAGGAAAGGAGACCAGAGGCTGTTTTTTTAAATGGAAGTGGATGGAGAAGCCTAAAGAAGCCTCCCCCTCTGCCCTGACTCACGTAGGCTGCTACAAGGAGCTTCCAATGGCAAGTCCTACACAGTAAGTTGGGTTTTTCTTTCTGTTAATTATGTTTATGCTTCATGAGAGGTCTTTTAGGTTTCGTAAAGTTAGACATTTTTTATCCAAAAAGTATGTAGCTGCAGCTGTGGTAACTAGAGCAGATCTGGCAACCCGGATGCCGAAACACTACTGACTTCGTGATTGGTAGATCGGTGGAGGGCGGCGCTTCAGGCCAAAACACAACATGTCAACATCAACATCAGTTGAGGGCTGCAACTTCACTTTTAAAATGACAATATCCTGGCCAGACTACTGTTGTCAGTGATATAAGTATTTGAAATTAACATTATTTCTTAATGTCTAGTGACATATCAGGGCCATTTTATGATTAATTGAAATACATTTCTTACATACAGTTCCTTAAAATTGTATTATGTTATTATGATTATTTATATGATTGAAACAAAATGTAATTATTATTTTTTTATTAAATTATAAATCATGTTGTAAGCAAACAACAATTGTTTCCTATTTTTGTTCCTATAATTTAATGCACTATATTGCATTAAATCTTATAATTTACATATCTTCCCAACAATCACAGGCTGGAATTTATTTTAAAAAATTTGCCATTATTGCTTTTGTCCAGTGTTAAGTCTGTCAAGTGAGGTTTTAAAGGGAAGGGAAGTAGCTTAAACAGCTTAAACGGTACTGACTGTCAAAAAAAGGTTAAGGTACAGTGTGTAAATGTAAGCGGCATCTAGTGGTGAGGTTGCGAATAGCAACCGCCCACCGCTCAGCCCTCCCTTTTGAAGCACATAGAGAAGCTACAGTGGCCGACCAATATAGTTATGTATATTATATTTGTATTTCTGTCAATAGATCCCAATCTGCACTTTTAAGGTTATGGTACAATATAATCAGTCATGACACAGTTCTGTAAAGCTGCTTCATTGCTGAAATTAAAGGCGTTTCATAATTGATAAACTTTGCAACATTGGCACAGTTTTTTCCCATTTATTACTGTGAACCTGCTTTGAAACAATCTATATTGCATGAAGCACTATATAAATAAAGGTGACTTGATTTGAGCTTAAATGTAAACCAATAGCATCCATCTCAGGGAGCAGAGGAGATGTCTGTCTGTCTGTGCAGTATTTTCTTTAGGCTTCGATTTTCTCATCAACAGTTCATAAAAATCAAAACCTAAAAAAACAACAGCACAACAGTTGCAGGAGTGCTCGTGGCTGGAACTGGCAAAGAAGAGAACTGCGGTATAATCAACGTTACAGTCAAGCAATACAGAGATCATTATCTTTTTACTATTGAAATAATAATGTAAGGATAATTCTGCTGAATGAAGAAGAAAGTCATCGTACCGTCTAGAAGCTCGTAGATCAACACAAAGTTGTTCTTAATGTTCTCCTCGCTGATCTTGCCGAAATAGGCGGTCATGACGTCACACATCTTGTAGAGGAACTCGAACACCATGGCTGCGTTGACATTCTGCTTGGTTACGGCAGCCAGCCAGATGTTGGAGCGCTTGACGTGGAAGAAGCTGGTGCGGGCGATGTTGGTGACGGGCGAGCGTACCTGCTGACGTGCATGGATCACGTTCACGCGGAACGCATCCACCGCATTCCTCCTGCAGAAAGACCATCGGGATGATGTGAGATTGGTGTACATTTATTTGAAAATAATTGTTGAAAAATTATTAAAGATTAATTTAAATAATTAGTTGCATCCTAATTAAACATCTGGCCTGGTAACTCAAAAGCTGTTAGTTCCTATGAAAGCTGCAATCCAGCGGAATTACTCACAGTTTAGGTGTCAAAAACTCAACTAAGGACTGCAGGGAGCACAACACTATTAGCCTGGATGCCAGCCCCTCCCACAAAATTTTTTGTTCGGGCATAATAACTCCATAGAGGAGTTATTATGCCTGAACAGAAACTGTTCGGACCAATGAAATTGTCAGGGCGGGCTTCAGACGATGATGGACAGATGATCAACAGTAACGTAATCATCCACGTCATCAAAGGCGCTTTGGGTTGAATTTGCTCTTATCCTAAACGGAGAACTTGTTCGTATATGCATTCACCGTCACTATTTCTCTCAGAAACGATGATCGTGTTGGTAAGTACTCTGTGTATCCTTAAATTATTTTATTACAATACTGGCAAAGATCGTTTACACTCATCTTTTTCTTCTAACATTACTTAATCCAACGCGCGTGCAGACAGGGTTGCCACGTTTTTTTTGCAATGTCGCGCATAATTGCTACTCAAAACTATAGCCCAAAACAATAACTTTCCGGGGGGTTCTCTGGAAAAAAATGGCATTTGGTTGGCAAAATATGTTATTTTGGCAAGGTTGCCTGCTAAAATTCCCATTCTGGGTTTATATTATCACATAATTGGGGTCGCTTCAACCTGCAGACATGGAGAAAAACACGGATTTGGCAACACAGTGCAGTTGAGTTCTGTTGACATTTGACAACTAACGTTACGTGTCGCTCCGTTTCTCTGATTGGTTGTAGGTCTATCCAATTGAGGTCTTTCCTGGCTCGGTTGAAACACGCCCCATAATCAAAGCTCAATGGAGCGGTACCAGACTCATATTCTGACTAGAATTGAGTATGGCCATGCCAGGCTACAACACTATAGCTCTACTCCAAAACATATGAGCTGCCTCACTGCAAACATAAGATGCTACTTTCGCAGTCAATACCTCAACTGAACTGACACCTTGTAAGTGACTGATTGTTACTCTAAAGCAACACATATTATATTGATCCTAATGCAAAGCACACAAGAAAAGTGATTTACAGTTGATTCCAGGAGTATGGCATTAAGAAGTCTGCCATATTCACCAGAAGATCCAGTTACGTTTAAAAAAAATATATATTCAAAGGGCACTAGGGGTGTGACGAGATCTTGTACCACGATTAAAATGTGACGAGATTTCCCGTCGAGGTGAAAAGCTGCCTTGCACGATATTGCCATGACGGCTTGGGAGGGTGAAGTTAGGATAGAATATGCCATCGCTACATTTACATTACGCCTCCACTGTCATTTTGCTTTTTTTTAAACAAATATATCCAATTTAATTCAGGTGGATAACAGTCGCTTCAATTCCATCCAGCTCATCCAACACAAGATTACACTGATTTGTTGTGCAACACTGCCTAAGCGTCTGACAAGTGTCTTATATGTGCATTATATTGCACCACCGCTCCCTATTCACAGAGTACATGCGATCGCGAAAGTAAACTCGAGTGCGCATTCAAACGTAATTCAATACCCTACATTTTGCGGCTCCCTGATGCATGCAAATATCTCCCAATATGAAAGCTATCTTAGGCTGGGTTGTGTAGTTGTAACCATCTCTTAGCTCTATATCTAGTTCTGTTAGGAGGTCAAAAGTAGAAGAAGCTCATAAATCATGTGCAGTTCTGAGGTCTGAAGATACAATCATACAGGAGAGAAGCCAGTCAGTTGAGTTTGTGCAAAACCTTGAGTATCGTTGCCTTTTACTGCATATGATAATTCATACTCAAAAACTGAAATGACATTCATTATGATGATTTTCAAGATGATGAGTTAAAGCATTTCAAAATGCACCTGCAAATTATTTTTTCAAGTCACGCATTTCATCATTGAGGATTTCTTAGAAATACTGTGTAAAAATCTGGGTTCATGAGAACGAGACAAATCTCGTGTCTCGTCTCGTGAGCTAACAGTCTCATCACACCCCTAATATGCACGGATGAATTGTTCACAGTAAGACCAAATGCATTTAGAAAACAGACAGGGTGACTTTTTATTTCATACCGACTTTAAATGCAGTCTAGGTAGGCAGCTCAGCTAGGTTATGGAATCAACTTACATTTAGCTTTAGTAGTTTTAACTCTACATACACGTTTCTAGCCCCTCCGTCCCCTTTTATAGTTCCCTTTTCTCCAGGCACACTCAACATGCACACACACTGCAACTTCATCTAATGATCTCTCTTTCACATACAGCCCTGCATGCGTGCATGAACACACACACTGCGACAGTATGAGTTGGCAGCGATGTACAGACCCACTGTATCCATAGCAACCCTTCTCTGAACAGACCACGACTAGTAGACGGTTGCCTGAATATTCCAGAGCGGAACTTCCATGCAATCAAATGCCGTGTTCTAGAAGTCCTCTTTATTTGATCTCACTCTGCACTTTCTCTTTATATCCCTACTGAAGGTGCAGGTGGAAAAAAAAACACACAGGTGGGTCAACATTTATCAGAGCGAATGACAGGAGCTTAAAGAGGATAAAAATATGAGATATGAAAGATGTGGGACATTTTTCCTGTTGAAGGAAAGACTATTATATCACCAGCCAAAACACAACCTTACACATTTCACAGACCACACTGACTTACCCGATGTCATCACGGTAGACACGGGAGATCAGCACCTCGCCCTTGTGGTTGTAGATGAAGAGTCCTCCGATCATGGTGGTGGTCTTGCTCAGTGGTCACAGGCCATTTTGGAAAACTGAATAAAGAGACAGAGCCAAGCTGTCAGTCTGTGGAAGGAGAACTCACCAAAACTAATTGAATTGTATGTTCACACCATAATAATATTTGTTGCACTGAAGGTTCAGTTTTTTTTTTGCTGTATTACTGTAAATTTTCATTTTTGGGTGAACTAACCCTTTAAAGATGCAGTCTGTAAGTTTTACCTCTTTGTCACCCTGAAATTGCACTTATTTGCAGTGGGTTGTGCATCGGCACGGCTCCTCAGCACATGAGAATCTAATACTTTGAGGTGTATGTGTGGGTTTGTCTATCAACACACCAGCTGTCAACGATGATTGTCATTTTGAACTTTCTGGATTACAAGCCGCCATCAAAATGACAAGTTTAATTACATTCCAGCTGCTGTAAGAAGAGTCCACAAACCTGCAGCATCCACACACGTGATTTAGCTTATAGCCTAGACTCCTTTATGTACCGACGTGACATAATGAAGCAAAGATGAACGGCGGAAGTATTTCCCGCAGAAAGCTACCAGCACCACTTAAATTATAACACATTGTTACAAGCTTACCGTTGTGAATCGGGCTAAGGTAAGGAGATCGCTCTGAACACTGGCTGGTTATGCACTTGTTTAAAGGAACACGCCACCGTTTTTAGAAATAGGGCTTATTCAACATCTTTCCTACATTTAGATATGTGGGCAAATGCATTTTTGTCTCAGTGCATGCATTGTTTTAGTTTGGCAGGGTCGCTGCTAGCTTAGCTTAGCATAATGAATGGAATCCTATGTTGCCAGCTAGCATGTCCCGAGTAAATGATCCAAAAAACCCCACCTAATTACTTCTTGTGGCCTGCGTATTCACAACGAGTACAAAAACCGCAAATACTTGGGCGCAGAGATATCACGCAACATACGCACAACATACGCCGGTATGTTGACAGAAGTTTGGAGATTTCATGTGTTTCAAGTAGCAGTGCTTCGCCATAATATAGTCCGATATAGTAAAGTTAATATCTGCCAAGGAAATCGTCCTAGTCTTAATCTGCATCGCTATTTGTACTCAGAATACACAGGCCACAAGAAGTAATTACGTGGGTTTTATTTTATTTTTTGGATCACTTTTACTCAGGACATGCTAGCTGGCAACATAGGATTCCATTCATTATGCTAAGCTAAGCTAGCAGCGACCCTGCCAAACTAAAACAATGCATGCACTGAGACAAAAATGCATTTGCCCACATATCTAAATGTAGGAAAGATGTTGAATAAGCCCTATTTCTTAAAACAGTGGAGTGTTCCTTTAAATTGATTTTGGATAATTTTCAACCAAAAAAAAAAGTTATGGCCTGCAGCTTTAAATAAAACATCCACATACATATACATACATATATTATATATATTATATATATATATATATATATACAATTTCTCCCTTGACAAGAGAGAAAAATTCACAACCACACAGATGCTGAAAACGCATCTTCCTCTAATACCCTGTTCCTGTAATCCTCTGTTTGCACCTAAAAAAGACCTAAAAATACACCTTACAGAAATTAAGCTAAAAACCCCCTGAAAAATCAATAGGGAAGTCAAAGCAAAACACTGTCTAAATGAGCATACCGCACCAACGGATATGCAAATGTTCTTTCATCAGATCGTATGCAAGTGTGAATGTGATTAAAGGAATAGTTCACCCAAAAAAACTTATCCCATAATGTACTAACCCTCAAGCTATTCTAGGTGTATATGACTTTCTTCTTTTAGTTAAACACATCAGAGTAATATTAAATATGATCCTGGCTCTTCCCAGCTTTGTAATAGCATTGGATACTAAAGCTCCAAAAAGCACATCCATCCATCATAAAAGTAATCCATGCGACTCAAGTGGGTTAATAAAGGCCTTCTGAAACGAAGCAATGGGTTTTTGTGAGAAAAATATCCATATTTAAAACTTTATAAACCAGACGCATGTTGTAGCTCCTCTTCTCTTATATCGAAATCCTCCAACATTTATCTTAAAAAATTCTAATTTTAGATTAATTAGTAACTTCGGAGACTACTCAATGCCTTTACAAAGCTGGAGAGAGCCAGGATATTATATATTATTTAATATAAAAACTCAGATTGTGTTTGGCTGAAACAATAAAGGCATATACACCAAGGATGAATTGAGGGTAAACCGTTACGTTAAGATCTGTAACAGAAATGTATAGGACACGAGCCGTAGGCCTGTCGCCATATTCAATAAATCAATTAATCGCACAATAAAAAAAAATGACCTCGATAATTTTTCCGACCGCGATAATTTCCAGCATCCGTTTTTATATCCATTTTTGTCGAGCGTTACATTATATGATCACGCTCTTATACATGTAAATGCTTGTAAACACGTCAAGACACAAAAGAACGCGCTGTATGTCAGTGTCCTGTCTGTGTGGCTGCGTCTCATGTCAGCTAATCGAGGGACACTCTGACACACACACACACACACACACACACACACACTCGACACACAGACAGACTCGCGTCAGTCTCCTGCTCACATCGAGTTCTCTTTTGCTCATGAACAAACAATAACAACAACACAGAGAATTTTGAGTATTCTCATATCAGGAGTCTTAAATTAGTTAAATAACGTTTTAATTTACTTAAAGATTTGTGAGGAAATGAGATGCGCGTGAGATCCGCATTATGTTCGGCAGCGGCTGTTCTTAAAGTGACAGGAGCACTGATGATGCCTGTCATTAATGTTCATCAAAGAACAACGGGAACAGAGAAAATTGTTGCTGGAATGATTATTAATCTATATTTCATTTATTATTTATTCATGCAGTTAAGAAAGGGGTTGATAATTATTACATTTATGTCTAACAGGGAAGGCACAGGTAAATATATATATTTTTTAAAGTTTGTTGTTTTAAGTTCACTTAAATTAAAAATATGTTTTTTTAAAGCCTAATAAATGTTGAAATTGGTATCTTTCAGTTATACTGTAATGTAATGTAAACATTAAAACATGACAATACAACATATCTTTTTTTTATCCATTCCCAGCACATCCTTAAATACAATCATCCGTTGCAGTTTTCCCACCTGTTTATTCAAGTGCATTTTTTTGTTAACAGACTGAGAGTCCATTGCTTTTTTTGATTTGGTTGTTTTGTTCATTTATTGTGGATATGTAAAATGCTTTCCATCTCAGTGTTAAATAGTCTTTAGAAATAAAAGTTTATTGATCTTTGAAAAAGTGTACCTGCATTATTATGCCATAATCATTATTTTAGATGAAAATGGTCTCAGAACGACAATATTATCGTTTATCGCAATATTTTCTTGGCCAATTTATCGTCCAGCAAAATTTGTTATCGTGACAGGCCTAACGAGCCGTACTTTTACGATGCAGCTTTTTCATTTGTGGAGTTCACCGCATGGAAAAGAGCAGTGTGGACATTCTGCAAAACATCTCCTTTTGTGTTCACTTAAAAAAATAAACAAAAAACTTTGTTTGAATTTAGACCATGAAGATGAAAAAAATGATGACTGAATTTTATATTTTTGAGTGAATCTCTTTAGAGCTTCAAGACCTCAGATTTACACACTGATGTACCAATCCTGCCTTCAAACTCATTAAAGAGATTAATGCTTAACCCAATAAAGCCTTGATACATTCACTTCTAAGACCACTAAACCGATCAACATGATCCAAACCTTGCTGAAAAAAATAAAATATCCATGACATGCCTTCCTAGCAAAGTAAAAGACCTTTCAGTATAATTATACAACTCTCCCCTTCAGGTGGTGGTCATGTGTTTTTGCTGTGAAATCTTTGATGATTTTTATAAAGTAAACGAAAGAATAACTTTTATATTGTTAGTAATATTTCAAGAGGAACAATTACTGGACTGAAGCAACTTAGGTCTGCTTGATTATCCACACTTAATGGTTTAGAAAAGTCATGCTAGAAAGTATTAATACGTGACGCCTGGCGCTCTTTTTTTGATCCCCTTTTTTCGTATCATATATTTGAGTAATTATCATACATTAGGGATCATTCGAAAGCTTACGAACTCAAAATTCATCCTGTGAAAACCGTTTTGAAATCAGACGTTGCGTTACCATGGATACAATAATCTAAATTATTCTAGCAGGCTCCTCCCCTAGTGGGCTGTGTCATGTTTCATATTATAACATGCATATTAACTACTTTATAATAAATAATCTTGACAAAACACATATCGTCGGAAAGGTCTGAGTCTGAAGGTTCCATATAGATGTCGACAGTTTTGTGATGGAAGTGATATTTGGACAGAAATTTACCGGAAAATCCATCAAAAAAACAACCAATGGAATGTGGATGACACCCGGTGGCTATTTTTGGTACAGCGCCTAAACAAAACTTTATTTTTTGTGATATCAACTTCAAATTCGCACAACTTGGTTAGACATATGGCTTGGATTTCATAGTAATTTTAGAGTAAAAAGAGTAAAGTAAAATATATATTTTATAAGTATTTCATTTACAGTAATTTTAAACTTCCATCACTTTTTCATACTTTCATATTAGAAATATATCAATAATCTGCCGAGTGTCTTCTTTAAAACAAGACCAAACTCTATAGGTCTATATTCCAAAGCATTCCTGAATTACAGCCCTTTAAGCTTGGATAGTGCATGGTCATGTCTATTCTCAAAAAGGGGGGTGGCAGTTAAAAGGTTAACACTCACAATAAAGACTACAGAGCTTAGATAATAAAACTAAGCATTTAAAAATCATCTTACTAAGACATATTATTGGTGGACAGATATTGTTGGGATATAATACAGTGACTAACTCATACTGATATGCATTTTATGTATGTAGTCTGTTATACTGTTATGAATACTCCATGATTTACATTACAAGCTATCAAAAAATGTCATCTTACTTTTTTGGCCGTATTGTAAATGCCAACATTTGGACCAAATTGCATATGTTTTGCTCATTTTGGGCCTCTGAATAAAATATAGGCGTTTTCTCCTCCTAAATATTATGTGGTATAAAATTATTAAGGGGTATAAAAGCCTGATGTACCAAATATGATACAAAACATATGCAAACTTTTATATTTTGTCTAAAGGTTCAATAATAAACTACAATTTGACTATTATTTCTTATGCCAGGTTTTACAGGGTTAAGGTGCCATTTTCCAGTCACTGACACACTCATCCCTCAGGATGACAGGAGGACCCCTGCCACTGAACAAAGCGGATAAATAACAGGAACAGATAACAGCTGTTGTAATTCTACACCAAAATCAACCTGAACATCGTGCAGGCGTAACCACTGCAATGAATTATGATGAGGGAAATTAATATCAATATACAGTCAGTGCTTGTACACAAGATAACACTTGACCATACAACATTAGGAATGATCAATGGGACACCACCACAGTTCCAGTGCTTATGAATATATCTGAATATTCAAAAGAACATGATGAATATTTTGATGATGATGTCATTTCTGAGCTCTACGGCATCCATCATGGCTGCTAGTGGAAAAATAGAGTTCAAATGACAATGCTGGCCGGGATATTATAATATTTCCATTATTTCCAATAATGACTTTAATATGTAATCCTTTCGCCGCATCCATTCATGTTCGCGGACCAACCCACTGCGGACTGTGTCTCGCCTCAATAATCACAAGACACTAATAAACAAACACAATTCAGTCCACTTTCTGTATTATAATCTTAATATGAAACACATGATTTATTATTTATTTGAAATCAAGACGAAATTGTTTAAAGGTATGGTGACGCTAACCGCAGCTCTTCCCATTCAAACGCACAGACATCACGATTTTAAACGTAAAACGTTTTCTTTAAATAACGGGCCCCAATTAATACACGTTATACATTTTAGAATATTCCCATTAGTGAATATAACGTAAAACACCCCGCGTCCGGCTAGTTTGCTGGTAAAGCTAACTAACTAGCCCTGCTCGGTTGTGTCACGACTGACCGGACCGGTGGATTCACTCACTCGCTCACCTCGGCGTGTCTGTCTCTGTGTCTCCCTCCGGACCGCCTCGGCTCGGCTCAGCAGAGACAGATGTGCTCGGTTCTGACCGAAGCTCGGAGTTATTGAGTGTTTTTGGTGTTTCAGGCTGCGGTCACCGTTCACTCATGAATCCAAGATGTCGCCCGCTGCTCCCTCCCTCTACAGCCGTCAGCTGACGCACGCGCGCGCACACACTCACTCACTCACTCTCACACACACACACACACACACACACACAACGCGCGCGTCGGTTTTACAATATTCTTCTTCTTTTTTTATTTCTTACTTTATTTTAATGGCGGGTTGCACACTAAAAAGCACATTCTGAAGGCAACCCACTGACGCTGAGGTTATGTTATTTGCTGAACTCCTACCTTAAAGGGATATTCACCCAAAAATGAAAATGATGTCATTAATTACTCGCCCTTATGTCGTTCCACACCCTTTAGACTTTCGTTCATTTTCGGAAAACATGAAGATCCTTTTGATGACTTTCTGTCCCTCTATTGGGAGCAACGCAACCACAATCAAGAACGGTATCATTAAAGCAATTAATGTGGTTTAACCTCAATTTTACAAAATGATATCTAAAGTGCGTTCACATAATCTACTGAACGGCGACCGCAGCCTGAAACACCAAATACACTCAATAACTCTGAGCTTCGGTTTAGCCGGACTTTTTTAAAAACATAACTCCGAGTCGATTCGTCTGACAGAATAATGTCATACACCTATGGCTTGAGGGTGAGTAAATTATGGGATCATTTTAGTTTTTTGTGTGAACTCTCCCTTTAAGTAATTAAATAATTAAGTTCTAAAAATGAATTAGAAGCGTGCTTAATTGAATGTTCACTTGTACTTCAAATCTAAAAAGTATTTTAAAAATGTACTTGCAGATAATATAATGTTAATGCAATAATAGAAATGTGTAATTACAAATATATTTATATTCATACAAGCTTCAATAGAAAATACATTTTATATAAAGTATATTTTTAGTTATTCATAAATACTTGTTAGTGACTGTACACTTGAACCATATTTCAAAGACAATAGAAGTACTTATGAAATTACATATAAAGATGTGTATGAGTACTTCAGGCCTATCTAAAGCATTCTTATACACTGTAAAAAAAAAAAAAAGTTGACTTAACGTAAAAAAGCAAGTAACCTGGTTACCTTAAAATTTTGAGTTCATTTAAATTAACAATGTTAGTTAATACAATGAAGGAAATTGGTTTAATAAAAAATAGACACTCAAAATATTGTATCTGAACCACATAAATAAAATAAAAATGTTGTGATGAATCATGAAAATAGCACAATTTGGCATGTTTCACTGCATTATAACAAATACAATATAATTACACAATATTTTTACAATATCTTTTAATAATATTTGAATAAAGGGATGTCGATTCTGAAAAATGTTCATTGTATTAACTCAAAATTTTAATTTCAATGAAATTTTAAGGGAAGGTAACTACTTTTAAAATATTTTTTAACAGTGTTGGATTTAAACCGTGGCCTGTGATGGTTAGATCAGCATTAAAGAACAATCTCAACTGTTAAATAACCAAAATAATATTACAATAATATCAGATTTGTCTAGTTTTAAATCAACACAATAAATTCCCCTGCATTTTCAAGGAAACTTTTGAGGCTTGAATTGAGGAACCGATTAAGCTGATAAAATTAAGGGGGGGATAAGACTACCTATTTATTTCTATAGAATTTGTTCAATTATGCAGTTTTATTTAGATAAACACCGTTGTTAGTTCCCAGCATGCTTTGCATATGGCTCGAAATGGAGCATTGAAATGAAGTGTTTTTGAATGAAGGGAAACATCTTTTAATGTTTAGTTTAACTTTTGAAAGAGTTTCTTTTATGCTGAAGTTTGGATCGTGTGCAGAACAGTAGATCTTATGGTTAGTTTGTGAATAACTGCATGTATACTAATAACATGATGCATGTTGCTTTGTTCAATGAGCAATAACTTTGTCTGCGCTACAGCCTGTCCATTGTACAACACAACTCAAAGTCGAAATATAAACAGGTCATTTCCATTCACTCTAATCCATACCCTTTTTTAGAGTCAACTTAAAATAAAAAAGCACATTTCATTAAAAATATTAAATTATTTGTTTCATTGACAAAATAACTTTTACATGATTTATTCAGAAAAAGAAATCAAGCCTTAAAAACTTCTCATAAATATTGTTACCATATTTTTTAAGTAAATAGCACTTTACATTTTAAGTTCACTCTTAAGTGTATTCTTTTAAAGTATATTATTTCCATAATTACTATTTTTAAAAGTATGCACTTCTTTAACGTTTATGTTTTGTGTAAATAAACAATCTTTCCAAAACCAGATTGGATTTGACTCCAGGTGTGTGTGTGTGTGTGTGTGTGTGTGTTGGAGTTTTTCACTGTGATGGATGATGCTTCATCTTGTCAAATGAAGGGTTACAGCAAATGGCTGTGTATAATTTTCTTAGGTACTGTAGCTCTTCAGATTTTGTGCTGGCTTAAGCTTTTGCTCCTCCTCTTTGTCTGCTTTCTGGAATCCAAGACATTTTTAGGAGCATGGTTTATTACCGCAGCATCGCTCCTTGTTGGCCCTCTTACACACTGGATGCCTGGGAAAGCCAGTGTTTTATTGTTAGCTGCCTAAAAACACTCATATCTGAATAAAACGCCCTTTAATGGAATCTTACAGGATTTATCGTTGGACGAGAGTGCAGGACAGGTTATGTGCTGAAGTTTCATTCTTAGGGTTACAGGTTTGTTTATAAGATGTGAAGTGTGTTCTTTTTTCCTCTGAAAGGCAAACCTTCATGAATCATCTCGTGATGCTTCACAATGTAAGTGGTTCAGTCTGAGCTGTATATAAATGATGGCTTCTCTCTGGATCTTCAGAAGAAATGTAAATCATAGAGCAGCTCTTCTAAGAGCTTAAGTGAACGAAACACATTTCCCACTGGTAAACCCTGGCAGACTCTCAGAATCACTGTGGGAAAACATTCTCTAACACCTAAAATGTGGAAATTAGCAGACGAGCTCAGGTGTGAATAAGCCCCTCTTGAAAAAGGAGTGTGCTTAATTGTAGCGAATGTAGCGGGACGCTTGGTGCTTTTTTTATGTTGCCTTTTTTTTAACCATATATTTTAGTTATCATCATAAATTATTGTCTGGCTATCACCACACCAAGCTCAATTTAAGATTGAACATTGTTCTGGAGAGTCTGCTCTGTATTTTCTACTGCACAAGAGGCGTGATCAACGAGCATAATTCAAATGAGTCCTTCAACCAATCAGACCACAAGAGGCGTGATCAACGGGCAACAACCCAGCGCTTCTCTATCCGTCATCGTGTTAAACCGGCCAATAGCGTGGCAGGTGGATAAGCCAGTCTGTGATTGGTTCCCGCTAAAGTGTAACAGAAGCAGTAGAAATGAATGTAAAGGTTTCCAGCCTGAGCTGCAGGGCGAAATCAAATCACCAGCAGGTCAGGCTGGGTTTACACAGTCTATAAATCAGGTATTACGAACTCAAAAGTCATCATGTGAAAAACATTTTGAAATGGATGTTGTGTTACCATGGAAACTGTACTTTTAAATTCTTTTAGCAGCTCCTCCCCTAGTGGGCGGTGTCATATTTCATATTCTAAAATGTATTTGAACTACTTTATAATCAAAAATTCTCAAGTTTCCATATTTTATGATGGAAGTGATATTTGGACAGAAATTTATTCATTTGTTCCAGGAGAAAGCATCGAAAATTCAATGGAATCTGGGTGTCCCCCCGGTGGATGTTTGTGGTACAGCGCCTAAACAAAATCTCATAGGAACTTTTTGTGATAACTTAAAATTTGAAACACCACTTGGTTAGACATATGGCCTTGATTTGATTTTTCACATTTAAAGCAAATTTTAAAAAGTGCACATACATTAAAAGTTTTACCTTAAAGTACATTTTAAATCATTGTTTCAAACTTGATATTTTGATTTTATAGTAATTTAAGAGTAAACAAGATTTTGTAAAAAATATATTTTATATCAAAAGTGTTTAGTACAGTACATTTGATTTCCTGTAAATTTAAACTTTTATAACCTTCTCATACTTTCATTTTTTGAGGTCAGCAACAATCTGCTGAGTGTCTTCTTTAAATCAAGTCCAACATGGGTTAACAGTTAAAGGTTTTTTAAATACTACTTATAAGTACTTATTTTTATCTCTTGTGTTGACATACTTAATGCACATGTACTTGATTTATAGTTTTAACTGTAGTGTGTCATAATATTAATATCGTTTTAATATAGTACTTTTATATAAAAATGTATTAACTATTATTAATTTTATTTTACAGAACAACAGTAAAATTTAAATACTTGTTGTAAAATTGCAATAAAATATAATAATTACAATATTTCTATTAATAGTTTTATTATAACATTGTATTATCATATTTTATGATTAAATATGATGATGATTATTATTTATATTATTTATTTTACAGTACAATAGTGTGTATTGCAATAGTAAGATATTTCTTTATTAATTGAATTGCTTGGGCAGTTCAGGATGTCTTTCTCTCTTTTTGTCTATAGCTGATCACATGATCACCTGAGAAGGTCTTGTTTTTAGTCTTCATGACTGCAAGTGCAAAAGAATAAAAGTGATGTCTTGAAAACCCAGAATGATTCACACACAGTGTTTAGGCAATAAACTATATTTATAAATAAAACAATTTGTTTTGTTTTGTCATAAAACAGTGTACAGTGAGTATTAAATTGAACCATTTAATACTGTTCCCAATAATTAAACATGTGATAAATGCATCTGAGAAAAATTATCAAAGGTTTACAGAGAAACGATAAAGCCGAGTGCTGATAGTTAATGATGGCAGACATTAACATATTAAGTACTGTGTTGTTTGGGGTAGAGTGAGAGAGTCCATCACATAATAATAGTGCATCATCGGGTTCATTCAGGGGTGCTGACAATATCCAAACCGTTCTGCAGGTTCAGCACACGTAACACAGGACGATTATTACAAAGAATATCAGTACAGGACTGAAAATCTCCCAATTTAAGTTTTTAAATCAACATCAAATCATAATTGACTTGAGCTACTTAATTAATAAAAGTCCCTGGTCTTATTGTGCACGATTCGTTAGTTTACGTTATTAAAATAACAAAAAAACATCATGCATCATCGTGTTTAATAAAGTCATTTGAACCCAAAGGGTAAGGCAGACTTTAAAAGTCCTGTCTGTAAACTTAAAAACTCTCTCTCACTCTCCACAATTATTAGCAGAAAATTAAAGTCATAAATATAAAATAATTGCCAAAGAGTCTATCTTTTGATAGCGTTTGTCTTTTTTTTAAATCATTAAAAATGATTTGTTCATCCTTTAAAAAGCAAAAGGTGATTTAGAAGTAGAAGATTACCTCACTTTCTTCCCATGTCTCATGCTTTTCTCTCTTTTCACTTCATTTAGTTCATCTTTGATTGATAAACAGATCTTAGCTTGAGGTTAATAAACTGATCATAGGACAAAATATATATTAAAAAAATTGCAGGTAAAGTACATAAAAAGTACACAAAAACCAGCAAGCATTCACCTTCACTCAGACTTCATCACTGCATCCCACCGTCACCATTAATCAGAGACCTCTGGTCTCTGAGGGCATGATGGGATACGTGATCTGTTCCAGTCTTCTTCACTGAAGAAAGTGCAAGTCACAGGACACAGGAGGGACATTAGGAGGGACACTGGCACTCTCTACCAGCTAAAATGTCAATGCATCTCTTTCTCGTCTTCCTCCTCATATTTCTTTCTTGATATAACAGTGCCTGCGCATGTAAGTCGGCCCTCTGGGTCACCTGAAGCACATCACATGACATCGACGAAGAACTCGCTGGGGTTTCCCATGGCCATGCGGAAAGATTGGCGCGAGGCCGTGAGTTCGGGGGGCACCGAGGACAGGTCTCGGTCCGGAGGAGAGCCCGGTGCTGCTGTGGAGGGTGTCTGTGGCTGTGGAGGGAGGCCGGGCGGTCCACACACCAGGCTCTGGGCGTGAGAGTGGGTGCTTCGGATGGTGTGTGAGCTACGGACGCTGTGCTCGCTAGGGGGCGCTGCAGAGCGTTCGCTGGGAGCCTTCTCTCTTTTCTCAGACTCGCTGCCGCTGCCAGAACGGCCTCCAGACTCCTGCGTTCCAGCCGCTGCGTTGGCGTCGTTTTTGCTACCGCTGCGATTCGAGCCGCTGCTTCGACTACCTGTGAGAGAAATGAAAGCAAGGAAAAGTGAGACTTTATGTTTAAATATGTTTTTTCCATCACTGAATTTGCCTTATGATCGGATGAGGGCAGAAGAGTCAAATGCAGGGTCAGGATAAGGAATATTTGCAGTCTGAAAGTGATTCTCCCAGGCATTTAAAAAATAATAATTATTGTTTTAAGCGCAGAACATACTTCAAATATGAGTTCCCACACGAACATATTAAGTATTCTGTTCATTTTATCATGAAATTTAAACGATAAATGCCGCTTTGACGAAAATTACATCACACGGACGTGGATGGTCGAAGTTTACTCACTACCTTACTTGCACTATTATTTTGAATTTGAGGGGCATTTTTGTTCATTTTAATGGTATTTTTGCCCAAAGCCAAGTAGAATGCAGTCTCACCTTCGCTGTGAGGGCTGCCGGCACTGCCGCCCCCTGCAGTGAAGTTGTAGGTGGGATCGTGCACAGGATGTGGATTGTACGGGTGAGGGATCGGGTACTGATAAGGGAAAGTGAGCGGCCAGGGAGCCACCCCAGGATGGGGCAACGGAGCCAGAGTGTCCTGGTCAGACGCTCCACTAGAACCGTCATGGTCATGCAAGGTGAGACTGGCCATATCTGAGAGAGAAGAGGAACAAACAGGAGGGAAATAGAGTTTACTCCAAATGAATAAATAAAAGAAGAGCAGGGAGAAATCTAAGAACTGAAGATCATG
Source organism: Gobiocypris rarus (assembly GCA_023029165.1). Classification (NCBI taxonomy): domain Eukaryota; kingdom Metazoa; phylum Chordata; class Actinopteri; order Cypriniformes; family Gobionidae; genus Gobiocypris; species Gobiocypris rarus. Next base: position 35,920,070 of record CM040918.1, on the reverse strand, counting down.
AACTCACTGCCACAGAGGTCACCAAAGATGTAATAGCACTGTTCAGAGAAGGTGATCTTGTTGACAGTGTGCCGGATGTAGCCGGCTTTTAACAGGTTGCTGGCGTATTTGCGTGCCTCCCGTCTGTCAGTGAAGCCCTCGACGTGATGATACAGCCAATCCACCACATCTGAACCTGATAGGAAAGATATGCACGGGTGTAATTCATCACATTTACTATCAACAACCACAAAGCCTCTAAATACTGTTTGTCTTCATTTTGAACAGCGTACCTATTGTTTTACAAAAAAAACAGATATTTGTGTAATGTTTTTGTGCTTAAGAAGTATACAAGCTTTCTTAAAGACATAGTACTCAAAAATACCAATTCTCTCATCATTTACTCTCCCTCATGTCACCCCAGATTTAAATAAGTTTCTTTTTTCAGATGAACGCAAACAAAGATTTTTATAAAAATAATCCATCTCTGTGAGTTGACGTACACATAGCCATCATTGTTTCAAGGCAAGGCATGTTTATTTATATAGCACATTTCATACACAATGGCAATTCAAAGTGCTTTACATAGAAAATGAAATTAAAATAGTGATAACATATGCATAAGAATTCCATGTGTAAGAATTAAAAATAAAGAAAGGATAATTAAAACAGTTGAAAAGAGAATTGAAAAAATAAGAAGAAATAGAAATATACAGTTGTAAAGATAATTAAAAAGAATAAAATAATTATATATAGATAAAATAACATTTTGTAACCCATACGACCCCAGTGGATGAATAAAGCTTCTAAAGCAAATCGATAATTGCAAGAAAAATAGTAATATGATGAACTTTTTTTTACTATAAACCATCACTTTTGTCCAACTGTTGTATGTGCTATTAAGGGTTGTAAACATTGTAAAGCTCACGTGTGTGAAGTGAAGCAGAAGTGCAATGGACTGTCAAGCTTCACAACACGCTTCAGAAGACATCGATTCTTCCACCGGGGTCGTATGAATGACTGTAAAGATGACTGTGTGTGCTTTTTGGAGCGTCAACATTTCAAAACCTATTCACTTACATTTTATGGACTCCCAGAGATGAGTAAAAGATCCAAGTGTCTATAAATACATTTGTAAGTGGATGTTTGTTTAAAAAAGTGATGACGTGGAAAATGATATCTTTAGAGTGGGTATGAAATAAAAATTCATCCCATCTATTTTACTGTGAACAAATCATCTTTTTAATGTTCAATCAAAATGTCATAATTCGATCTTCCGCTGAAAATGTCAGACTTCTCTTTGATAACGTCAGCAGGACTTCCCCAATCATTTAGGCCTTGTCCACACTAATATTTTTTTGTTTGAAAACGCATCTTTTTCTCTCCGTAACCTTCAGTCATCACTGAGTCTAAGCTTTCTGAAAATGTTTTTGCATTGTAGTATGGACTGTGAGGTATTTGAAACCATGATGCATGTTTAGTCATGTGACCCAGATTGTACCGATAGATATTCATGTTTATACCTGTATTGTGCCTGTTGTGTGCTATTCATTTTCACACACTTTCACACAAATATGTTACTTTGCACACTCTTCATATCACAGTCCTGCAATGATGACAATTTACTCACAATTGCTGTCCTGCGGCAAATCATCCAAACATATATTCACGAGTACACACTTACAAATAAGTCAGACAGAATAAATTATATGCCTAATTGGCGAGCTGTCCGGCGAGAGGGCTCCAAGCTCGGTATTTGGCCCAAACCCAGAGTACTCCTCCCGTAGTCCTGGCTGTGGTAGGAACAAGCCATGCGTGAGGAGTCGGGGTGGTGGAGGGTCGAGGAATGTTGGTGGGTCGACTGTGTGTATATTTATAGGCTTCCTCTCATGTTGATAGGATAGATGTGGTAATTGCTGATGACGAGTTGTTTTGGATAAATCATTTGAATGCGCTCCTCCCGAACTTTGTTAATAAAAACATAATGGTGAGTGAGTGTGACCTAGACGCATCAGTGAATGGTGAGATATTTTGCTAAATAAAATGATCCTGCCAGAAGAATAGCGTGAGAACCTTGTTATGTCTTGTTTCATCTGTATCATCTCAGTGCGCTGTATGGTGAATTTAGTGTTTGCCAGCGCTTCAGTGCGGAAGAGAAACTTTTGGAAAATGCTTAAAACGCTAGTGTGGAGAGAGTTTTGAAACGAAAACGGCATTTTCAAATGTAATCGGATTAATGCAGACATAGCCTTAGTTGCTTAAATGTTCCCCTGAAAGCTAATGTGCATCTCCCTCCACTTTTGAGTGTCACGCCCACATCTGAACATCCAATCATCGACTGATGAGTCCCACCCTACATTTAGTATTTTTGCTAATCTGTTATGCTCAGATGTACATTGCAAAACAGAAGAAAAGATCTGCTGCTATTTCCATTTAATTTCTTTTGAAAAAAAACACCACCATAGTTGGTGTCATCTATTCATGTCAAATATTTCAAATGGATAGATTCTTTGAAATGAATTATTATTCAGAACAATTATGGCTGTTACCAATCAAATCAAATACAAAAGTGGCTGTAAACAGGATAGATACTGAAAATATTAAATAAAAAGATTAACATTTATTTATCCCTTTGGGTGGGATTTCCTCTCCACACCCAGACTAGTTTAGAATTTTTAAGAGTGGGGTTGCAGCTTTACCTATGAAGGCGTTGGGGATGGTAATCTTCAGCCACATCCTGTCTCGCACCTCCAGGCCCGACTCTGGCGATGCCATCGCTTTGGCCACCGCTGCCATGTCACTGTGGATGGACAGATGGAAATCCTCGAACCCTGCAGAGTAAAGCACAGTGAGAAGGTGCACAGCAGTCCACAGATATATGGGTGACATACAAAGATGTGCTCTGTGAGAACATCAAGGTGCTATAGCCGTTATCAACTGATCTGAGAAGAGTTTCTGACTTCTCAAACTTCACAGATTAAATTTCCCTTGTGAAAAAGAAGTGTGCTTAATTTTATTCAATGTGCACTTGTGTGCTTCAAATCTTAAAAGTGTTCAAAAAATGTCCAGAAAAGTTGGGATATTTTGTAAATGCAATAAAATCAAGAATCTGTGGTTGGTTAATTCTCTTTTACAAAGACAAGATTTCCAGTGTTTTCACTGACCAACTTAATTTTATTTTGTAAATGTTAACACATTTGGATTTTTTTCTTTTACTTACACCTTTTAATCATTTGGCGATACTAATTGTTGTAGTTTTGAAAGTGGAATTTTTGCCCAACCTCGTCTGATACAAGACGTCTGCTCAAAAGTCCAAGGTCGTCGTTGTCAGATTGTCCTTTTCATGATGTGCCACACATTTTCAATAAGAGACAGATCTGGACTACAGGCAGGCCAGTCAAGCATATCTCTTCTACGATGCTCACTTTCACTTTTGTAGGTGACGTGCTGAGCGGTTGCCTCTGCTGTCAATCATTCGGGACAAGTGGATAGGGTGTGATGACGTGAGGGGGTTGTTCTCCAACCGTTCCGCTGTCGGACGTCCAGGGATGAGACGCCCAGTAGAGGCAGCAAGCTTTTTTGTGAACTTGAGCAGTGATTTTTCCTTTGTATCTTTTGTGCTTTTTTTTGTTGAGTTAGCTCTGTTAGTGTGTTTTTGACTGCTGTTTGATTATTGCTTATCTGACTGTCCTATAATCCCTCATTCGTGAGGTTCTGAAAGCTTTAAAAAGCTTCTCAAAGCCGTGTTGAACAGGTCAGAGGAGAAGGGATAGTTAAGCTCTGTCACGTGACATACATGGTGTACACTTTTTGTCTAAACACACTAGGTTTAGGGATTTGTGCCACCTGCTGTATTTTTGTTCTGTTATAGGGTAGATAAGATCATCTTGGACGTTGATGATTTTTTCTTTTCTTTTTGTATTAGCTAGATTTAGTTGTAAATGGGTTAGAAAGGCTTTATTCTTTTCTGTAATTTGGCACAGTCCAGTTCCCTTTGTCCTTTCCAGTCTAAATATTGCTGGTGTGTTTTTGTTTTGTTTTATGGAAAAAAATGTTTTCCTCTTCTGATATATCCTATTTATGATATTTTCCTTGTAGATAGTTTATCACAGTTTGTAACAATAAACATAAGTTCACTGGTATTCGCCTCGTAGTCTCCTACCGCTCTTACACATTTTCAGTGTTTAATAGTGACAACTGTCACGACTGGCCTAATGTTCTCCTTCTTACTCCCTAGATGTTTAATAGGCTTTATTCACAGCAGCGCCATCTTTGATTTTTAACGAGAAGGAAAGCGAGGCTGTGAGGGATAGACATACATCTCTTCAGTGCGTTGTATTGTTATTTAATGCAGTTTTGGATTGTTCTGCTGATGAAACACTGCAAAAATTTCTTTCCACGTTTTAAAACATTTATAGTCTGTGGGGTCCGCAAGTGGTCAGGGAGAGCATTCCACAGACTGGGGGCTGCTGAGCAGAAGGCCCGATCTCCCATAGTACAGAGATTGGTCCTGGGAGTCCTGAGAAGACAAGCCGAAACAGAACGGAGGTTACGTGTGAATGTTTGTGTGGTGAGAAGTTCCTTGAGGTAGGTGGGTGCATCACCATGGATGCACTGGTGAGTAAGGAGGGAGATCTTATACTCAATCCTGAGCGAGACAGGAAGCCAGTGGAGTGATTTGAGAATGAGGGTGATATGCTCGTATTTGCGCACCCTCATCAGGATCCTAGCAGCGCTGTTTTGAATATACTGCAGCTTCTGGAGATTTTTGCCAGGGATGCCGATAAGGAGTGCATTGCAGTAGTCCAGCCTGGAGGAGACAGAGGCATGGACAAGCTTCTCAGCATCTGCCAGTGTTAGTATGGGACGAAGTTTGGCAATGTTTCTAAGGTGGAAGAAGGAGGTCTTACACAGATGTTTGATGTGAGCTTCAAAAGTAAGTTGCGATTCCATTCTGACCCCCAGGTTGGTGACTGATGTAGAAAGTGGAATGCCCTGATCAGAGAAAGTAATGCTGGTGATTTTCGGACCTGAAGTGCTGGATCGCTTAAGTCTTGCTTTTGCTTCATCCACGCCTTTATCTCATCCAGGCAAGTGATCAAAGTGGATGGTGTGAGGTCAGCAGAGGGGGAAGAATTTGTGCTCAGGTAAAGCTGAGTGTCATCAGCATAGCAGTGAAAAGAAATCCCATGCCGGCTGATGACACGGCCAAGGGGGAGCATGTAGAGGATGAACAGGATGGGGCCGAGCACTGAGCCTTGAGGGACACCGTAGGTGACGTCGTGTGATAGGGATGTAGCTTCACCCAACGCAACATATTCAGTTCTCCCGGTAAGGTAAGATGCAAACCAGTTGTGGACTGAGTCAGAGAGACCGATGGTGGAATGTAAACGGTGAAGGAGGATGTTATGATCAACAGTATCAAAAGCTGCAGTTAAGTCCAGGAGCATGAGAAGGGATGGGGAACCAGCATCTGCCGCCATCAATAGGTCGTTTGTGACCTTGACCAAAGCTGTTTCTGGTTTCATTTTTCTAATGATGTCCTCAACCTCGCACTGTGTGATGATGGAGAAGCAGCAGAGATGTTGGAAGGTCCCAGGCTGTGGATCAACAGTCGCGACAGGCAGAGCGGAGGTAGTAGATAGGTGCAAGTGGATGTTGTCCACTTTGTTCCTAAAAAAGCACATGAACTTATTGTACCTCTCTTCTGTGACTTCTGAGAAAGAGTGAGTTTGCGGTTTGAGGATGTGATTAACAGTGGAGAAAAGCTTATTGGAGTTTCCAGGGTTATTGTTAATGATGCAAGAGTAGAACTGTGACTGAGCATCTCTCAAGGACCTTACGTAGACCTTCTGATGTTCTCTATAGGCTTGCCTATGAACAGTGAGTCCTGAGAGTTTGAGACGCCTCTCAAGCACACGCCCAGCCGTCTTCATCCTCCGGAGTTCGCTGGTGTACCTAGGGGCTGAGCGCGAGAAGGTGACCATTCTAGTTCTGACAGGGGCGTGAAGATCTAGAATGTTGCTCAGAGATTGGTCTTATTCTTTTAAAGTATATTATTTTAATAACAAGTACTTTTTATTGTGCTTCTTTTCCCAAGGGTTTCCCTAAATTTCAATGTGTAGTTTTTGTATTTCATTCAAGACAAATCACAAATCTTTGATTTTCATTTGACACACTTGACAAGGGTTAAGGGCTATGATCGAAACACAGTAAGCAGTGGACTGGCAGATGAAATCATCCTCTGTCGACAGACAGCGGGCACAGCAGAGGTGGATTATGGGAAGGGTGGGTGGCTAGACACTTACGCTCAGTCTCTGGAATGGAGCTTGTGATGGAGGAGCTGGTGGAGGTGATTGTGCTCATGGAAGGGCTCATACCGTACACTGGGTACGCCCCCGTCATAGCAGCGGTGTGAGACACCCAGGCAGCAGGATCTATGGGACGGATCGGCTCACCTGAACAAACACAGGAGAAGTGAACGGATTGCCTGGTCACTTGCTACAAAGAGGTCAAGAAAATAATTGAACTGTGAAAGTGAAATGGTTGCGAAAACCACTTCATGTTGATTTAAAAAGCACTGTAACCCAGTATCTCTCTTACTTCTTGGGAGGGTGAAACAGCTTCGGGGGTTTGGATCCCAACATTTGGCCACAGTCAGTGTGATGGGTCTGTAAACGTGAACATGCACAATCATCAGTGCTGATATAAATATCATCTAGCCTGTAACAGGAGAACCGAACATCACAGCATCCACTTCTTACCCAGGTTTGTGGACGATCTCTCGCAGCACCCTCACTGCATCATCATTACTCATGTTCTCAAAGTTGATATCGTTCACCTACAACACAAAAGCAACTCTTAGGAATCACGAACATCAGCCATGAACAGCCAAAACAGACCATCAGAGAGTGACTGACCTGCAGAAGCATGTCACCAGGCTCAATGCGTCCGTCAGCAGCCACCGCACCGCCCTTCATGATGGAGCCGATGTAGATTCCTCCATCGCCCCTCTCATTACTCTGCCCGACTATACTAATTCCCAGAAAATTATACTTTTCTATAGCAAGAGGAAGAGAGAAAAACAAAGTGGCGAGATGAAGAGCAGAGTATAGATTTAGTGTGTAAAAGAATCTCTTTTTTCTCCATCTCTTGGATGATATTTTATATATAGGTGTAAAAATGTAGAAAATGTTAATAATCTGCACAAGAGATTAAATAGTAAATTGAAAGAAACATAAGGCTTAACAAATAAGGCATTTTCTAAATGCATGATATTGATCTTATTGTGAATAATTTATCTGTGCACGTTTCTATCTTCATCTTTTTTCAATTGACCTTGTAATGTTGAATCAAAATGTCATAACTAGTGAAAATTACAAACTTCTCTCTAGTTACGTAGGCAGGACTTCCCCTATCATTAAGTCCACTTAAAGGTGCACTATGCAGAAATTTTCAGTTACCGTTTAAAACACAACATTCAAACTTGGCCCCTTGCCTTTAGCAGGGCTTCCCGAGCTTCAGACACGGACGACAAGGTCCCGCCCTGACATGCGCCACGCACTGTTATCGGCTGGAGTGACACACCCACAGGCCAAAGGTTGCAACCCAGAAACATCCCAAGCACAGCAATACAATAAGAAAACACAGCAGTGTCTCTGTAGACACACTTCAAGTGGATCATAATTAATGATTGAGAGGGATTATTTTTATTTTAGAGTCCATTCTTACTTTACTTGGAAAATTCTGCATAGTGCATATTTAAATCCGCCCCTTCAAGCTCATGTTTAGAAATGGAGGTAGATAGAAATGGAGCTTGAAGGAGCTTAAATGTGCACTATGCAGAATTTTCCAAGTAAATTTTCCCAACCCCCATATCTCAGCATCCAATCAACAACCAATGCATAGAACCAAGTACCGCCCTACATTTAGCTTTTTCAATAATCCGCTACGCTTGGATGTACTTCACAATGTGGAAGAAACCTTTTTCCGTTTCATTGCAACTTTAATGTCATAGATCCAAAAGCAAAAAATGTAATGTAATCTAAAGAATTAGTTCATATTTATGCAGTGATGAACAAAAATGTGTACTAAGTGCACACAAACAATAAAAAAAAATCTCAATTTTGCACACATTTTGTAATTTTTAGGTAACGATTTTCCGATATGGGATCTTGGATTTCAAGGCTCATGTTTCTTTTTATTATTTAAATTTTCTATTTTATTTGGTGTGCACATTCTACATGATTCTTAAGCTACCTGTTTCTGACAACTGCAATCCTCTCTACATTTCTGAAGTTAGAGAATGTTGTTTATGTTGTCTTTAAAGGGTTAGTTCACCCAAAATTTTAAATTATCCCATAATATTCTCACCCTCAAGCCATCCTAAGTGTATATGACTTTCTTCTTTCAGCCAAACCCAATCAGAGTTACATGAAAATATATCTTGCCTCAGTGCTTTATAATGGGAGTAAATAGAAACGTACATTTTGAAGCCCAAGAAAAGTGCATCCATCCATTATAAAAGTAATCCATACGGCTCCAGGGGGTTAATAAAGGCTTTCTGAAGCGAAGTTTCATTTTTGTAAGAAAAATATCCATATTTATAACTTTATGAACTATAATCACTGGCTTCCGGTAAATGCTGTACACAAGAAGCGGAAGAGTGACCTTCGACCTGACACGACGTATTGACAAACGCTGAAGCGCAGAGGATAGAGCAAAACAAAACACCGGTCATGACTTAGAAGTCTAAAACAAGACATTTTAAAGAGAAATGTCTGAGTACTTCGATATAAGAGAAGAGGAGCTTGAATTTGTTGCCCAGCCCTATTTGTTTGAACCATGAGAGGCGTCTACTCTCACCTAAGCTTACGCTTCTCATACATCCTACATCATATGCCGGGTCAGAGGTCACTTTTCCGCTAGAACTCGACTCGTATGGCCATACCAAAAGTCAGTGAATTTTGTTTTAAAAATGTATAAATATGGATTTTTTTCCCAAAAAAACGCTCTGCTTTGCCATATAGGATATTGTTTGGGCTTCAAAATCTAAGGTACCATTCACTCCCATTATAAAGCTTGGAAGGATATTTATTAATATAACTCCGATTGGGTTTGGCTGAAAGAAGAGAGTCATATACATCTAGGATGGCTTGAGGGTGAATAAATTAAGGGATCATTTAGATTTTTGGATGAACTAACCCTTTAAAAGTGTGGCGCATGTTCAATGGCAGACACACAGATATACATATGCACATACTCACCCATGTTTAATGTGACAGTTATGATGTTCAGAGACATGGTGGAGTCAGTTATGCTGCTGAACGATGAGGACTGGAGAGATAGAGAGAAAGAGAGCGAGAGATGAGGACACACTTAAAGAGACAAAAGTTCAACGGTGATAGCCGGATACAAACACAATGTTTATCAGGCACAGGAGTCTCACCCTCTCCATCCTGGGTGCTTTGGGTTTCCGTCTGCGGCGGCGATGGCGTCTCATGAGACGCGACGATGTGCTCTGCTCCGTAGAGCTGCTGAACCTGTAGTGGCATCACAGATGAATCTTCAAAACATCATATTTAGTGTCTTTTGTGCACATATAATGCACATTACATTCCTCTCAGCTCTGATTGGTTCTGAGAGTCATGTGATGCGTACCATTCAATCCTCTGAATCAGAGTAGTAGTGTATCAGACCATGGAAAACCATGCTTTGTGTTGGCTTTCCAGAGCATGTGATTTGAGTGTGCATTAAGTCATGAGGAGATTATGTTTCTATTTAAAGGAGCCATATTCTATACATAACATGAGTAGATTCACCACCTCTCTGACTCTTACTCTTACAATCTGTCAGTATAATTTCAAGATGTCTATATGCAAATGACCTCTGTTAATACTGACATTTTTACATGTGAAAAATGCCAGTATGGTAAATGCTTAACAAGCTTTATTAAAATTTAGTAAACTTTTTAAATATTTTTAAGGATCATAATAGCAGATTTTATCATCGTTATGCAAAAATACTGTGCATAAACTGTTAGCATTTTTATATTATTTCTTTAGGGCCATCAAGCTCATTATCATTCTGATAGTGTGTGTGTGTGTGAGAGATGCACGGTTCGCACTTATATACACTGATCAGGTGGGCCAAGTAATAAAAAATAACATTACAATTAATTGCGGGTGGATGAGAGATAAATCATTGTGTTTGTTTGATAAAGACATTTTGCAAGCCCTGTGGGCGAATTATCATTCTGGTTGCCGTTGTCCCACACGCCCTCAATACAATCCCTCACGTGTACTCACAGGTAAGCCGCAGCTCATTAAAATATGCAAAGCTTATCCAATCATAGCAGTGTGTGTTTACTTGCAAGTCTTCAGTGCAGCATGCCCATAAAAAACCGAGCGTTCCATGAGAGAGCCTCAAAACCAGGGTAAAAAATAGCCTATTACTTATTCATTATGATGTTTTGGAATGTAAAAAAAAATGCTAGTTCATGACCTCTTTAACATTATTATGTATACATCATGGTTACTGTAAACGTACAGTATTACTGTAATGAAATTTATCCTAAAAAAAAAAAGACCTAACAATATTGTGAATTGGGGCTAAATCTGCTTTCACAAGTTACACATACATACAATCAGATAGAGTAGCAAGGTTATGCATATTTGGCATGCTGTCTGAGGTGAGGGATCCGAGCTCGGAATTTGGCCGTGACCCAGTGTACTCCCCCCATCCCGGGCTGGGATAGGAATAGTTAGGAGTGAGGAGGTGGGGTGGTGGAGGGATCTGCTGTATATATTACCTCCTGTTGTGCTAATTGAGTTGATTAACAAAATGTGCTCCTCATATGCTAAGTAGAAAGTGCTCCTCCCAAACTTTGATAATAAAACATCATATATTGTCCTGAAAGTAATCTCACAATGCAAACAATTCTCAGGGTGCTAAAAGCAGAGTAGAGTTACTCTTTACAGTCTGACTGACATGCAAAGTGTAAAGCCTTGTGCACACTGGGACGATTATCGCGTGCGCTTATCACCAGCGTGTTTTGACGCGTTTTTGTGTTCATACCCAATCAATTTGTGCAAATTCACTCCCTGACAGTAGATGGCGCTTTTGATTTGATTACAGATCAAATAGGAATATAAACTCACCATTGAATCCTATTTGATCTCCATAACAACTCCCTCTTATGGAGATTTTAGTAGTCGCTGTGGCGTTTGTCATAAAGTTCTTTGTGTTCAGACACCAAAGAGACCAGCAGCTCTACATTCATCTTGGCTCGTTGCATCTTCTTCTTCGTTTACTTACTTCTTCTTTGTCGTCTTCTTCTTCTTAGGTATCGATGTGTGCTCGGCAAGTTTTGAGCATGAGCACCACCAAGTTGTGTTTTACTGTAACTTCAGCAGCTCCAGGAACGTAAACAAAAGCGGCAATCTAATTGTTCGGCCAGTTTTTAACCCGGCGCATCAAACCAGAGGCGTTTCTTTAAAAATGACTCTTTTATGCCTGCCATTTTGCGTGTCAATGTGCCCACTCACATTGGCGGCCTTTGGTTAGTTTACGAGGCGTTTAACGTTGGTGATAAGCGCGCACGATAATCGTCCCAGTGTGAACAAGCCATACCAGAATAGTAGACTAGCAAGGGGGGGGGGCTAATTTAAAATCCTGCAAAATTTGCTTCCACTAATGGCTGCATGAAAGCACAGAAAAAAACTGGTGGAAAATAAATGTATTTAATGAGCTAATTTAATGACCCTGTTGATGAGTTTTCATAAACACTGTGTGGACTGGGAAGGGGGCTTTGCATTGTGAAAGTTATGTCAACAAAGATAATGTCTGCATCAGACTTCTATTTTAATAGAAGCAAGAAAAACCCTTGTTTAAAGTCTGTCAGGAGTCAGGACAAGTCTCACCTGCTGGCAGAGTCGTCCTCCTCAGAGTCGAAGAAGCTGGTGGTGTCCAGCTCACTGCTCATCAGCGTGGAGGAGCTCTCATAGCCGGCGATCTCCGGCCTGCGCTCCGGCCGAGAGTGACCGTTCAACCGGCCTCCTGCAGCAGACAACACTCAGCAAACAAGCCTACTGTGTTTCCTCATCCTTGCAAAACAGACAGGACAGTAGTATGTGTAAACTCACCATGGTCATGTGCATCTTTCCTACGAGGCCTTTCTCTTTCCCGCTCTCTGTCCCTCTCCTTGTCTTTATCTCTCCGCAGCGATGGACCCACCTCAGGCTCAGTATCTTTGCCCAGGTCATCCTGACTTCCTGCTGCATTCGCACTGCATGAAAAGAGGAAATAATAATGAAGGCTGGGAGTTCAGAAGACAGACAGTGATAAGCACATTGCTGAGAAACACGTCTTGTCATTAATGTAGTGCATATTTACATATATGAATAATCATTTAAAGTATTGTATGTTTTATACACAGCGAAGATTTGACTGCATTTGACTGAAATGACAGAATCATCAGCCAACAGATCTAGATAGCATTAGTGAATGTTTATATGGTTGTCAGTGCATGGGACACTAACGTTACATAATAATGTATAATTTTAGTTTTAATAAGATTTTGCCAATAAATAGTCACGAATAAACCTGGTGTCCAGGATTCCTGTTCATTCGACCACACAGCACTTGAATGCAACAAGCTCGTAGTCACGACTTCTGAAATTTCCGACAGCACGTGTAGACAGCACAAGTCATGGGAATGATGGCAGGACATACAGGGCATTTCAGAAAGAGATTAAACCCCTTTTGTGTTGTCTGCTTTGTAACTTTACATATCGTTTACATGCAAACAGATGTATTACACACTAAAGGAAAGCTTAAAGGAACACTCCACTGTTTTTAGAAATAGGGCTTATTCAACTTCTTTCCTTCATTTAGATATGTGGGCAAATGCATTTTTGTCTCAGTGCATGCATTGTTTTAGTTTGGCAGGGTCGCTGCTAGCTTAGCTTAGCATAATGAATGGAATCCTATGTTGCCAGCTAACATGTCCTGAGTAAGTGATCCAAAAAAAAAAAAACACCTAATTACTTCTTGTAGCCTGAGTAATTCACAACGAATACAAATAGCGATGCAGATTAAGATTAGGCTATTTCCTAGGCAGATATTAATTTGGACTATATTATGGGGAAGCACAGGCGAAGCACTGCCACTTGGGTGCAGAGATATCACGCAACACATGAAATCCCCAAACTTCTGTCAACATACCGGCGTGAATAGTAGCAGTCTATTTTTGGGGATTTCATGTGCGTGATATCGCTGCACCCAAGTAGCAGTGCTTCGCCTGTGCTTCCCCATAATATAGTCCCAAATTAATATCTGCCAAGGAAATCGCCTAGTCTTAATCTAAATGTAGGAAAGATGTTGAATAAGGTGTGTTCCTTTAAAAAAGGCATAATAGGTGCTAGGGTTGGGCAATAAACAATATCATCGAGATTGTGATAAAATTTATGTTGATAACGATGATAAGGACTGGAGATTTTTACATGGATAATTCTAACAGCCTATCACACAGCAGAAATGAACCTGACAACAGCCAGTCAGTGCTTGTCGCTGATTTCTGCTCGTCTCTGTGTGAATGAACGGTGCAGTGTCGTCTGATACACAAACTCACACACACGTGACGTGGGCTGCAGAATATATCGAAATATCGCAAATGTACATATCGCGATATACATATCGCAACGGCACGCAATATCTGAATGATTTTAATAGGCTACTTCAACATTGTGAAAAGTTTTAGGTCGACGCATTGCAGAGAATAGACTGGGCACATGACTGTTACTTATGTGACTTGCTTGACGTTATTAAACGCAATAACTTGTGAAAAACAACTCCAGTCTCACGCTGTCTGACACACACACCGAAACATGCACACAAGCCGCCTCTCTGAAAGCATGTGATCCCTTCAGTTCTGTTTCATGTCTTGTTACACAATCGAACACACACACAGTTATGTCAAAATGGCTGTCTTGACGAGTATTCATGTGAACACAGTCGGTTATGCTTTAAATTAACAATATCAGTTGGGGAAAGAAACCGAATGAGTGTCCATAGGATCCGTGCATTAGGTCTTAAAGTAGAGCATTCACATAATGCTTCTCATAATCTTGTACAACATTTATATCAGTGCATATGACTGTCTTGCTTAATGCTTTGAACAGCAGCTATGCTAATTATTTTCCAGTTCTGTTTTATCTTGGGACGCCCGTAGAGTCTGTCAGCTCCAGCCTGGATCCAGCCTCTCATACAGACTGATGACCATCACCAGTGAGGATACAACTTCAACTCCTGCGAGGACTTCAGATGACCATCACCAGTGAGGATACAACTTCAACTCCTGCAAGGACTTCAGATGACCATCACCAGTGAGGATACAACTTCAACTCCTGCAAGGACTTCAGATGACCATCACCAGTGAGGATACAACTTCAACTCCTGCAAGGACTTCAGATGACCATCACCAGTGAGGATACAACTTCAACTCCTGCAAGGACTTCAGATGACCATCACCAGTGAGGATACAACTTCAACTCCTGCGAGGACTTCAGATGACCATCACCAGTGAGGATACAATTTCAACTCCTGCAAGGACTTCAGATGACCATCACCAGTGAGGATACAACTTCAACTCCTGCGAGGACTTCAGATGACCATTTGCTTCCTGCTTTGCTACTGTTCGGACGCTCTTGCTTACTGCTCCGCGCTTTGCTCTATCGCTTCTATATTTTATCTCGTAATTTCGTAATTTCAACTTCTGTAAATCAGCACAGTGCTCAAACAACAAAGCTTGACTTCAATGATAAAATTTGAAACTCTGGTGACTGGATTACTACAAAAAAGCGAATATTTCATCCAACCAGCCTCCCACTGCCATCAGCTTACATTCCGGAGAAGGGAAAACACAGCTGCCTACATTCAAAAGGATAAGAAAATGCCTCCTCTAGAATCTACTTGCTGCACAAACTGCCACAGACTTTTACAGAGGATTGCAGTTCTTGAAACAAAGTTATTTGCGGAACCACCGAACCAGACGAATCACACAGAGCTTCAAAATGACGCCCTCAGCACACTGCCGGTGAGTCCCATAAACATAGTGCTACCCAACAGGGGAAACAAATAACTGATCAACACACTAATCGATGGCACAAACAGGGAGCAAGACCCAAAGGGACCGAGACATCAGATTGTCACGGCGTCACATACTGCAACATTAGCATGCTCTACCCCAGACACAAGGATTGCAAGCGCTGATTTCCTACCACCAACTATACAACTTGAAAACAGATTTGAAGTATTAATGAATGTGGGTGATGAATCCCCAAATGTGATGAATGTAAACGAACACAGATCGTATCAGCCAGCAGCTAACACTGATACCAAAAGGCGCTCAAGGTCGAGCAGACAGCGGCACTCAGCTCAGAGCGCAGCCGAGCCCAGGACTCTGATAGTGGGGGACTCCACAGTCAGAAACATTAGCAGCAGGGATACAACTACATGCTGCCTTCCACAACTACAGTTTCTGACGTAAACAGGAAATTCAGAACATTCTGATGAAACATAAGACTGCAAATCGACTTGTCATTCATGTGGGGAAAATCGATATTCAGAGAGAGCAGTCAGAACTCATTAAGAGGGATTTCAATGTACTTTTTGAAACACTTAGAAAACTAAAAGTTCAACCGTTCATCAGTGGACCACTTCCAGCAAGAGGAACAAATAGGTTTTCACGGTTACTTGGGCTTAATACATGGCTGCAAAAACCTGCAACATAAAGGAGTGAACTTCATCGACAACTTTAATCTATTCTGGAGCCAGAGACAATTGTTTACATCAAATGGCCTCCACCCAAACAAACTTGGTGCAAGAGTGCTAAAGGACAATATTCACTTTTCCCTACACCATCCCTCAGCTGTGTGTGCTAACTCACTCGACCTGAATGGCACACACACACCTGAACAGACTATGGACTACAGGACTTCATTTCAGCATCTGAATGGACATGTCACACTCCACAAGGACACTGATAACATCACGCAGCCACAACAGCCACTGCTCACGGACACACTCCCATCTGAGTCCCGCCCACAGTGCTCACCACAGACAGACTGTGACATATTAGAACTAACACAGATTGAGGGACTGAACAGTAACATCTCTGCCCATACTGTGGAGGTGCACGAAGGGTGGGCTCTAAGGGGTCAGACTAGTGAACTGTTACGCTTTATGACTAGTCTGAACAGGAAACTGCATGAAATGTCTAAGTCACTCCATGAAATGGATGATAACATAATTCAGCCTCCGATAACACCAGAACAACAGCCACCCTCACCAGACATGTTATCCCTCTCACCAGCATCCCCGCTTCTGAGCTTCTCAGAGAGAATGGAGCAAATGGTCTATGCTGGAACCAGACTATCACACTCGATTTCTCTACGAGCCCCAGATATCAACCAAGAGCGTCGAGCCCCACAACCATCAAAGCCTGTGGGCCCAGCTCTCTCAGCCTCCTCCTGTGAGATTTCTTCGGTCACAACGCCAGGGCCAACACCCTCCTCCATCTGTTGTAGGTGAACCCAAAACAACTGATACCAGCTCTCAGTGATGTGTGTTGGGTCCCGCCATGATAACAGTAACTTTATCAAATGTTTACAGAAGCAGTGGGAACCCAGTGTGCCTGTCTCTTTCTCTATTTCAGTTCTGTTACGTGATAGAAAGTGTAAGACCTTCTCAGACCGTATAGCAAACCCATCTAATCTGCTGCCTATTACATGTCAAACTAAGATTACTGTGGGGAAAAAATTAATACTGTTAAGTTAGCACTTTTAAATATCCGTTCACTTAAGAACAAATCATTTCTAGTCAATGACTTAATAACCACAAACAACCTAGATTTTTGCTTCTAAATGAAACTTGGCTTGAAGAAAACTGCAGTGCAACAGTCCTCAATGAAACAACCCCTCCTAACTTTACTTTTATGAGTATGTCCAGAGCGTTTAGAAGAGGTGGGGTATTGCTGCTCTTTTAAAGATGTCTATCAATGTAAGCAAGTGTCATTTGGTGACTATCTGTCTTTTGAATATCTGGGTATTGTGTTAAAAGGTGCTCCACGCATCCTGCTTATCATTATTTACAGGCCTCCAAAATACTCTCCATCCTTTACTGAGGACTTTACAGAGCTGTTATCAATAATCTCCTCAGAGTTTGATTGTTTTGCCATTGCTGGGGATTTTAACATTCACATAGACAATGCTGAATCCAGTACAACAAAAGAGCTCATGACTGTTCTTAACACTTTTGATTTGACACAGCATGTACATGGTCCCACACACAATCGTGGACACACTCTAGACTTACTTATCAGCAAGGGTCTAAACATTTCATCAATTGTTGTTAAAGATGTAGCATTGTCTGATCATTTCTGTATTTTCTTTGATATTTCAATCTCTCCTGCCATTGAAGCTAGATCTGTCGCTGTCAAAAGAGAAGCTTAAATGAGAACACTAGTGAGCTATTTATGAAGGCTATATCTCTAACACCAAGCATATCTGCAGACTCTGTTGATTCTCTCCTTGACTCCTTTAACTCAAAAGTTAAGAGTGTAATTGATAATATTGCTCCTGAGAAAGTCAAGAAAAGAGTGGAAGACAGAAAGCACCTTGGAGAAACTCAACGGCAGTGCAAATAATGAAAAGACAATGCAGGAAATCTGAACGCATGTGGCGGAAGACAAAACTTATAATCCATTATAACATCTATAAAGACAGCCTTCATGATTTCAATGTGGAACTAGGCAAGGCTAGACAGACCTTCTTCTCAAATATTATAAACAGAAACATAAACAACACGCGCACTCTTTTGCTACTGTAGAGACTGACAAACCCCCCGAGTCACATTCCCAGTGAAATGCTCTCTGACAGCAAATGCAGTGAGTTTGCTTCCTTCTTCTCAGAGAAAATAAATAATATCAGGAAGGCGATCAGCACATCCGTGAGTTGCTTTGGGGTCAGTCAGATCAGACCACAACCTCGGAAAGTTACTATGTCTGATTTTGAAGCAATTGATTATAAAATTTTAGAAGAAACGGTGCAGCACCTTAAAACATCAACCTGCCTCCTTGACACACTCCCACTTCTTTTTCAAAAGTGTGTTTAACTGTTTAGAAGCAGATCTGCTAGAAGTGGTAAACTCATCACTTCTCAATGGGAATTTTCCAAACTCCCTTAAAACCGCAGTAGTTAAGCCTCTTCTGAAAAGAGAAATCTGGATAACTCCATATTGAACAACTACCGACCAATCTCAAATCTCCTTCATAGGCAAGATCATTGAAAAAGTTGTCTTCAGTCAGCTGAACAAATTCTTAAGCTCAAACGGATACTTTGACAATTTTCAATCTGGTTTCCGACCACATCACAGCACAGAAACAGCGCTCATAAAGATCATAAATGATATTCGCCTCAATACAGATACAGGCAAAACATCAATTCTGGTGCTACTCGACCTCAGTGCCGCATTCGACACTGTTGACCATAACATACTTCTTGACAGGCTGGAAAACTGGGTCGGACTTTCTGGGATGGTCCTTAAATGGTTCAGGTCGTACTTAGAAGGAAGAGGTTATTATGTGAGTATAGGTGACCATAAGTCTGACTGGACATCCATGACTTGCGGAGTCCCACAAGGGTCAATTCTAGCACCACTCCTATTCAACCTGTATATGCTGCCACTGAGCCAAATAATGAGAGAGAACCAAATGGCTTACCACAGCTATGCTGACGACACCCAGATCTACTTAGCACTATCACCTAATGACTATAGCCCCATTGACTCCCTGTGCAAATGCATTGATGAAATTAACAGTTGGATGAGCCAAAACTATCTCCAGTTAAACAAAAACAAAACTGAAATCATTACATTTGGAAACGAAGATGAAATTCTCAAGGTGAACGCATATCTTGAGACAAAAGGTCTAATAACAAAAATCAAGTCAGGAATCTTGGTGTGATTTTGGAGTCAGACCTGAGTTTCAATAGTCATGTCAAAGCAATAACTAAATCAGCTTACTATCATCTGAAAAATATTGCAAGAATTAGATGCTTTGTTTCCAGGCAAGACTTAGAGAAACTCGTTCATGCTTTCATCACCAGCAGGGTGGACTATTGTAATGGTCTTCTAACCGGCCTTCCCAAAAGACCATTAGACAGCTGCAGCTCATACAGAATGCTGCCAGGATTCTGAGCAGAACAAGAAAATATGACCATATCACGCCAGTCCTCAGGTCTTTACACTGGCTTCCAGTTACATTTAGGATCAATTTTAAAGTATTATTACTTGTTTATAAATCACTCAATGACCTAGGACCCCAATACATTGCAGATATGCTGATTAAATACAAACCCATCAGATCACTCAGATCATCAGGATCAAGTCAGCTAGAAATACCAAGAGTTCACTCAAAGAAAGGAGAGTCTGCGTTCAGCTATTGTGCCAGCCGTAGCTGGAACCATCTTCCAGAAGAGATCAGATGTGCTCCAACAGTAGCCACATTCAAATCTAGACTCAAAACACTTCTGTTCAGCTGTGCCTTTACTGAATGAGCACTGTGCCACTGTACGTCCGACTGATTGCACCTATTCTAATCTATGCATCATCTTAATTTTTATTTTTATTTTATTTTTTATCTATATATACACTGTAATAATTTTATTCTTTTTAAATATCTTTACAACTATATATTTCTATTGTCTTCTTATTTTAAAAATTCTCTTTACAACTGTTTTTAATTATACTGTTTTATTATTAAGTCTTACACGTGGTATTCTTAATTCTTATCACTATTTTAATTTCATTTTCATGTAAAGCACTTTGAATTGCCATTGTGTATGAAATGTGCTATATAAATAAACTTGCCTTGCCTTGCCTTGACCATCACCAGTGAGGATACAACTTCAACTCCTGCGAGGACTTCAGATGACCATCACCAGTGAGGATACAACTTCAACTCCTGCGAGGACTTCAGATGACCATCACCAGTGAGGATACAACTTCAACTCCTGCGAGGACTTCAGATGACCATCACCAGTGAGGATACAACTTCAACTCCTGCGAGGACTTCAGATGACCATCACCAGTGAGGATACAACTTCAACTCCTGCGAGGACTTCAGATGACCATCACCAGTGAGGATACAACTTCAACTCCTGCAAGGACTTCAGATGACCATCACCAGTGAGGATACAACTTCAACTCCTGCGAGGACTTCAGATGACCATCACCAGTGAGGATACAACTTCAACTCCTGCAAGGACTTCAGATGACCATCACCAGTGAGGATACAACTTCAACTCCTGCAAGGACTTCAGATGACCATCACCAGTGAGGATACAACTTCAACTCCTGCGAGGACTTCAGATGACCATCACCAGTGAGGATACAACTTCAACTCCTGCGAGGACTTCAGATGACCATCACCAGTGAGGATACAATTTCAACTCCTGCAAGGACTTCAGATGACCATCACCAGTGAGGATACAACTTCAACTCCTGCGAGGACTTCAGATGACCATCACCAGTGAGGATACAACTTCAACTCCTGCGAGGACTTCAGATGACCATCACCAGTGAGGATACAACTTCAACTCCTGCAAGGACTTCAGATGACCATCACCAGTGAGGATACAACTTCAACTCCTGCGAGGACTTCAGATGACGCAGCTGCATCAACGCACCCTTGCTCTTTTCCTTATACTCTAATCTTGTTACATGTATTACTATTGACTTTATTGTGCCCAAATTTAATTCATTATTATACTGACATTGTTAGCTGATCTGTGTCCTTTGTACATTTCTGAAATGCATAATGTGGACAAATCACTTAAAATGCAATGTAGACACATGCATTTTCTGTGAAGCTGCTTTGAAACGATAGGAATTGTGAAAAGCGCTATACAAATAAATGTGAATTTAATTGAATTAAAGTGACATTAAAGTGACAGCCTGCTAGTACAGTAAACCTGCCGCTGTCTGTCAAAAAACAAGAGAACAAGACAAAATCAATCAGTGCTCTTGGCTGAATAACCTTTGTAGCTTTATTATGTATCAGTGTATATTGAATTCAAGTGAAGACTACTGTTTTTAGTTCTTATTTTTAATAACAAAGATAAATTAAAAAATAATCGTCCACCCCTAGTTCAGGTGTCTTTGTTTACCTGGATGTTCTTGATGTTAAGTTTTAGGTTGATATATGTATATATTACCAAGTCAAGCAATATTATATATTATATTATATATTATATTATATTATCAGACATTAATTTTTGCTAAAACACTGCTGGTCACTTTCAGAAGTTGTGATGCGATTCTTTCCCAGAAAGAATGTGAAACACATAAATGGTATCATTCTCAGTTTTCAAAAAAAAAAAGAAGTAATTTATCATTTAAATAGATTTTACACACTAATACCAATATCGTATCGCATTATTTAACAAGGTATTGCATATCGCTTTTTTCAATATTGCACAGCCCTACCAATAACCATTTTCAACTCAGAAAGTTCAAACTCAAAGTGATTTGGCAGCATAAATGTCAGCTTTTCCTGTGTGTGTGTTTGGGGCAAAGTACAGCAGATAATTGCTTCTGTGTGAGAGGGACTTCTGTGCCCATTTGTTTTGAGGATCACCAGCAGAGGGCTCTCACAGGTTGCTGCCGTATTTCTCTTAACTACTGCTGTGTTCAGTGCATGAATAATTAACTAACCTGGACACAAACACACTCTCACAGAGGGGAGTCATGCTGCCTGACAGACAGAACAGGAAACACACACACACACACACACAGACAGGAAACACCAGCAGGACAAACAACTATGCACACACATGTGGTTACACGCAGATAAAGAGACCCACTGACCAACAATGCCACAAACAGACCTGTGGGAAAACTACAAGCCTGGAGGGCCACACACTGATGCAGACAGAAAAACAACAAATATCAAAATATATATAAATAGGGCTGCACGATTTTGTCAAAGTAATGGTATTATTCTGACAAACATATGAAATTTGAACTGTAAAATCATAAACGTTTCATATCCCAGTAGAGCGCAACAATATCCGCCCTTGATTCCAGAAGTATTTTTCCCATTCAATTTCTCCATAGGGATGTTTTGAAAAATTCAATAAAGAATAAAGCCATGAACTAATAAAACAGACCTTTCCTGGTGAAAAAGAAGTACACTTCAGCATACTTTTAAAAAGAGAAATAATATATCCGTTGTTTGGTAATATCGGTTCAGATCAAATGTGACCTGAATGTAATATTTTTTGGACAATTGCTTGTTATTTAAAATTAAATATATTTTGAAATTAAATTACATGCGCTGAATCTAAAGAGTGTTTTTGACACACTTAAGTAGGACTTAAGTACATCTTTATAATTCATTTCATATAATTAGTTATATTGTCTTTCAAATGGTTAAAGTGAACTGCTAAAGCATTTATAGAAACTAAAATATACTTTAATGTCATTTATACTGACCCTTGTATGCCATGTTGATGAAGTTGCCATTTATTAGATGTAAAAAATATTTACT
Source organism: Gobiocypris rarus (assembly GCA_023029165.1). NCBI lineage: Eukaryota > Metazoa > Chordata > Actinopteri > Cypriniformes > Gobionidae > Gobiocypris > Gobiocypris rarus. The sequence continues at coordinate 35,897,485 of CM040918.1, read as the reverse complement.
TTAAATGCAATACTGAATAACATGTGCTTTACTTTAGTCTACCCGAGTGTATTAAGAAACATATAAAAGTGTAATCTCTTTAAATACACTTATGTGGCCTTGTCTTTCATTACTATTATATTATACACTATAGTACACTACAACTGGACATTCAATACAATTAAGTTGATTTGAAGCAAAAAAATGTCTATGAAATTCAGTATACTACATTAAAAAATATGAACAACTCTGAGACCAAGTGTGAAAAGACTGTAACTATGAAACAAAATAATGCAACCTAAAGAAAAGCGACAAAGCAAAATGCCACTCATTCACTTTGAGCTTTGTCTAGTTTAATTAATAAATGCCCTAACACAATTCGATTAGCTATGTATCCCTAATAATACTTGACATCCAACACGTTTTTCTCTTTCTTAACCACTTCCACATTCCCATCAAAAAAGCACACAAAGCAGTCGATGTCTTTGTAGGTAAAACATCAATCTAAATCGATGAGCGTCTTTCTACCAGGGCCTGTAGGATTGATTAGATGTACCAGCAATGGGGACCTCGGCTTATTGGAAAATTTAAACACACAGCTCTGAGACTCGCACAGCTCATTTTAACACACTCCTTGTGATCAGGCAGATGTCATTAAAGGTATTGACGTGCTAGCGCTCTCTGGGTTAGGGCTCTGATTAGCTCATGTTAGAGGAAACTGCCTTTGAGACTGAAGGATAAGGAGAACATGTCAACACCGAGCGGCTCCGGTCCCTAACCACCTCCAGTGAATGTCTATCTGGGGAAAACCTGTTTAGATTTTTTTCATTTGCACTAATATCTAATGATCCATGGGAATGTTTGCAAATGAAATATTAAGCTGAAAAAATATCACTAAATTAAAAAAAAAAATGCCATTTGGGTTCTTATTAAGGGCACCTATTAAGTCTCTGATGTGCCCAGAGTGTGTAGGCATGTAGCTCAAAAAACCCAACAGATCATTTATTTTAGCATGTTAAAATTAAGCAAAAGTGTGCCATCTTTGTGTATCCCTTTTAATGCAAATGAGCTGGTGCTCTCGGCACCCTTTTAAGAAGAGGGCGGAGCTTCAAGAGCTCATGCTCCGGCATACGGGCAACAACAAAACAGGACAATCTCACGCAATGAACATGTCAGAAACTGTCAGTAGTTGTAATCACCCTTACATGTTATGAGTTTGGTTTTGACCAAGAGGCAACCTCCCCCGGTTTCTCTTGAAGCCAATACGGAAGTGACTTAAACTGCAGTTCATCGACTGGCCACAGGCTCCAAAAGAGAGCAGAATCTCATAAATGCCCCATGTTAAAATGCCCAACTTTACAACAGAAAAAAACATGTTTACAGCCTGGTACAAATTGTGGTTTTGGTCTACAGTATATAGCTAATTTTGCCCTTGATGACAACTGTGAGCGGGTGAATTTTTTTATAAATATAAATTATTTTTAAAAAAAAATGAGTGAGTGTATTTTTACCATTATAGGCTGGTTGCTCTCACACTGCAGACACACAGTGTTCAAACACCTTATAAAAGTGAATTTTGCATTATAGGTCCCCTTTAATGTAGCGTTACAGATCTGTGGCCGCCTCAGTTAAAATGGCAGTGACTGTTAACTGATCATCTCTTCTGCTTTACTACTAATTATAGCACAAAATAACTAACACATAACTTACTTACAATTTGCTGAAATGTATCATATTTCAATAGTAACTGAAATTGTTTAAACCTCAGAACAACATGAATAAAACAGCTTGTGTCACATAACATTACATTCATTTACCCCAGAAAAGCCATTCAATTTCAATAGCTCAAGTTGAATTTCTGGATTTAATAATAACTCTAGAGGGGAACATTTAGTTAAATATATGTACTATATCACATATTCCTTATATTTATTTAACCTGCTAGTGATGTCTTCATTATTTAATGTAAGTTTAAATAAATCTGTGAAGAAAACAAGTAACAGGCATTGTTTAAATGTTTATATTTTAATAACGAACTGAAGGTAGAATCATAATCATATCATTAAAAAAATGTATATACAAATTGCCATATGAGAAATTTAAATGTTTGTATACATCCTAAACAATATGTGAGTGTTGATTATTAAATACATTTGATAATTGTTCATTTTGGTTTGAGTTTTCAGCTAAATCAAATGAATGTCTGTCGGGGAACAAGTTAATACACACACACACACACACACACACACACACACACACACATGTTGTGTTTCCATGTTTTATGGGGACATTCCATAGGCGTAATGCATTTTATACTGTACAAACCGTATTTTCTATCCCCCTACACTGCCCCTGCCCCTAAACCTACCCATCACAGGAGACATGCTGCATTTTTACTTTTTCAAAAAACATCACTTAGTGTGATTTATAAGATGTTTTCCTCATGGGGACCAAAAAATGTCCCCACAAGGACAAAAATTTGGATATTGCCATCTTTGTGGGGACATTTTGTCCCCATACGGTAGGGATTACCAGTCCACACACACACACACACACACACACACACACACACACACACACACAGTAAGAAACAGCTGTGGGGTTACTGACTGGAAGGAAGGGGGTCTGGAGTCTCCGATGCCTCCTGTCCTCTCCAGAGGGGGCGGCAGATCGGCCTGAGTGTCTGCACACACAGATCCACCGTCAGAACCATGAGAGCCGTCTGCAGACACCAGCTGTACAGAGACAGAGAGAGAGAGAGAGAGAGAAATTAGCTGATCTACAGCATCTGGGACACTGATAAGCCTAATGTCGCATGCTAACTTACTAGTTACAATACCATTCAAAAGTTTGGGGTCAGTCAATGTTTTTGAACAAAGTCTCTTCTACCCACCCAAGGCTTCGTTTATTTGATCAAAAGTACAGTAAAAACTGTAATATTATAACAATTTTAAATAACTGTTTTCTGTTTGAATATATTTTAAAATGTATTATATTCCTGTGATCAAAGCTGAATTTTCAGCATCATTACTCCAGTCTTCAGTGTCACATGATCATTCAGAAATCATTATAATATGAGGATTTGCTGCTCAAGAAACATTTCTGAAATCAGTTGTGCTGCATATTTCTGTGGAAACCGTGATATATTTGTTTCAGGATTCTTTGATGAATAGAAAGTTCAAAAGAACAGCATTTTTATAAATATAAAAATATTGAAAATGAAATATACACATTATATATGTGTAGATATGAAATATACATTTTTAATCAATTTAATGCATCCTTGATTAATAAAACTCTTGATTTATCAAACTTTAAAATGGTAGAGTGTGAAATTTAGGTTTTGTGGCCATACTTTGAAAATAGTGTGTATTCTAATGTTTATCCCAGTGCATCAGATTTCCATTGTACGAGCATTACTGTAAACGTGTTGAAAGAGCTGAACTTGTATTTAAAAGTGTATTGCCTGCTTCGTTTTCTCCATGTTTTAAAATCAACTCAGTTCTAAGGGCACAGCAGGCACGTCATAATTTAGGAGAGGAATAAATGATTCCGAATACCATGAACCCTCAAGTAATGATCATTAAGAGTCTCTTGGAAAGAGAGCATTCACATCCTGCTGGACAAACAGAGAGCCTCTTATGCGATCACAATGAGCTGCATTGGAGTCCCAACACCACCCTAAATCTGATTGAATCTTCTTGTTATACATGGGATATTTCAGGAGTGTTTTTCCCCCACCCTGTGACTTCACTTAGATAATCCAATCACAACCAACATGGAAGAAGACAATGTGCTTTAAGAGCACAGCAACACATGGAATAACTTCCCTGTGACAAACACGCTGTGTAGTGTGTAACCCGCAGAAAAGCGTGACGAATAATAAACACGATACCAAAGGCCTGTTGCATAAAGCCGGGTCAGTTCCTACCCAGGTAAGTATGGGTTTAGTTTGAGCAAACTCTGTTTTTTTGGGCAGTCATACATAAATGAAACTAAATGTGTATTAAATACACAATAACTAGTTTTATAAATGTATCATCAATATTCGATTCAATCTCATTTGAACAAATTGATTATTGCTTGTTTTACAGCTAGCCATATTAATACCTCTTAATTGAATACAATTAGAACAGATTTTTGCTGATTCTAAGCAATTTGCATAAATGCATTTTGAAAATATGATTATTTCAATAAAATCAAATAGATGCAAAACTATTAGTTAATAAGATTTATGACCGCATTAATATTTCCTGTTTAATTTATTTTACAAATATGCATCTTACATTTATGTATTTCAATTAACCAAAATTAGGCTCGGGCTAGTCCAAAAAGGGACTCTATATCTTGTAGAACTGAATTGTATATATATATACACCAGAGGAGAACTGGCACCCCGACTGAGCCTGGTTTCTCCCAAGGTTTATTTTTCTCCATTAGGTCTCCTGATGAAGTTTTGGTTTCCTTCCCACTGTCGCCTCTGGCTTGGCTTGCTTAGTTGGGGAAAAACTATTTTTTCAAATAAATTTTAAAATAAATCTAATTATTAAACTAAATTAACCATATAGACCAAATTACTGATCTAATTACTGATCTAAAGCCCACTTTGTTACTGTATGATAATCGAAATATATTCTGTTGCATTATTTTTCTGTTTAACACTGTGAAGCTGCTTTAAAACAATCTGCATTGTTAAAAACGCTATATAAATAAAGTTGACTTGACCTGACTACACACCGATCAGGCATAACATAATGACCACTGACAGGTTAAGTGAATAACACTGATTATCTCTTTATCACCTGTTAGTGGGTGGGATATATTAGGCAGCAAGTGAACATTTTGTCCTCAAAGCTGATGTGTTAGAAGCAGGAAAAATGGACAAGCGTAAGGATTTGAGCGAGTTTGACAAGAGCCAAATTGTGATGGCTAGATGACTGGGTCAGAGCATCTCCAAAACTGCAGCTCTTGTGGGGTGTTCCCGGTCTGCAGTGGTCAGGATCTATCAAAAGTGTGGAAGGAACAGTGGTGAACCGGCCACAGGGTCATGGGCGGCCAAGGCTCATTGATGCACGTGGGGAGCGAAGGCTGGCCCGTGTGGTCCGATCAAACAGACGAGCTACTGTAGCTCAAATTGCTCAAGAAGTTAATGCTGGTTCTGATAGAAAGGTGTCAGAATACTGAGTTTGTTGCATGTCTCCCAGTTCTGCTGGGAAACCTTGGGTTCTGTTACCATCCACCTAAGCATTGCTGCAGACCATGTACACCCTGTCATGGAAACGGTATTCCCTGGTGGCTGTGGCCTCTTCCAGCAGGATAATGCACCCTGCCACAAAGCATAAATGGTTCAGGAATGGTTTGAAGAGGACAACAATAAGGTGTTGACATGGCCTCCAAATTCCCCAGATCTCAATCAAGTCGAGCATCCATGGGATGTGCCAAACAAACAGGTCTGATCCATGGAGGCCCTACCTCACAACTTACAGGACTTAAAGGATCTGCTGCTAACATCTTGGTGCCAGATACCACAGCACACTTTCAGGGGTCTAGTGGAGTCCATACCTCGATGGGTCAGGGCTGTTTTGCAGCAAAATGAGGACCAACACAATATAAGGAAGATGGTCATAATGTTATGCCTGATCTATGTATGTATATATATATATATATACAAACACACACATCTAATCCAAGGAGGCCTCGATCACTGAACTACCTAAATAAATCGTTGTTTAGGTTAATATATTATGGATCATCCTGTTGGCAGACTCAAATGGCAAGACACTGGATCTAATTATAAGTGATGGATGCCAAATATTAAATCAAATTTGAACAGAACTATGTGTTTTACAGCTATAGATAAACAGCTGATATGCACTACCAGGTGCTGGAAGTGGTGCAGTACCACTCTGACCACTAGATGACCCTCGCTCCATCACACTTGCATTGCTCTTTCCATGCCTGCGAGTTCTTTGATGGACAGAGCCAAGTCCCTCCCCTGCCCGAAAGCTTCCACAGACTCAGCTCTGCATGGGAAAGTTGCTGGTGTGAATCTGAAACGGGGGCAGAAAAAGGACGCACATATTTCCCCAGCCCCAGGTTCCTGCCTCTCCTGGCCGCCGCTTTGGAAAAGCGCATCTGAAGATGGCAGGGAGTAAAGCAGCGATAAAGAGCACACCTTGTGTTTCTCGGTGGAAAGGGAGATTTGAGAGACAGGGATCTGGCCATGAAGCCGCTCTCGGTGTGTGTGTGTGTGTGTGTTTCAATCCATGTGAGGAATTGTTTGTTTCTCTTGGCAGAAAACAACAGGGTGTGTGTGTGTGTGTGTGTGTGTGTGTGTGTGTGTGGAAAAGAGTCAATCAGAGGGAGGTGGTGTGAGTCTGACTTACTATAAAGAATAAAAACAATAGGGAATGTGAAAGTGTGTTTCTTACATGTGCATTCAGCTGTAAATTATACAGTGGAATGTAAGTGCATTGAAATTGTGCTCCCAGGTATGAGTCAGTGCCTGCCTGTGTGTGTGTGTGTGTGTGTGTGTGTGTGTGTGTGTGTGTGTGTGTGTGTGTGTGTGTGTGTGTGCGTGTGTGTGTGTGGTGTGTGTGTGACTGGTAATCCCTACGGTATGGGGACAAAATGTCCACACAAAGATGGCAATATCCAAAATCCTTGTCCTTGTGGGGACATTTTTTGGTCCCCATGAGGAAAACATCTTATAAATCACACTAAGTGATGTTTTTTGAAAAAGTAAAAATGCAGCATGTCTCCTGTGATGGGTAGGTTTAGGGGCAGGGGCAGTGTAGGGGGATAGAAAATACGGTTTGTACAGTATAAAAACCATTACGCCTATGGAATGTCCCCATAAAACATGGAAACACAACATGTGTGTGTGTGTGAGTGTGTGTGTGTGTGTGTGTATGTTTCTTCTTAAAAAAAAGGTAAAGATCCGTTTAGCGTGAAGAATATTTTAATAATCTGAAGACCCATTTTCCAATACAAACAACTTCTTGAAAAAAAAATTCCATGGATGTTAAAGTTTCTTCATGGAACCATCAATGCCAACAAGTGTAGAGTCTGACTTGATTTCCTTCGAAAAGGATGTTCTGGATCAGTGCAGCTCTTTGGAATAACACACACTGATGAATCACTCAAAAAAGGCCACGTTGGAATAGACGGGTGCATTCAAATGCGAGACTTAATCTTCTTTAATTAACGCTGAGTGCTTGTATGGTATACAAGAGTCACTCGTGATGTGATGACTGACATTGTAAAAACCATAGCAACAGTTTGGTGTCTCGCAGATGGCAATAAAAAACATGAATGCCAACAGTTGAATGGGTCTATTTTTGACAATGAGTCTGATTAATGTGTTAGTTTGTCCATTGTATTAGCGTCCAGTAATTTGTAGTAAGCCACCATCAATGTCGTGTTATGTTTAAACTCATTAAACAGCAGCATGTAGTCAGCATGCACTGTCTCAACCATAATATCTAGGTTACCCCTGCTAGTAATTCAGCTCAGCCCCCAACACCACACCTCAGACAAGAAGTCAGCCTACAATCAAGAATAACTACATTAAAGGTGCTGTATGTCATAAAGTATACAAATATCATAATATTTTTTGCAGATATTTAGGAAACATGTTAAGTACACATTTTTGTTTTTCTGTAAAGCAATGCTAAAGCCAGTTATTCTACTTTGAAATGTGAGCTCCAAGTCAGAATGTCTGTTTTTGTTTTGGTCTGTGTGAATCCACCCGCTGCCAATTTACCCAATACTATTTCAACACCCCAGGTTGCCAGTTGGCGGAAAACATAGTGCATTTCAGCAGCAATGAAGCCAGCAAACAAACTGGGTCAGAGATCGCAGATTCTACCCGGCCTAAAAAGCCTCGGCATCCATCTAAAAATCTCTACGAACAGGAGAATAATAAAACGTGGATAAATCAATTCATCAACTTACAGTGTGTAAGTGTCCTTGCCTTCCATTGTCAGTTGCACTCGCTCCTGTTACGCGTCCTCAAACTGGCAACCCGTATGAGCATCAAGTCTGAGGAGGGGGGGAGGGGAAACAACACCCTCCAACATTTTGAATCTGGACTGCAGTACCCATTTCAACCACTAGCCAAATTGCAGCAATGACAATATTACATACTGCACCTTAAACAATTAGTTATTCACTTCAGTTCCATACACACTAACATGACGATTTGTTCTTCAAAATTCTGATTGGTCGATTTTTTGCCGCGTTCATTTCATCAGGTGGAAAGCACTTATTGCTAATGGGGGTGTTTTCAGAGCACCCGTTTCACAGGTAACAGTCTGTCTTCAGAACACCCCTCTTGTTTTCACTTCTTATGGATTAGCCCAACCCACTGGAGAAGAGAGACAGACTGAAGTAGGCTTTAAGTATGTGCTCTGCCCACTGTTTGTATTAGTTTTGAGCCTATTATATTAGTATTTAGTTTCTGCTCTTGATCTGGCTTGTTTAATAAATATTCCTTTTTTATTAAAGTGGACGTGCCTTTTGTGTTTAAGAGTAAAAGTTAATTAAGTCTATTCGTGTCTCAGCCCCGAAGCTAATTAATGTAACGTTTTTTTCCTAACGTCATTTTTAGTCGAAAATTTCAGGACTTCAGTCGATCAAGATTTTCTTTGGTTGATTACAGCCCTTGTTGTCACTCTTCTTGTGAAAAAGAAGTGCACTTTAGCATACTTAAGAGTACTTATTACAGAAATAATAATCTTTAACAGACTATACTTGAGTGTGAACTGAATGTAAAGTATTTGCACATTTAATTGCATGTTAATTGCAATTCAATTTAAATTATCATTTAAATTTAATTTATATTCAATGCAATAATGAGTAAATAGAGCTAAAATTTGTTTGGAAATTTTATGGAAAACTAAAATATCCTTTAATTTAATTTCTATGGAAACTTGATTATCATGGATGCAAACGGGGTGAGGGGTAAAAGACGTGAGAACATTGCGTGGATAGAGAAAACATTCTCAGAGGTCAGGACACTTTTTGATATATTTACTTTTCATGCTCATTTCTAGACACTATTAAGTATCTTTGCACTAATTCTAACAAGTAAGAGGTAAAAAAGTTTTTGTGGCAAAACAACCCTTTATAAAACACAAAAAAGGATGCAATAGATGTGGAAGCTAAATACATAAAACACAAACAAGAAGACAACAACCAGATAAAATGTATGTAAATCATCTTAGTTTCTTTATTAACACTCAAAACTGAAGATCCCACCGGTTACAAATGCATCAATATGGGATACTTTGTACACCACCTCGTAAGTTAAACTCTATTTCTTCTCATGTTTAGCCACCAGAATTTCAGGGGCCTTTTTCTTTGTTTTGCTGCATGCCTCAGCCTTGGCCGGTTTTCTTCTGCGCATTTATTTTCATTTTTCATTTTTTTTATTACCTTGTAATGTCACTCTTCACAAAACGAGGGGGAAAAAAGATCAGCCTAAACAAAAAAAAAAGACCCCAAAAAAAAAAACACTTTCTCATTGGATCTACACAAATAGGTGACCTATTTTGATCTCAAGAATTTATAATAAATTAACTTTAAATGAAATATCAAACACTACACTATTATTATACACTAATTATAATCACGTACTTTGCATGTGCTTTAGTATGTCAGTCAACAGATCAAAATCAGTGTACTTCTTTAAAGCACCACAAAATATTATTAAAACAGTGATTTTAAATGTACTTTTAAGTAAAAAAATTTAATTTGACATTATTACAAAGTGGACTTTTTAAAAGTGTGTTAAGAAAAAGAGAAAGTGTACTCTCTTTAAGTACACTTAAGTGGCCTACTATTATATTATCAACGAGTACAGTGTTTTAAAATATACATTTAAGATTTGACTTACACATTCAATACAGTTATGCACGCTTCTGTTCATATTTTTGATATCATAGCAGCAAATATGTTTAAAGGAATTAAGGAAATAAAACTTTTTCCTCTTTGTGTCGTTAAAAAGTCTCTATATATGTCAGTTGGTAAAAAGCAATCAAAGAAACAAGGACATTTCTTTAAAATACCTAGTAAGCTCATAAATTACCTCAGGCTTAAAAATGTATTCATGATTCAGGGTCACATTCATTTCTTGAATTGACCATCATAAGAAAGCATTGCCAACTGCCATGTGGAACGAACGGCCCTTCGTGAAAGTATTCAGTCCATGACTTTAGTTAGGAACGACCTTTCGAGTAGCATCTCCTTCCTGAACTGGCTTTCAAGGGTGCGAAAATCCCATTAGCTATCTTAATATTCTCTCCTGTGTCTCTGGGACAGACGGAGGAGGAGCAGATGTTTGCTAACCACTAAACACTCGCGGTCAATTTAACGCATCCAAACACACACTCACGCCTGACTGATCTCCGAGCTCCCGTGTTCAGAGACTCACACTTCCCTCACACCTGGGCCTTCTAATCAAACCTTTACCACCAACATAGAGAAGTAATGGCCCTGTTACATTCTGAGGTTAATGAAACACAAGCAGAAGAAATGAGATGAGGGAGAGCTGTACAGTCTGTAAGACTGTATGTGTGAACGCTAACTCACCCATGACACAACACGTCCGTTGAAGCACGGTAGTTTGGCGTTGTCATCAGAAATCTCTTCCTTCACCACACTGTAGAGACATAATGAAACAACAGATCTGCTAAATGTTTGAACAGATGAACATTTCACTCTCAATATAAACAAAAATCCTCTTTAATTTGATTCTGCTTAATCAGTTAAAACAATTATATGGATTGTTTGAGCTCACCTGTAAGCACGGACACACAAATAAACTAGACTGAAGAAAATGCGAATGTCCTGCCTCTTAGCGAGGCATTTGCTATACAGCGCAACATTCGGGTTCTGGAGGTAAATACATTCACGTTCTCCGTAAGGAAACTGATTTTGAACGATAACTTATAAGCCTTTAAAGACAGCCCTACTGTAAGCTAAGAGGTTGTTAACCGATGGCATTTGCTTCTGCTGAAGCCGTCAGGCTGCATGATTTCAACTTATTCTTAGAATAATCATGTTTAACAGCAGAGTCTGTGGTGAAAAACTACATTACCCATGATGCTGTACAGAACATTACACCAAGTCCAAAACAGTTGTTTAACTCCCATGAAGCACTGCGTATGATGAAATCTCCCTATGCTCTCAAAATACTACAATGTTTGTATATATATGCATATTTGGCAATAAACTTAAAATATATTGTTTTATACATATAATCAACATTTGTATATTAGTTGATTTTTTTATTATGCTGTTCGCAATGCTTAAAAGCCAACTTTCTCTTTCTCGACATTTTGTATCTCTGCACCACACAGCACTCTTGTTGCTGCTGTTGTTATAGCAACAAAAGACGCCCTCGGCTGCTATTGGAACCAAACTCTGACGGGTTTTTTTGTCAAAAAAGACGTAAAGTGTGAACACGGCCCGGGCATTCATAATGATGTGAAGCAGCACGTGTGTTTTCAATGAATTCCTGTGAGAGTTAAGCTTCCATAGGCATGAGCTGAATACGCTCGCTCTCCTCACCGTTATGAATGCCAGTGCGGCCGTGCACATTTTACTTTCGGTTTAGAATTAGCGCCAATTCGGGGGCGAACTGCTTGAATGGTGTGTTCAATATATTTGTTTATGAAAAACACAACAGTACAATGACAAGCTCGCTTAAATAGGCGATTTTACATTTCGCTTTGAAACCAAATCTTCCGCGATCATCTTGCTCCTAACTCTTATGATGAATGAACTCTGTCTCCTGCTGGTGATCTGTGCTGCGACTCTCGTTCAGCTCACGCTGTATTAAGCAGACACGTTCAGTTTTTATTTGTAGTCTGTTCTCTAACTGAACTAAAGGATTTTATTACTACAAAAAAATCTAAACGGTGGGGCGATGGCACGGTGGGCAAATGATGTAACCGGTGTTGTGTCTGAACACTGGCAACACCAGCAACACCGACTATCGTAGCAAGCCTATTGCTAAGGTGTTCTCATTGGTTGATAATGCAAGCAGTTGCTAGCCTGACGTGGTACCGCTCCATTGGGCTGTGATTATGGGGTGTGTTTCAACCGAACCAGGAGAGACCTCAATTGGATAGACCTACAACCAATCAGAGCAATGGAGCGACGCATAATGTTAATTGTCGAATGTCAACAGAACTCAACTGCACTGTGTCCGTGTTTTTCGCGCGGGTTGTTCTCCATGTCTGCAGGTTAAAGCGACCCCAATGATGTGATATATAGACCCAAGAATGTGAATTTTAGCAGGCAACCTTGCCAAAATAACATTTAGGGATTATTTAAGGATACACAGAGTACTTACCAAACACGATCATCCTTTCTGAGAGAAATAGTGAAGGTGAATCCTATACGAACAAGTTCTCCGTTTAGCATAAGAGCAAATTCAACCCAAGCGCCTTTGATGATGTGGATGATTACGTCACTGTTGATCATCTGTCCATCATCGTCTAAAGCCCGCCCTGACAATTTCATTGGTCCGAACAATTTCTGTTCAGGCATAATTACTCCTCTATGGATCGAGTCCAGACCCAATTGCCCGAGCAAAAATGTTGTGGGCGGGGCTAAATTCGGCTGGCATCCAGGCTAGTAGTTGCTATAGTGTTCTGGCTGGTTGCTAGAGAATTTTCTATTGTGTTCTGGTTGCTAAATGGTTGCTTACTAGCTTAAAAGAGGCCATAGTAATAGTGAGGGGCTTGACTTAGCAAACACCCCTAAATAAGTAAAGCCACAATGATCAGCTCAATTTCTGAAAGCCTCCTTGCACACACACACAGGTTAATTTAGTCTCCCATAAAATAAAATTCATGGCATGCACCTCCTAGAACCTCCCCCTTCCCAGCTGCTCCTTAAAAAGGTGCTGACCCCACTGACTCCTGTCACCATGGAAACCTTTGTCAAAAAGGAAGCGGGTGAAAGACAGCTGGCTAGGTTTGCTGAAACAGACCATGTCATCTATTAATAATAAAAACCTATTGAGTGATCATGATTGCATTCATGTAATATAAATCAAAACCGTGCGGCTATCTTTAAATCACACACATCTCATACCAAACACCAAAGCAGTGGTGACAAAACAAGTACTATAGATGCACACCGGACATGCATATTGGTTCCCTGACTGACCAAAAAATACACACATGAATGCTTTCCTGTGGTCTATACTGACATGTTGCATTGATCTAATCTCAGCGATCACATTTCCAGGAGCTTATAAAAACCATCTTTTTGCACAATGCACAGAAAAAATGGCAGCATTTGAGAACAGCAAGCTTCAATCTGATCTGAACTGATTGCTTTACTGCATAGTCTCAGAAGATCAAACTGAATTTGTATTAAATGAATTCAAACCGACAATATGAAATCCAATGTTTTATCTTTTTTACATCCACATTCAGGGCTTTATTTGTGTCATACATCATCTCTCTCGTTCTCTCTTCCTGCCAGATGAAGCTGATCTAATGAAACCCTTCGACAGTGACTGTATCTGCTGAATTCACATCTGTTCGAGTGATGAGTCAGAGCCTCTCAGATCTCATTCGGTGTCCCAATATGCTTGTGCCTATGTGTTTGTATTGTATTCTTCTGAAGCCCAAACTCAGGCTTTGGTTAGATTGTGTTCATGATGCCCAAAATGCTGTCTAGATAGGTAGCATGCAAGCTTCTGAAATGCAGGCAATGAGAGGTCTCTAGCTGTCTGTGTGTATTTGCGTGAGTAACAGAAAATATCCCAAAGGCCTCTAGATTCTGGCATAAGCACAATGATTGACAGCTCTCAGTGAATTCCAATCTAAGCACTTTTGTTGCTTTTAGTGAGTGGATTTCACATTGTTCCACTGTGCAGACTCTAATCCGACTTGGGCTATGCAATAAAAACTCAGCAGGGATGGTGACATAAGAGGCTCAGAGAGCAGCTCTCCTCCTCCTTTTCTCATTCTGTTCTTCTTCTCTGCTCTCCTCATTCCTTTAGCAGCATGAGGTCCCATTTCTCCTAAAGTAGTTTCATGTGAAATCCTCAGCTTGGATAAGAACAGAAATACTGCTCAGATAGGAGTTATATTTTCCATTGAATAAATAGTTAAATAAATGAAAATGTTGCCATCAGTCACCTTTATGTTGTTCTAAACCTGTTTGACTTCCTGTTTGGCAAAATTATAAAATGTAGTCATATAGTCTTCAGGTCAAACAACAAAAACAAATGCGTCATTAAAGTAGTGTAAAGCGATCTTTTCTTCCATATTGTGACATTCATTAGAGTGTAAAGGATTATCAGAAAACAAAAATGTATAGTGGGGACTTGGTTTTATGCATCAGTTGTTGATTGGATGTTGAGATATGGGCGTGGCACTCACAGGGGCGGGTTTAAGCAACTAAAAATTTTAAAAATAAAAACATGCACGGATGAATGGTCTATAAATTGCATTTAGAAAATGTATAGGGTGAATTTTCAGTTCATGCCAACAGTCCTGAAGCCATATAATAGCTTTGTGGGAAAATAGTGTGAATGAGATTCAAGTGAAGGCAGAGGCCATGGTTATGTATACTTTTTTAAAAATGTTTTACATACTGCATAACCACTTAATGACCCAATAAAAGAGGCTTTATCTCAGTTGAGCATTTTACTTATTTGAAACTTCAGGACAAAAATATGATTGAATGCCTCATATTCAAAAACCAACTTGCACAGTGGGTTCATGAGTCATATAGATACTATTATTGTACATTTTTGCTTTATAGACCATGCTCAGTATACACTCCTGACTGATCCCAGTTTCGTTTGGATCTGAGCTGGCATGTGACAAGACAACAACGGCTACTTTTACATCCTCGCATCGTTGTCCTCGCTGAGGCGCTCACTGGTGTTCAGTTGATGAGCAGCGAGTGGATCTTAAGAAGTTGTTTACGATAAGATTGTAATAATAAGATCGCGATGCCATGCAGACGTTGTGCTGTTCCTGGCTGTGGAAAAACATAATCTTTGCATAAGCTGCTATAGGATCCCGATGTTTAAGATGGATTTAGTTCGTTTTTAACAAACGTCCTAGTCATGTCAGTGCTGACTTGCGTGCTTGTACCGTACATTTAACCAGTCACAATACGATACTGGCTTTGCCCAAAAACTTTTGCTTAAAGATAAGGCTGTGCAAACTTTTCTGGAACCATCAAGGACCCCGCAAACTGTAAGCAATGTATTATATTTGTAAAACGGTAATAACAGTTAAAGAACGCTCTCTTTATAATGGCTGAATCACACACTTGCCAAAACTCCCGTTACAGTGACACTCTTACACTACACAATAAATCTCTTACTGCATTTCCACTGAGCAGAAATCACGTTACAATGACAAGATCACTGATCAAGAGACTGACTGTCATCTGCTCAATGCTCATCACTGCAATGGGAATATATCTAAATATAATGCAATAATCAACACTTTTCAACAGCTGTAATAGTAAAAAGAAAAAGTATTTCGAGAGGGTTCCACATGTAATACTTATTTCATATGCAAAGATGCTAGCAAATCACAGCAGTGGCCGTTTACAGCAGACACGCCCCTTCAAACAGAGCGCTAAAATCAGGATGGAAAACAGCCATCTATTTCTAAATTATGACAATTTTTGATGTAAAAAAAAGTGCACCTCAGGAAACATTATAAAATAAAAATTAAAATCCAGTTCATGACCCCTTAAACTACTGTGTTACTGTACTACTGTACTAATGTTATTTACAATGTTAAAAATGTTTGGTACAAATATGGTTTATGGTTAGGTTTAAAAGGTGGGTTAAGGTGTAATCAATCACATGCAGGTATTTTTTTAAATACTGTAAGTATAACGTAAAAACATGTATGTACACAATAAGTTAATTGTATCAAATTATTTAAATGTTAGTATATGGTAGTTAAAGACAATTAACATCAAAGGAGCTTTCATTTGGAAAAATTAAAAAGCAGAATTAACGTTTTTCAAAATATCTCCTTTTTATGGGAATAACATTTTTTAGTGAACTAAAAATCTAGGCTGGATGCCAGCCGAACTTAGCCCCACCCACAACATTTAAGGTCGCAATTCTGTCTGGACTTTCCGTTGTGGAGTAATTATGCCAGAACAGAAACTGTTCGGACCAATCAAATTGTCAGGGCGGACTTTATACGATGATGGACAGGTCACCAAAGAGTGCTTGTGTTGAATTCGTTCTAATCCTAAAAGGAGAACTTGTTTGTATATGCATTCACCGTCACTATTTCTCTCAGAAATTATGATTGTGTTGGTAAATGCTCTGTGTATACTTAAATATTTTTTACAACATTGGCAAAGATCGTTTACACTCATCTTCTTCTTCTTCTTCCAGCGTGCATTTGAGTTCTGTTGACAACTAAGTTATGCTGTATTGATTCGTCGTTCATTAACGATTCGTTCTTTTTGAACTGATCTTAAATATGACTCGGGAACAACGAGCTGTCTCAGAGAGCGATTTGTTCATTGTGTGTTGACCGTGCATGCGCTACAGGCCATCGGTTCTGTACAGGATCTTCTGCACTCAGCCGATGGGGCTGTGAGAACGAATGACACGAACCCGAAGACTCGAGAGCTGAACTAATCAATTCTGTAATCGAGACTGCATGCATTGCTTATAGGGCTGTCACGGCCCAGATCAGACACTGATGACGGAACTAACGACTCAAACCCGAAGACAGGAGAGGTGTAACGTTACTAATCTTAGCTTACAATTTATTTCAAATGTGATCAACGTTTGCATAAGTACTAGATGTGTTGTGGGATATTTGAATTATAATCTGCTGAAATTAGCGATTTGTTCGTTTTGCTGAACGAAATTCAAAGATCAGAGTCTGTGAAATGATCCAAACATTCAATTAATATGCGTCGCTCAACATACGTCATTTACTCCATTGCTGATTGGTTGTAGGTCTATCCAATTGAAGTCTTCCTGGTTCGGTTGAAACACGCCCCAATAATCACAGCCCAATGGAGCGGTATCAGACTCATATTCTGACTAGAATGGACGGCTACTAAAAACCCTTAAAATGAATGAAATAATCTATGCTCAGTGACAGATGGACGCCCACACCTTTGCGAGGTTCTTCAGTGAACTCTTCATCTGCCTGACATTCAAACTCTCTTGAGACAACGAGTCCGGTTTGACTGACAGGAAATCTTGTGACAATTGTAAGGGGGTTTCCTGCTGGTTCAGCCAAAGATCTCCTTCATTCGTTAAAAGCACCATAACGCCATCATACCAACATTTGTGTCTTACACATTTCTCCATCTCTTTTCCATCTAGCAATAAAAGTACACTAATACTTGCACACACACAGCCTTCATCAGGCTAGCCCAGTGGAACTGGGGCAGTGTGTGCAGATGGCTCATGTGTGTAGACAGGCCCATTGATTTGTAAGCAGAGCCAATCTCTAATGAAGAGGCCTTCCTTCTTCATAGCCCGAGTTGATTAGATCTTGTCCAGAAAACAAGCCTGGACTCCCACAGCAGTAAAATTGGAGGAGGAGGAGGAGGGCGAGGAGAGAAGAGAGAGAATATAAGAGAAAAGGGCAGTAAATGACAGTGAAAAGAAAGGGATGTAACCACTCCCAAAGTGCTCATCCATCATTTGTTTATTCTATCCTTTGCCTTAGAGACACAGTCAAGTCCGTCCAAATCCTGAAAACGCCAGACAATGAGCCAGTGATGCAATGAAACCCACAGAGACCCAAAATACACACAATGCTGAAAACGTGGAAATCACACACACATACAATATGCTAATACTGTCCAACTCACTTGAAGAACTGTACTCACACGTGCACTAGGGAGAGGACAAGACAGGAAAATAAAGCAGGGAAAGTAGGTCAGTCTTCTTTAAAGAAACATCACTTCCATCAGAGAGAACAATTCGGCCCGTGAGTGCTCTCGGCTGCTCACGTTTGACCACTCACACTCTTTTATTCACCAAATAAATTGTAGGTGGTTACGTGTAAATTACAAACCATGTTCTTGATACTGCACACACTATCTCACACACACACAAACTGTCCACTACAAATCTCCAAAGCAAACACTTAATGAGCAGATGTAGTATCTGTATGCTGACAGCGAGTCTGCATGTGCGTAAGTCTACCAGCTGTGCTATATGAGAATCAACAGAGTCGAAGTCAGCAATATGACCTGAGAAATGATCTCTCTAATTAAAATCAAACAGTGACAACACAATCAACTTTATAATTTTACAATTCATGGGTCATTTCCCTCTCAGTGCACCAAGAAAACATTTCAGTCTTTGATGATAATGAACAAGATAATGAACAAGGCTAATGATTCATTGCATTTTTATTTGTTTTAAATGTCTGTGAATATTAGGTCTCTCGCAACTATTGATTAAGCATCTGAATGTGGTTATCTGATCTAACCAAATTTATTTGAGATTACCGCAATAATTGTGCCGTTTAAATTTAACTGAGCAAATAAATCAAATTCAAGCCCTTGAGACGAGATTAGGGCTTGTGGGTTTAATCAGTCTACAAAATAATACAACATTATTTTATTATATTTTTTATTATTAAATACAATTCTAAGTACAAAAATCGCAATAATTTGCATGACAATCATCAACATGATCATGCATGACAGGTTTTATGAATATGGGCTAGTTCTGTAGCCTGGCGTGGCCATACTCAATTCTAGTCAGAATATGAGTCTCGTACCGCTCCATTGGGCTGTGATTATGGGGTGTGTTTCAACCGAACCAGGAGAGACCTCAATTGGATAGACCTACAACCAATCAGAGCAACGGAGCGACGCGTAACGTTTATTGTCAAATGTCAGCAGAACTCAACTGCACTGTGTCCGTGTTTTTCCCACAGGTTGTTCTCTATGTCTGCAGGTTGAAGCGACCCCAATTATGTAATATATAGACCCAGAAATGTGAATTTTAGCATGCAACCTTGCCAAAATAACATATTTAACCCCCCAAACGGCATATTTTTCGGGCTTGAAGCTATTGGGATTGTTTTGGGCTATAGTTTTGAGTAGCAATTGTGCGACATTGCAAAACAACTTGGCAACCCTGTTTGCACGCGCCCTGGAAAGTAACAATAGAAGAAAAAGATGAGTGTAAACGATCTTTGCCGGTTTTGATAAAAAATAATTTAAGGATACACAGAGCATATACCAACAAGATTATCATTTCTGAGAGAAATAGTGAATGTGAATCATATACGAACAAGTTCTCCGTTTAGGATAAGAGCAAATTCAACCCAAGCGCCTTTGATGATGTGGATGATTACGTCACTGTTGATCATCTGTCCATCATCGTCTAAAGCCCGCCCTGACAATTTCATTGGTCCGAACAATTTCTGTTCAGGCATAATTACTCCTCTATGGATCAAGTCCAGACCGAATTGCCCGAGCAAACATTTTGTGGGCGGGGCTAAATTTGGCTGGCATCCAGGCTAGTAGTTCTGTTGAATATGGCATGTGAGAAATATACAGTACTGTTTAGAAAAGCAAGCAAACCTAATGACTTCATATTTTGTTTCAAATAAAAATGAAAGCGTGAATGACTTTCCTTATGGGCAAAACATACTAATGTGTGTTGATGTGTGCCACGTAATAAACTCAAAACCCTTTAAATCTCCATTTCTTACTGTTTCACTAGTGAGCAGTTTACTGTAGCAGGATCCTCCATCTGTCAGAGAAATCGGTGTGTGTGCCTGTGTGTTTCTACTAAAATGATGATCATGATGCTAATGGCCTTACTGGCCCTGCAGCTGTTATGAGAGAGACCCAAGAGAGAGGCCGACACACACACACACACACACACACACACACACACACAATGCACAAGCACTATCATCACTAAATCTATTCCTATACTCTATCTGAATGAAAACATAGTGACCCTTTTAATCAAATACAAGATCTCTCCTCACCCATAGCCGCTTCTTATCAGATTCAGCAGTAAAGCATATTATACTGTTTTAGAACAAGGATGGTCCGATCGCTTCCCTGAAACTAATGACACATCTGCAGTGATGTCATCGCTACATCATAACGCCACATTCCTGCAGCTGGATGAAGTCAGCGTGTAGAGATGCAATATAATGAGTGTGCATGCATACTCTCAGAAAAAAAGGTACAGTGCTGTCACTGGGGCGGTACCCTAAGGTACAAAAGTGAAAAGGTACATCTTTGTCCCTTACTCACCCCCAAATGGTACATATTAGTACTTTAAGAGTGCGTATTAGTACGTTAACAGTACATATGAGTACCTTAAAGGTATTTTTTCTGACATGTGGAGGGTTAAGAAGTAGCTTGAAAGGATAAAGTTTTACTGCTGGCATCATATTTTGATCATAATCTACACCTGAAGCACGAAGCTGATGGCTATGGACACCATGAAAACAGAAATCAGACTCACTGATAAAAGACGATCCTTATCATTACACCAAACTCAAATAATGTCTCCCTGTCAACAGGACTATTATTATGAAGTCACACAAGAAGTAACCATGATTGTAAGATACAACAAGACAATCCATTTTATATAGAGTTTGCTAATATGACATTTTGGGAACTTTAGTTTAGTGCCCCTTTTATGGTTTTTCAAATATTCCCTTTCATGCAGTGTGTAATATCACTGTTGGAAAGTTGGAAAGTGCACGATAAAGTTATGGTCTCCCAAAAGAAAGAATCAACTCTGAACCGCCTAAACAAGTCATTTGTATTTCCAACGCTATCTCACGACCAATTTGTGTGTATTTGACCTCACTCTTATATGAATTTGTATGATTTGTCTATATTGCAGTGATGGGTAGGTTTAGGGGCAGGGTTTGAGGTTAGGTAATTTGTACATAATAATTCGAATTAGCCAACTCGTCAAATTTGGCCCGCTTGATTGACGAATCCTCCCAAAGCCTAAACTTAACCACTACCATAATAACTATTAATAAGCCATAATTAGAACCCTAATCTAAAAGTGTGACCGAAATTTCTTATTATTATTATTAAAATGATACCTATATTTATATACATAGCTTCTTTTTGAACCATCAACAGTCAAACATTTGTGTCTTAATTATTCAGATATGATTAATTCAGACTATTATTAATTTAATCATATTTATTGTAAAATAATTGATTTTTTGTTGAATGAAGTTGATGATTATTGGAGTATGTTTTACAAAAAATGTACAAAAAACTTCTAAATGTCATTTAATTCAATGCGTTACTTGCTATTTATTTGAAAATGTTTGTAAAGTGCACAGTTTCTGTGTGAAATATCTGGAAAACTGTTTCTGCACCATTCATGAATATTATTAAATGGGGGACATAATGTTCGGACAGTAGTCATCCGAACTCACTGAAATGCAGGAAAGTGGATGATATAGTTGGACTAGCAAAAAATAACTAAAAAGTTACAAATTAAAAATACCCATATTTAAGAATACACATTAGTGATCATATTTAACTGGCTTAACAATTCTGATTGCTCAGGTAAATAAAAAAAACTATCATTGCATGATATTTATTAGCATTTCTTCTCACACACAAATAAAAAAAGCCAATATGTGCCATGGCACTGGTGAGACTGGGTCCGTTTTGGCCTCATTTATCATGACTTCTGCTTTTAGACACTGAGATGCAGGGTAATCAGATCACAATGCCCTGCAATCTGTGAAGTATCATAACGTGGTGTCAAATCCTGTGATGTAAATGGCCTTCTCGTGTTCATGAGACACAAACTGAGGGATTCATAAGCTGATCTTTAAAGATAAATACATAAAACCAGTCATACCTGGCAATCAGTTGTGTAAAACCTAATCGTATGAGCTGTAATGTACAAGCTTTAACCAGGACTTGTCGCTAATCTTCTTTTAGCTTGCCTGTTGTTCCAGGTCACTAAGATGAATTCAGATAATGTTTTGATTCAGAATCACATGGGCATGAATTAAGCGGGCCTGTTTTGCATCATGGCATGGCAGTGTAGAGTCTGGAAGTGATTATGCCAGAGGGGATGGAACAATGGCTGGCTGTTCACCTTGATGAGCTGGTTTGGGCAGTACATTGATACAAAACAAGCAACGTGGACAGAGAAAATGTGTAAGGATGGTCCTGTTTTGCAGGTGGTGGATGGGCCTGTGTGCACGCGGTTTGTGTAGCTTGGCATCTAAAGGAGAACCTTCTGGCATGCCAAGAAAAGCAAACAAAAAGCAGATCGCATGGACTTGAATTTCGCAACATGACACTGTTCTTTGTGGCTTAACAGTGACTGAGGAAATCTGTTCAGAGGATCAGTGAGCACGATTCCCAAGTGGATCCTTGTTTCCAAGTCAGCATTCCAGACCTCAGCCACATGCGTTGGGAGGTGCGCAACAGCACTAAAGTGCACTTTACCTCTCGTAAACACTATAGTGGTGAGCAGAAAGAACAGTCATCTTTGCACTGAAACAACTCCACGTAAATAATCATGGATAGAATCCCACACTTTTTGACCGATGCATTTCCATGGCTTTTCCAGACATCAGTTATATAGGGATTTCTTTTTAACTACTCAATAAGAGCGATTTCTAAGTTTTCTATTCTTTGAGCTGAACATAACTTGATAAATGTTCATGGCTTTTCCGTAACTTTTTGTTAATTCCGTGACTGTGGGAAGCCTGAATGGTCCTGAGTTAGGCCAGATATACAGGAATGGTTTTATCGAGTGAAGCAGAGCTGATTAAAAGTGTTTTGTAAATCATGTGCAAATCAGAAAGTGAGCCAGAAGCTGAAGATGAGAGCGACTGAAGGTAAGATTTTATGTTATTTCAAACACGAGGTCAGTTTTTACGAGCCAGAGTTAATGTTTATCGCAAAATGTGGATGTCAGTTTCTCACTAATTAACGTCCATGCCTTTTCCACTCATTTCTGATTACTGGATAAAGATTTTACTCATTTTTTATATAAGAGTTGGGTAACACTAAGTATGGGGAACACATATTTACTATGACTCAATAAACTCCTATTTTACTGCTTATTAATAGTTAGCAAGGTAGTTTTTGTAAGTTAAGGTGTGATTAATCTGTGCTTTATAAGGTACTATATCCTAGTAATATGCATGCCAATAAGCAACTAGTGAGAAATGAACTCTAAAATAAAGTTACCATAAGTTGGCTTATGAAATGTTTTAGAGCTAAACAGAATTTTCCATGAAAAGCACAATTACAATTCCCTGATTCTTCCATGAAAGCGGGAGCCTGGATTCACTGACTAGTGACAGATGCTTCAATCACACTTTACATTACATTGTCACAGTGCAATTACATGAGCAAGTACGCAATGAGCACCATATTACATCTTGTTATTGTTATTGAAAGTCATAACTTTATAATGAAACCCTGTTAAGTGACTCTCACTGGGTCCTGATTTTTGTGTTCACATATGTCACTGAACTAAAGCCTTCCTTTCAAATAATCTAAACCCATCGCATACTTTGAACAGCAAAGCACATAAAGCCTCCTCTCATTCACACTGCCCCCACATCTGTATATAAAGACCACACCGCGTTTGTGCTGGAAACTACGGTTTATTACCTGTCTGCCTATATACCGTGTACAATGACCTGGAAACAATACGAATACACACATTAAATCTGAGCTGAGGTTGTGTGAGAGAAACCGAATAGACAGAGAAAATAAGAAATAACGACACTAAAATAAAGCCGTTGAAAGTGGTCTGTCTAAGGTAAAGATACTCATTGACAGGGACAACAAACAGTGACATACAAAGGGTTTTATTGTCTTTTAACGTGGATATTGTGCCTTACCCGAAATCATCGTCCATGGATTTGAAGAAAAATTTGTAGTTGGGTTTATTGAGGACATTTTTGAAATCGGCGAGGGTGACGCTTTCAGCGGGAATCGGTAGTTTGATGAGGTAGGGAGTCTCCTGCTCGTCGAGGTGATAGATGATCTTGGTCTCCGCCATGGCGGGCCGCTGGTGAGGGACAGGCCGCGCGCATCAGCCCCACAGCGGCGCTCGCTTCCCGCTTCCACCGCTGAACGCGCCTCGGTCCACTCTCAACCTCCGCGCTCACTCTTCAGTCAGCGACAATAAAACCCAATAGCGGAGTATCCTTGCGGTCGTATGTCACACCAATCAATCTAACAGCAGAATAACAGACGGTGTTTTCTAAATGAAACGAAAGAATGCTACAGAACCGTCTTCTCTGGGCTCCCTATGGATACTGTTGCTTTTTCCTCCTCTCTGTCCTTCGGAAACAACTGTCGGCCGATGTGAGATAGCCCCTCCTATCGATTCACAACTGCGCTCCCTCTACAGGACGAGTTTTACAATTATTATACTGTTCTTTGGCTGCTTTCTAACCTATAGATGTATTTGATCTTCGGCTGTGGGGAAAGACGCGTCTCAAGAGCCGTTTGGTCGTGTTGTTGCTTCTGCATATTAATTGAACTACTTGTTTAGTTTAGTTTTTTTTTTGTCTGCATGCAAACTAAATAGGTTGGTAGATTATTTTTAATGGCTTTATATGTTTTTGGGATGTGAGTTTCTGTAATCCAGCACCTGCTTCTGCACCTGGGGGTCGTTGCTGTAACTCTGAAGAGGGTGGTAGTATTAGTGCGGCGATGTCGCCCTCTAGAGGCTGGAACGGTTCATGCACAGCGGTTGACCTCTGGAGTCGCACAAGAAAATATCCTAATGTGGTGGAAATGGCCATTAGATGACCTTTCAGGTGTATTCAATTACAAACACCTTTATAATCTATAATAACATAACATTTATTTTATGGTTCCATTAAATTTTTATTACATTTTATTTATTTTGTATTATTATTTGTGGCACAAATTCGATCATTTAACAGAATCTCTGCTTGGAGATAGTTATCTGTGTAAAATTAAACATACTTTGTGTAGGAATCTACATATGTGGTGCATGCACAGGTTAAGAGGTCACAGAAACCGTCTAAATAAATTGTTATTGCTTTGTTGAAATTGTTTTTCTTTCTCCCTTGTAAATAATTATTTTCTTTATAATTTTCTTGTAAATAAGTTATCATTGGCCTGTCTATAAATAACCACGTTCACTTGTACTTGCCTCACACTTATCTCCTACTCACCACTTAAGCTCTGGGGCCATTTTTGGGGATTTCCGCCTGGATCTGTCCTACCCAAATAAAAAAAGCTTCACATACACACAAACAGTGGTCTAAATACACAATTTTGGTGTCATTAAAAAGTAAACCATTTGAAGTTATATAAAACACTGTTAATTTTTTTTTTTTTTTCAGTATTTTCTGGATTCTAGAGGAAACAGCCAAAACTGTCTGCAGGGTGCTAGAGCACACGTCTTGAGTTATACACTTTTAGCAGTGGTTTATGTAATTTTAAAGGGTTTCCTGTAAAATGACACCAACATTTTGTATTTAGACCACTGTATGCAGGTATAGGAAGCTTTTCAATTTGGGTAGGCTAAATTCAGGCGGAAATCTTATCAGAGTAATTTAGTGTAAATAAGTTAATTTGTGTAAAACAAATGCCAAAGTAATGCATATCTCCAAAAGGTAGAAACTCTAAGCTTTCAAATAGTACCACATATGATGTCAGAGCTCCTCCACAGACATTTAAAATGTAAAGTATATATTTGATTTAATTCCGGACCCTGTACAGAGTCTGCAGAGCTTAAGAGGCAGTTGTGACAAAGGTCACGACTGGCCTAATGTTCCCCTTATTCTCTAGCCGTTTAATAGCTAAAGAAGGGTCGTAACACACAATAAATAATAGTCAAAGTAAAAAACTCATGCTGGGAGGTCGTTTGGAACATTTCACACTTGTGTGGGAAAAGGTTACACAAATGAGGCTTTAATATTATTTAGAAAAAAATTAGATTTATCAACATTATTTTCTGAATCGTACAGTTTTGTCTCAGGTTAGTTTAATAATATAGCTTAAGCATCATTGATAACCCCTTGGTTTAAATAAAAAAGGGGAAATTAAATAGTAATTCTCTCTAATTGGCTTGATTAGCAACGCCCTCTAAAAACACAAAACAAGCAGGGCCGTACCCACCACCACACACAAGTGCCGCCCCAATATGCAATGCAAATTTTTTTTTTAAACAAACATAATATCACACACTTTATTACTGTTTTTACTATACAGTTGTGCAGTTTAAGGGGGACTGTTTTATTGTTTATTATTAATTTGTCTCAATTTGAAATAATTTAAATATATACATTATGCAATATATATGCAATAAATGGCAATCTTTTATGTAAAATCCACTTTTAAAAAAGATTGAACTTCTCATTTTCATTCATGGTGATAACATGAAGATGTGCTTTGGTTTAGCGGATGATTGCTGCCATCTACTGGAAAACAAACACTTTTAAAATAAAATAACACTCATTTTTACCTACAGCCACAAGACATTTCTAAAATCATTATTATAACAATAAAAATTACTCTTATCAGTTTTGGGGTGCATGGTGAGATATAAGTAGCTAAACATTTAATATTTGACAACTGTTTATGATGGATGTATGTATTCCAATATATCCAGATGTATTTTGAAACGAGTGTACAGAAAGCTCGTGAACCCTGACTGGTTGTGTGGAAGTGAACCACCGCTAATCCCCGCAGGGGAAGTTTACACGTGGCCTGCCTGCCTGTCAAACTCAGAGCAAGTGAGGAGGTGAGTGAATTACCTCGTGAAATATAGATTCATATCTGGATCACGCATGCATTTGCGTCTGTTTGACCCGTCTCACTTACAAAAGGTAAGAAATTGTTTTTATTGCATGACTGAAACGTGTATATAAATATTTTCTGATACTCAAAGATTAAAGTACCGTTTGACTATTAGGCCCGGTTTCACAGACAGGGCTTAGATTAAACCAGGATTAGGCCTTTAATAAATAAGAAATTAGGCTACTGGTGTGCATATTGAGACAAAACAATGGCACTAACATATTTTAAGATATGACAGTGCAAGTCACTTTCAGTTAAAACAGCTCAAACATGCATTCATTAGGTTTAAGCCTTGTCTGTGAAACCAGGGCTTATAGTGTATGCCTCTGGCAAATGTACCATACTTTTTGCATAGTAGCCAGATATAATTCAATATTAACCACACGTGGAACAATGATTTACTTCTCATTACCATGGTAGTATCAATGTTACTGTTTTTGCAAAACAATGGCATTTGTAATGGGAAAGTAATAGTAACTACACATACAGTAGTTGTCCCAGATAGCAGACAAACACTGAATCAATGTTGAATCAATGTTAATGCATCAACTAAAATATCATTGAATCAATGTTGAAATTTAACATTGATTTTTCATCAGGTTTGCACCCTGAAATAATGTTATTTCAACGATTAAAAATAGATCAAGATGGGCATAAAATCACTATTTTTTCAACTATAATTAAATCATTTATTTAACACTGAATCAACATTGAATCAATGTTGATGCATTGATCAAATTATCATTGAAACAATGTTGAAATTTAACATTGATTTTTCATCAGGTTTGCACCCTGAAATAATGTTATTTCAATGATGAAAAATAGATCAAGATGGGCATAAAATCAATATTTTTTCAACTTAAATTAAATCACTTATTTAACATTGAATCAACATAGAAGCACTTTAAAATCAATCTTGCTTTATGTACAGCAGGATTCTATGCCCGTTAATTGTCTCTTTATTTTATTCCTTTCAATCAGAGACCATGTATGGCTGCAATTGATATGATTTTGTATCAAAAAGTCACTCAAAGTAAACAACATCCTTCAGTTCACATGCAAATGTATTTATTTATGCCCCACAATTACAACAGGAAATCTCACATTGTCTTAAAACAATTACATCTGAATTTATAACACAAATGCCTGGAGAAGAGCCTGGAAAAACATGACAACCTGCATCTGCAAAATGGAAGTAATACAAATGGAAACTTGCCAATAAGGACAGAAATGGGACAGTACTACTGAAAGAAAGAAGGTAGAAGAAAGAATTAAATACTCTAAACTCTGGGGTTTCCACCATGAGCAATGCCCCAAGCCTTTCAGGGGCGTAATGGAGACATTTTTGCACCATCCCAGCAAAGATAAACTCTGAGGCCTCCTTTTATCAGCATTCACTTGTAAGGCATCTAAAACAACAAGAAGTTAGTACATATTTGGAAGTGTGGTTAATTAAACATTATAAATGTACTCCAAAATTAAGTGAAACTTGAAATTTTATCAAAATCTTTACATCCCAGTTAAAACTCACTGAATTTAAATTCAAGACTATTTAATTAATTTTAGTATATACTTTTCCCTTTAAAGCATCTGCAGACTCACAGGAGGAATGAATGGAAAAGCAAAGTGAAATCCGATGTTTTATCTTATGTTATTATTATATTTAATAGTAAATAATAGTAAAGAAATAAATAAAAGTGTGAAAGTGAAACAAGTAAATTAATGATCAAGTAGCTAAATTAATAAAAGAGGAGCTGGATAAGCTACACAGTGATTTGGAAGAGATTATCCATTTACAACACGAACTGGAGGCGCAACAGTTTGCTAAATTTCTGCAGTTTGATATAGCAGTTTGATATAGCTGCCTACAGAACTAAAGATCTCACTGTTTTCTTGCCGCATTAAAGATGAAATTGGAATTGTGTAATTGTGGTCGGCCCTCGTGAGGGTATCGCACAGCTGAAGCAGAGCTACGAACTGATTGTCCTATTTCCCCTCACCGTGCCGATATGTCAATCAGTCCGTAGCTCTGCTTCAGCTGTGCGATACCGCTCACGAGTGGAGACCAGAATTACTGCCATGACAGAAATTCATCTAGCCGTCCGATCGCCTCTCGTTTCTACACTGGACGAATATGGGATGACAGAGTATGAATGGTACAATGAATGCATGGCACCATTTCCACAAATACACAAATCTTATTTGTTGCACGCACAAATCATTTTGATACTAAAATCATCCCATAGACGAACACCTCACAACAAACGACGCATGACAAAGTTAAAAATTGGCCCGAGCCAAATAAGAGTTGCACGACTCAGAATTCGGTTCGAAATCGTACAAAAATCACAGTATATGGCAATCTTAAGAAATAAAGATGAATACAAATTTGATAGGGTTTGGTGAAAAACAAACTGAAACTCAATGTATTAAGATTATCCTGGCCACTGGTTGTCGAGGCGTTCACGTGACTCTATTAACATCGCAGTTCACTCTGACTGCCCAGGAGAAGCACAAAAGTTGTAAGAAATAAAGAAAAATAAAAACACAAATGAAAATTGAGATGCATTTTATTAATATTTTTGTACTTACCTCTGAAAAACACTGTCGCTGTCCTGCGTCTGTCTTTTCATGCTTGAAGTCTGTTAAACTGTGCTTTGATCTGATTGGTGGTTGGCAGCCAGATTAAAGCTGCATTACTGCCACCTACTGGATTGGATTGTGGCGCATTCAATAAGTAGGGAAAATATTCTAAATTCTTTATTAACAGTCACAAAAATCTTTATGTGACAGTCATTATATATCTCGCTGCTTGCTTGCGCTGTGTAGCTAGCAGAAAAAATTGGGGATTGGAGATGTTTTACATGATGGAGGAGATTTTAAAACAATAATTAAAACATAAATATTAATAATACTAATGATAATCAACTGGTGTATCTCATTGAGTTCAATTTACGGTAGGATTTCTTTGAAAATCCATACACTCGTTGGAGGAGATTCATCCTTTGTGGATAATGAATGTTCACAGAAATGTACCCAATTGATTTGGATTTCCTTTAACGTGTTGAATGATGGGACAGATAGATTGATAGTAATTAAGTCTCACCAGTGGAGAATTAAGCTGACCAAAAATCAACATTGATTCAGTGTTTGTCTTTTCAACTCTGAAAAGCATGGAAATTTTAACATTGGTCCAATATTATTTAGCATTGAATTTTCAACATTGGTCCAATATTTTTAGCATCAGATTTTCAACATTGATCCAATATTACTTAGCATTGAAATTTCAAGCTCAACCAATATGATGATTCTGATGGAACTTCAACATTGATTCAATGTTTGTCTTTTCAACACTGGAAAGCATGGAATTATCAAACATTGATCCAATATTATTTAGCATTGAATTTTCAACATTGGTCCAATATGTTTTTAGCATCGGATTTTCAACATTGATCCAATATTACTTAGCATTGAAATTTCAACCTCAACCAAAATGATGATTCTGATGGAATTTCAACATTGACTCAATGTCACAATGCTATCTGGG
The DNA here is from genome assembly GCA_023029165.1 of Gobiocypris rarus. Lineage (NCBI taxonomy): Eukaryota > Metazoa > Chordata > Actinopteri > Cypriniformes > Gobionidae > Gobiocypris > Gobiocypris rarus. The sequence goes on along the minus strand of CM040918.1, from coordinate 35,867,142 downwards.
GTAATAACAATTATGTAGGTTAATTCCCTAAAAGAAATAGCAGCATCTACAATAATTCTATCGGAATTTCATAGTTACTAAAGTTACTGTAACCATACAAAAAAACATTATACATTTGTAACAATTGCCTGAAGGGGTCACATGTCTGGACCAGCATATCAGAGCACACACACCAACCGGATCAGTAACACATTAGCTGCATATGAAATCACATTCTTCCCTGCTATATAAAAGAAGAAAAACAGTATGTGAGAAAATCAATGTCAGTTCACAGTACTCACAAAATAGTAGGCAGAAAGTACCCGGATGACCTTGGATGTGATGGATGGTTCATACTATCCCATGAGGCCATGGGAGAGGATTTGTGAATCCCAGTGAAGCAACACAACTGATGCCGGTAGGTCACATAGTAATGACAATGTGGCAAATGTAGTATGTTCAGATTACATTCATACTATAAAGAACTTTTATTACTTTAGTAATTACTTATTCAAAATGACTCAAGAGTAAGCGGTTTCAGATGCAGCCATTTACTCAGTAAGGTAGACAGTGTCAGATGAGGGTTGAAAACAAACACTTTTATTATTGGCTGTGCAGTTTAAGCCTCCAATCAACAAAAGCTATGCTTCTATAAGTTAGAGAAACTATTTGACTTGCTGATGAGTGTCTGTTATATAACCTCTTATGCAAGACGGTGAAATCCAAGGTAGGATCCTCAGACACGACAAAGTGCTCTCTGATGTCTTTTATTACCTGTAAAACTGAACCTGTCTTCCACGGTGCTTGATTAAGGCCACTGATGATCAGCTTGGACCCATCCGCCTGTAACTCTCACAAATCATGATCTGTTGCTGTCTCTTCAAATGTTACTCATTTAAGGGAAATTTGCCTATTATAAAATAAAAAGTAACATTTTCTTCCAAAAAATGCATCTAGATTCACCACAGCATCTCAGTTCTTGAAAATAATATCTTAACAAATGTTGCAAGTAGGACAGTGGTCACCAATGTCACCCTAGTATGGCTCAAATAACAAATACAGGCTGTTCATTTGGACAGGAGTGTTAAAAACACCCACAGTGTTGAAAGGTTTGAAAGGCACTAACATGGCTCCACTTCTTCTGTCTTGAGATACCTGAGACTCAATGCTGATTGGTTAGCACCAGGAAAAAGAAGCTTGAGAGAGACAGATTCCAGTTACTGAAAATCAAACAAAAAGGAAACAATCCTTTTATCACAGAAAGGCTGAGAGCGCGTGGAATCTGTAGGGTCTTCATTAGGCCATGATCGGATTTGAACAATGATTCTGTATGTGTATTCACACCAGTTCTCAAACACTGTCCAGGAAGGGGATTCGCCAGGGATTGGTCCTCCACAGAACATATCTGTGCAGCTAGCAAGCAGAAACTCTCTGAAATCATGTCAAATTGATTCCTCATTTGTACTGGAGGACAGATGCAAACATAACATATGGGATAATGTGCATAGGCCAGAGGAACATATGCAAAACACCCACAAAAATTAACAAAGATACATCCGCACACACTCAAAAAGGTAATGGCTAACAGATGGAAACCAGTAACCTTGATACTGACACACACAAGCACGCACGTCATAATAACCATCGCAAACATCCATTCTCTATCTTTGTTCCACAGTCCTGAGCAGCTTTAGGTTTAGCTTATGAAAATCAGTGTCTGCCTTTTCAAATAGACATCCCAGTGTTTGTGAGAGTGTACACTCATCAGCGCTGCCCTCCCACAATGCATTGCTATGGCCCAGTCTCAGTTCAAGCCCTGTCCTGTTCCTGCCCTTCTGGCTTTTCACCTCAACCCTTCTGCTTCTCCACAGAAGTTTTAATCTCATGCAGACACATTGACGTCTCGCAGGGCGATGGCCCCGTTATTAGGGGGGTCTGTGGGTGAGGAAGGAGCAGAGGGTGGTGATGCGAGTAGAGATGGAGCGGTGCTGGTGTTGAGGGCGCTGCTTTGGAACAGTATCTGCTGAAGTGTCCTACGTAGATTAGGGTGCAAACGGGCCTGAGTTTGATAAAATACCTCCACAGCAAAACACTTCATCACTCCTCCGCACAGATCCTCATAAAGAGGCACTGTGTACATCCTTGAGGTCTAGAAAGAAAAAAAGAAGAGGAAAGTTAATAGACAGCGCAGTGATAAAACAGACAAGATAAAACATTTTCTATAAATACAGTGCCCCACTCCTGATTTAAAACAGCACACCGGTAAGTTCAAGTCAAAATGCCTCAGTAAAAATAGCAATAAAAAAAACATAAAAATGGCATGTACTACTTATAATTTAAGGGGCTGTTCACACAGAACACATTTGTCTATTTCACTGCGCTACTTTTCCATTGTATTTCAATGTTAACACGATAGACAGACGTCTTTAACCGCTGTGCTTGCATCTAGCGTCTTTTGCAGCATCTTGCAAATGACTTGGCATTCTGAAAACACGGCGCTCAAGTTCTTAAGTCCCCAGAGTGTGTATGTGAAGTTTCAGCTCAAAATACCCCACTGATCATTTTTATAGCATGTTAAAACTGTCACTTTTTGAGGGTGCTGTTTTTGTGTGTGCCTTTAAATGCAAATGAGCTGCAGCTTCCAGCTCCTGTTAGCAGCCATAGACAGTAAAAGAAATGGACACAGTGACCCCATAGACTTCAAGTCAGTTAGAAGCACTCACTTCCTGATAGCTGAGCGTACTGCGCAGCCTCAGACTGAGCTTGACGACGTAGATGTGACGTGAGCAACCTGTCTGACAGTTGTAAGTCTTCTAGTTGTGCAAAGTGAAATCTGAATCACATTGTTTAACTGTTTTGTCCCTTTGCTTTTGGCTCTCTATGGGCTTCTCCCCATGCTTCTCCCTTGACTTAATGCCTCCACGTCCCCCCGATTGCCTCATAAACAGTAAAAGATTGCCTGCGAGCGTCTCATTCTGTCTACACGGTAATTTTTTACTCTGCGACAGTCGCGTGGTTATGACACAATCGTTAGCCTATTTTTACAAAAACAGCTTCTACGGTGCGATAGTGTAAGATACAAGGTAATGGAGCCTTTTATACATTATCGTGTTTCTTTAGAAATAAACAATGGACAAATAGTCTTTAAACGCCTCAGATGTAACGTTATTCGCTGTCAAGGTGACCCCTATGGAAGGTACGGTTTCCGGGGGCTGGATTACCCCCTTGTTAGCAGCTCTGATTACCTCACACAGACACACACTGAAGATGTCAGAAACTTTTCAGCCTTTAAATGTTCAAACAGAGTCGGATATAGCAACATTACACTCCAAGTAAAAAAAGAAAAGGAATGTGACATCATAAAATCAAGGAACCCTTTAAAACTGCGTCTCTAAATCTTGCACTTTTTCCTCGTTCCACTAACCTGTATTTCGCGTTTTTAAAAGCAAAAACGTGTTCTGTGTGAACCGACCCCAATTCATAGTTTTCACGTGACGCCACACCATTACAAGAACGTCAACCTGGAGGGCAAAACAAGGCTTTCCTCCATTGCCCGCCAGCCATTTTCACCAGGTTGTCCTAATGTTGTAAGAATGTGATATTAAAAGACCAACTTCAATATACACCTTATTGTTGTTGCATAGTTTGTACAGGCAAGCAAATGAACGCAGAATATTAATGCAACACGAGGTTTCTCATATTGGACCAATGTTTTTTCCCATCGAAAAGCAAAGAAAAAAGAAAACGCACTGTATTTATATTCTTGGCTCATCTACTTGCCTGTATATATGCATCATCAAAAAGGTGAACTGAATTTGATCTTTAAATATCACTGTTTTAGAACATTAAGGCACTTTAAGGGTTGGTTGCACTAATGATTCTTTGGCCTGGTGTGTGTCATCCCGATCAGCCCTTTAATTCTAACGGTCTTACGGTCTACATAGTTCTGTGTTTAAAATGAAGTGGTGCAACAACTCAATTTAAAATAAAACCCAAATCAACAAATCCTTGATTAGTGTTAAATTTAGCTTAATTTAATCCTTGTTGGTGCAACTCACCCTATAGTGTGTTTCATGTTAAGTGTTTTAAAAACGTCCCGCTGTTTTTAGCGATTCAAATACTGCGGCAGGTGCTGTATAGGGATCACAAGTGCCCAAACCAATGCACATATTTCAGTTTTTAAGATGGAAGAACTACAGCACAGCCTGTCAATTTATGGCTGTTTTGCCCTCCTGGGCTCAGTGACAGTCACGTGACTGAAAAACTATGAATAGAACCACATGACAATCACAAGTATTCTTTAAATATGTTATTAATCTCTTTTATGTGATACACTAAAGGTTTAATGTTACAGTGACTTCACAAAAAGAAGTGTGTGTAGGTATGCAAAGAGTAGAGAAGTTTTTTTCTATTGAACAATCAGCTATTGAACAATGGCTTTAAAGGGATAGTTCACCCAAAAATGGAAATACTGTCATTAATTCCTCGTTCCAAATTCATAAGACCTTCGTTCATCTTCAGAACACAAATTTCTGACCCCCTTTCTGACCCCCCTATAGACAGCAGCGTTATTAGCACTTTAAGGGCCCAGAAAGGTAGCAAAAAAATAGTTAAAATAGTCCATGGGACTACAGAGGTTCAAACTTAATGTTATGAAGCAACTAGAATACTCTTTGTGCACAAAAAAAATGGATTCCATATTTTCTTCTCTTCCATGTCAGTCTCCTATACTGTTCACAAAGTAAACACAGTGTAGCGCTCCGGTTTGTACGTCAGAACGCCGGCTCAGTACTGGCCACTGATTGGCCAGCTCCTGCATCAATATACGTCTTTGTGCTCACATGAACAGCGTCAACCAATACTAAACTGACATTCTGATGTAGAACCCGGAAGCACTGCACTGTGTTTACTATGTGAACAGCGTAGGAGACTGACATGGAAGAGAAGAAATTGTTGAATAAAGTCTGTATTTTTAGGGGGTATTCTCATCCCTTCATAATGTATGGTAGATCATGGTAACATCAGGATTCAACAAGAGGAATTCATTAACTTTTTACAATCTCTGAAGTTGAACTGTAACCATGCTTGACACAATATACTTTAGAAAACAGTAATCAATACAGCATGCTTTTTATAAAGCAAACGAGGAAACCAGCCAAACTGGTTGTGATCTCACAGCTCTGAAAAGACATGACATCATAAGCAGTCAATAGTCAAAGCTGAGAGTGGTTATTAGAAACAATGGAATGTGGATGCCCTTTAAGGAAAACTCTGAGTGGAGGCGTAGGGGGGAAATCGAGAGTTCCAGTCTCTAGCTTTATAGTGTTTGTGCCCTCTAAACACAGGAAAAACAAGATACTGACTTGCTTTATCTTGGCTCACTACCATCAGGCCACAAAAAAGAAACTTAAAATCACTATGGACATGCTTACTGATAATGTATTATCAGTTACAGTGCAAGAGCTACTTCATTCACAAAACTCACATGTTTATTCAAGAAGCTGCGGACTCGAGGCAGATCAGGATAAAAGCTGTTCCGCACTACAATCTGCAGCCATCGAATCTGGACTTCAGCGTTCATACCGTCCAACAATGCAGAGTAGCAGCTTGACAAAAGACTCATGACCTCTGAAAGGCCAATCACAATTCACATTACAAGAGAAGTGTCTAACATCCAAGTGCATACTTAAATGAATGGCTACAAACTGCAGGATGTATTCATAATACCTTGAGGCAGAGGTGAGCGGTCTAGAAGTCGGTCCAGAAAGAGGACGGTCTGAAAGGTGCTCCAGGAGGAGAGGTCAAATGCAGCAATCACTAGAGGGTCAGGAGTGTCTGTACCCCAGAGGTCACACAGGTGCTGAACAGGGCCGGTTAGAGCTCTACCCGCCGAGAGATCCGGTTCACATAACGGAGGTCCGCAGCCATTTAGCCATCGCTCAAATTCCAGTCCTGAGCAAGAAGGGAAGCAGAGGGGAAGAAGTGTCACATTTCTGTTTATTTAGCCTCCGCCTCTCGCACTACTAATGTTTCTTTGACCCCTCACTGTGTGTTATGACTGGCTCAACAGGGAAATTCCTAACTGAGGACAAATGGAGCGCAGTGAGATGAGTAACTATAAATGTCTCCGTGTGTTAATCATCATCTCTTGACAGTTGTCACAACTCACCCTCTCGTTGAGCAACGCAGCTCTCCTTCAGCTCAGGGAAGAATCCAAGGAAGAAGTCCAACAGATCCTGAGCAATTACACTGGTGAATCTGAACTTCTCGATGTAGGCCTACATGGTGGAAGGATTCAGAACATTTATGTGTGCATGCAGACTATGCCAATTATGTGAATGTTTGACATGTTTCTTACCCTAAGAAAGCTATCAAATCTCTTGATGTCGCCACACAGCTGTGAGAGGTAAGAAACAAAGCAGAAGCCTTTCTCATAGGTGAACAGATTCATTAAACTGCTGGGGTTTACACCTTTGGAGAAAGAGTAAAAGGACAATTTGGTATATTGACCTAAGAATCATGGGTCTGACACTTCACAAGTACATTATAAATACTTGGGCACGTTTTCCAGACTGGCTGAACTTTGCAAATGAGGATTTTCCTTGCTTCTGTCTTTTTGAAATCTGAGTAACAAGGAATTTTAGATGCATTTACCATACAGCTATTTCAGGTGTGTGGAAGAAGCACCATATGCCTTTCAGACTCAAACAAGAGCTGGATTATATTATTAAAAAGGTTGTACCTGGCTCAAATTTGGCCTGCAGCTTACTGACAGGATTGTTGTCTCCAAGAAGACGCATCTGTCTGTGAAGAGCATCTAGACGGAACACTGTCTCAAGACAAGTGAAGCCTTCTCCTGAAGAAGAGAATTAAGGAGACCCATGTAAGGATATGGATAAACCTATATGTGAATCAATGCACACTGAGGTATTGCATCTTTATGGAATGTATACATAAATATTTGCAAGAGGCCCACATGGTGATGTGCCTCTATGTTTGAACTGTGGAATATGTGTGAGGATGTGTATACCATAGGCCTCTGTGGTAATGCGCCTCTGAGCATAAGTGGCCAGACCCTCACTGAGCCACATCTCTTCCCAGGTAGCATTGGTGACTGCATTGCCAAACCAGCCGTGAGCAATCTCATGGATGACGTCAATCAGCAGAAATTCCTGACTCTCCAGTATGGAGGAAATTATGAAGGTGAGACAAGGATTCTCCATGGCAACAATGGGGAATGAAGGAGGAAGGAACACTATGTCGTACCTGATAAGAGTTAGACAAGTTAATGCCTGAACATGACAAGAGGCTTGATGCAACACGGTGAGCAAGACTGATATGACTGAAAAACACTGACCTTCCCCATACATAAGGGCCAAAGAGTCCCTCTGCCACATTAAGCCAGCGCTCCACACTGCCACCCAGTTTACTGACCGCACACGTCAAGATGCACGGCTCAGCCCACACACGACTCCTAAAAGCAAAGATATTGTGACCGAGGTAAAGCACTGAATAATGAAAGCAATGCATGTTACAAGGACTTGCATGATCCTGAGATGTTTGGCACACAAACCATCTGAAAATCCTGCATAGACCAGCATTTCCAGACTGGTTGTGCTGAATAGTACTGGTTTGGTTCTAATCTAATTTGATGAGCCAGCATAGCCATGAAGTTTGCAAGCAAAACTGAGCTGGTAAAGCTGGCCAACCATCATGGTTTTTCTGAGAACCTGTTTTTCCACATAGTCACAAAGGTAGCACTTTTATACTGATAAAGCTAGTCAGCTAATGTGGTCATGCCACCGTTAACTTCAGTTAAGCAGCCAACCAGACCAAAACCCTCTCCAAAACAACATGTATCTAGCCATTTTGTTCTTTTCAGCAGGGATACTCCATCCGTAATTACCTGGGCCCAATGTCTGCATGCTGTAGGTCTCCTGCCACCAGGGCAACCAAGTAGGCTGGGACAGGGTACTCCATGGAAAACTGGAAAACCCTGTCCTGCTTAGAGTATGCACTTCTTGAGGCACTCATCAACACTGTGACACCTTCTGGTACCTGTAACGCAAACACATACATCCACAAACATAGGAGATCCGCCTCCTGAAAAGTATGCCACACTTATACAACACACATGATCTTAAAACCAAAAAAAGCTGAACACTGAAGGCCAACAAAGATACTTTGGTGGATCTGAGCAGCTTAAATAGACTTACCCTGACGGTGGCAGAGTAGGTGCTTTTGATGGCCGGCGTGTCAAAACAAGGAAAAAACGACCGGTTGCAGACCGAGTGACCCTGAGTGAAGACCAATGGACGGGTTTGTCCGCATGTCAACTCTGCATCCAGCCACCAAATCTGATGTAGGGACCAGGGAACAATGAGATGAGAGAGTACCTTTGACAAATATTTTCTGAGAGAAGAGCATTGAATGTGAATATTATTCAATATTAAAGTAAATCAAAGTTTCTAAGGTTAATAGTTTCATGGTTTATAGAAAGCCAATGAAGCACAATACTTTCATTTATTTCATTATATTGTTGCAGCGCTACAAGTGAAGCAGTTGTGAATCCAAACTGAAATTCTTGATGAAGTTGCAGAAACAAAAGACAACTATCCATATACAGGTGAGCAGCTAAAATACCATGCTTTCGTGTGTGTATTACACCAATAAAATGTAATCAAGGCTCAGCCATAAGAATGACCCGATAGCCAGTGTAAGAAAGCTTAAAGAATTGTCACTTGCCCTATAGAGTGGTGCAGGGATGCAATATTTTTGTAGGCCAACCAATAAGTTGGCATCACCCTGGTTCCCTCGACAAAAACACAAAAGGATTTTCCCATGGTCTTTTGGAACAATGCAGAAAATAAGGTCTGTAACTAACAAAAGCTTAAGATTCTTACACGTTTTGTTCATTGTGATAATCTTCACAAATTAACTCAACTTTCATAAATCGCAAATACAATCGGCAGAAGTCAAAAGATAAACGTAGGCTATAAATGAACTAGCCTACCCCCCAGTCGCTCGACTTCAACATCACCATCACTTACTTTTCAAGACAACTCTTAGTCATGGTTTAAAAAAAAAAATTCCTGAAAGTTTGAGTTATAATAATTTGCAGGAGCGCGATTATAAGGAGTTTACCTGTTCAGGTGATGACGTTTAAAGTCTCAGACAACCTCTGATATATTTTCTAGCTATATAGAAAATATTTTGAGCTTTTAACCAAAAACCCATTGACTTCAGGACGATTGAACCGAAGGTGCTAAAATGCTAACTTGTTATCGGGTTTGGCCTACACCACTCTATTGGCCAGTGCTGTTAATTTTGATATTTAAAACATTTTTATGCACTTCAAACTCGTATATTTGGTTCACTGTGAATATTGTTGTTAAATTTGTTAAGAACTATGCTTACGCTGATTTCAACTGTACGCCAAGACAATCACTGCGTCCCAATTTGCAAACTATCCATCCTAAATAGCATTCGAAATTAGAATTAGTGCATCCTAAATCGTAATATGTTGAAATGAGTATTCTTAAGTTACCCGGACGGTCTATTTTTCTGGTTAGAATCTGAAGTGCAGATCCGTGCACACTCTAACGACTGATATTGCCCACAACCCATTGCGCGTTGGACGAGGATTCGATTAGAACTACAAACATGAATTAAAAAAAAAAAGTGTTTAAAACTACAAACATGGTGGATGTGCGAGTCACATCACCGGTATCTAACCTGGTAAAAATAAATGTTTTCAAATGTTATCCACATATTTAATCTGCAACAGCATTGTGAACTTTTGCAATGATACTTCTTTTTTTTGTAATAATTTATTTAGTCTTTAACTTTTAAATGCATCATTATGCAAACACACGAGAAGAGTTCTCCACATGAAAGACCCTCGACTTGCAGATCAACATGCAACTAAATCTCTGAAATGGTTGGAAATTAAATTAAATTGAATGTGGAGGATTTTAACTGAAACAAGATGATTGACAGGGCGGTTTAAACAGTGACAGGAGGCATGTAACTGAGCGTCAGAGCTGTCCATTAAAGACGCACTTATGACAAAGTAGTATGTCTCAAAGCTTGCCTACTCTTCTGCTACACACTCAGAAATATGTATTTTTTCTTCACAAAAACAGTACATACTTTTAAGGCATAGCATAAGTAGGTGAAATGGGATGCAGCAAATGTTATCTAGCTGGCTATAATAGCTGATGTTTGATCAAAATTGTGATAACGGCTTGTTTGGGAAGGATCAGCGTGAAAAACATTTTTCCCAAAACATGGTTATCATGCTTGCACATTATAGCTGTATATTTTCTTATTATTATTGCAAATTAAGAATCTTGTGTTGTTGTTTTTCTTCTTTTTTTTTTAAGTATAGAAACTAAATTAAAAAATGTAAATGTTATGTCTGGCACATATAAAAGACTTCAATTATTCAATTCTATAAAAGACACTGAACAGAGTGATAAAACTGAAAAACACCACAAAATGAAGCGCATAAGGTATGTTCAAAATTAACCCCTGGGCAACTAGATGTACAGGTTACAGCATAAATAACAATAAATAGGTTTGTTTTCGTGATCAACACATATCTACCCATCTTTAATTCTACACGGAAGCCCACCTTCCAGTAATTACCTCGTGCAGTCATAATCATAATCATGACCTGATAACTCTGGTTACCTACTTAAGAGGACATGTCACTACACTGAGGTCATTCTTATCGGTACAGCTCCGGAACTGGCACTGCTCTCTATGCTAACATGCGTCTAATAGATAAAAAGGGTGATTTCACAAGCGTGTAACAATCCCACAAAACCCATTTAATCAGGCGAAAAAAAGGCGTGACAGCGAAGTGGCAGTAGAGGTGATTATCAACGTTAAGGTTCCACCGTAGCGGTATTTTTAGTGGATATTGGCTCTGTGTACAATAGTCCTGTGCAACAAAGTTATTATTAGCGTGTATCAGTGGCAGGTCGTCAGCTGTCACCGTGTTGACCTTACCGCAGGGCCGTCTGTGGTAGTGTAGCGGATGGTGACACGGAAAGCCCGGTGCGGACGGATCACCGCGGCCGGGAGGCTGATGTGCAGAGAGGATCCGTAATCGGTGAACGGTTCTACTCGGTAGGTGAGGGACAAAAACACGTCAGGAGCACCGGACGCGCCGGGCACCTTACAGTCCACGGAATGAATTAATAACGATGGGTGCGTGTCCAGAATGAGGGATTGGACGCCGGGCTGGACGGGCGTGAGCTCCAGAACCTGCCATCCCGTCATTCTCTTGACGGCGAAGTTCAAGTGGAGGTCCAGATGGAAATGTCGGAGTTTAAAGCTGTGGAAGTTGGACGCTGACGCGACGTCCACCAGGCGACAGTGTGCCAGACTCCGGCCGCCCTCGCAGGACTTACCGGGCACGGTCAGCACTTTGCGACAGCAACACAGCGTCGGCCGCTGTAGCTCGGCCATCGTAAAGTTTGGCGAATAAATACGCGATAACGTGACGGCAGCGTGAAACTTTAAAAGCGGCGAACGCGCTCTGAGCTCGGCGGAAGATAGATGAACAAGCGATCGAGTTTGTTACATTGTTGCTGGAGTTAAAGGGGCGGTCGACACTCAGCCGAGGAGGAAACCGAATGCAAGAAATGATCCTAAAACGGACAGGAAGACAGTAAAGGGCATTAAAACACAACGCAAGTCTACGTAAAATCCATTAGAGCCGTAGACACGACTGAGTTCAGCCCTCCGACCTCCATCTAAAGCAGAATATGTGAATGTCCTGCGGTCGATCCGGTCCTGAGAGCCCACGGAGAGATCGGTGAAACTACCGGTAGAGGAAGAGACGCATAGTGAAGCCCTGATGAGCGCAAATGATCTGAGTTAAGTGACTCCCTTAGAAAACAGGAAGTAAAAACCGGGGAGGAAATCACTTCGAGACGGGAAAGTTTTCAAGCTGCAGGGGGGCGCTGCGGAGCTCCTGGTGAACCTCAAAAACACTGTCCAGTGGACAAATGACACATGCACACACACACACACACACACACGACTGTTCTGTGTGTAGCCTACAGTGTAGCGGTCATAAGTAGGCCTACTATTGATAGTAGTGTAACGATAACCATAGGCCAACATTATGAATGGTGGTGCATAGGGTTAAACCTGGCTTACTAGCAATGCACAAATATTCAGATTGTGGCTAATACTGAGAAAGAAAGAAAGAAAAAAAATATATATATATATATATATAGGTCCTTCTAAAAAATAGCATATTGTGATTAAAAAAATTATATATATATATATATATATATATATATATATATATATATATATATATATATATATATATATATATATATATATATATATATATATTATTTTCATATTATGGCCAGTAAATAAAAAATTAAAATTGAAAAATTAAAATTCTTTAAAAAATAATTCATAGTCATTCATAGTTATCTTTGCTAAAAACAGTTATTAATAGGGCAAATCCAATCATAAGTGAGCATCCCTAAGCCCTGCACTCACTATGAAGGGCAGAGCCCTTGAGGTGGGCACTTTGGAGGGAGCAGTGCACTTGTGTGTCATAATGAAGCCGTTTGGAACACACTTGGTGAAGGAGCAATGAATGACAGACCATGCAATTTCCTCATTGGTATTACAATGAGAAGTCTTTAAAATATGCTTCGTGTGTGTGTGTGTGTGTGTGTGTGTGTGTGTGTGTGTGTGTGTCCTGATTTGCTCTTAACTTTGTAAGTTAAGAATTAAACATATAAAGCATTAAACACATTTCTTACCTATGAAACTTTTTTTAAACTTAATATGAAGTTCATGACAAAAATGTGGGTAATATATCACCACAAAACTATTACTCTGTTCTATATTATTCTGTTTATACATTAATCCCAACTCTCCCACCATATCTAGGCTGAATCCGAAACCCACATTCACTATTTCCTACTTTAGCCCACTAATACAGTCCACAAATACAGTTGAAGGAGTGAATGAAAATGAGTGTGTGAAGTCGGAAAGCCGTTGAGTGTACATCAGCTGTACACTCGTTATTGCAGTGCATTGTGGGATTGAATGAGTGCACTTAAACATGTCCACTATGGTTTCGGACAGCACTACAGATGGCTGTCCCCTCAAATAGTGCCCTATTTGAGGGTATATTAGGGGGCAATTTCAGATTCAGCCCTATAGATTTAAAATGAGTCGTGAGGACTTGTCACCCTGGGTCACATCACTTGTTCCCTTCACTAAAGGACCCTCACTTTTGTTTGGAACGCCCCTACAAATGGTGTGCCCTTCAAGGGTGCAAAAAAGCTGTTTGGAATTGGCCCCAACCTGCTTCAGCATGTGATTTTCAAGTGATCCTGAAGAGCTTGATTAACTGCTTCAGGTGTGCTTGATTAGGGTTGCAGTGAAACTCTGCAGGACAGTGAGCCTCAAGGAGCAGGGCTGAAGACCTATGTATTAGTGTTTTTGAAGACTGGTTTGCCTCAGCTAAAGCTCCCTATTAGAAAAGGTATGCAATGTAATTGGAAAAATGACCATCCACAAATATCCAATATCAACAGATATTGGTTTCAGGGTGATTGGGACACTTTTTGCCATTGAGATGACTTGGAAAAAGTGTCCCAATCACTCTGAATTCACCCTACCTATAAATTACAAAAATCTCTATCATGAAATGATGTTTTCAGTGTTGGTTTTACTAGATCTCAGTGCTGTTGACCACAATATACCCATTAACAGACTGGAAAGGTGCGTTGGACTCTCTGAGACCGGGCTTAGATGGGATCTTATATGAGATTTATAAGGCAGGGTAACTTTGTTTCATGGCAGCCCAGTTAGATTCATAATTATTCACAAACTTGCACAAGTTTCAATCCTTGTGCCTGTTCACAAGCACTACTGTTCAGTTTGTATATGCTCCCACTGGGCCATATAAATCAGAACAACAATATTGCTTATCACAGATGTGCATATGACACCCAGATCTACCACCAAGTGACTTCCATCCCATAGACTCTCTGTGCCAGTGCATTTACAGCTGTTTGTGCCGAGTTGAATAAAGAGAAACAGAGGTCACAGTATGTGGCAATAAAGATAAAATATCAAAGATGTATTCCTTGATTTGACTTCAGGGGTCTATAAACTGAAAGTGAAGTCAGGAGTCTTGGTGTCATTCTGGAATATTATCTAAGTTTCAGAAGCCATATAAAAGCAATAACTAAATCAGCCTACAATCAGTGTTGGGGTAACGTATTGCAAGTAAAATTAGTTACATAATCAGATTACTTTTTTCAAGTAACTTGTAAAGTAATGCATTTATAAATATCGGAGTTACTTGTTCAAATAAGTAACACACAAGTCACTGTTTTCCCATTTATTGACTGACAGCTCTCCTGTTAAGAGAAACCGTGAGTAATTGCAGAGATTGTACTTTATGCATTTAATCTCACTTTATTAACCAATGTCAATCCAGAATGGCAGCAGAGCTGAAAGGTTTGTTTGAGCTGCGCCCTCTACTGTGCAGGCGTGAATTTGCATTACCTTCAGCCTGGGCTTGTTTTTGCTGTGAAAGGGCCTTTACTTTTGCCAAAAATATAACTTTTTTTTATTATTATTACAAAACAAACAAGCCCAGCCCAGGTGAATAAAAGTAATGTAATGCATTGCTTTCCATTAAAAGATACGCAATTATTTACTTTGTTAGGGAGTAACACAATATTGTAGCACACTGCTTTAACTTTCCCCTGCACTGCCTACAACCGTCTAAAAACATAGCATGATTCAGATCCTTTTTGCCCATAGGGTTAGGCCCTATTTACACCTGGTAAGATGTAGTTTGGTTGATCGGATCACGGGAGACACATACCTGTTTACACCTGGTGTGTCTTTTGTCTACTTTCAACTACTTCTGTCCTGATTTTTTCGAGGGGAGAGTCTACACTGCAAAAAATGATTTTCTTACTTAGCATTTTTGTTTGTTTCTAGTCAAAATATCAAAAATTCTCACATTAAGAAACATTTACTAGACAAGTAAAAATGATTGTCTTGTTTTGGGAAAAAATAACTAAAAATTAAGAGAGTTTTTGCTTAAAATCAGCAAAATAATCTGCCAATTGGGGTAAGCAAAATAATCTTGTTTTCTGTTTGAATTAAGATTATTTAGTTTACCCCATTGGCAGAAATATTTGCTTATTTTAAGCAAAAACTTAATTTTTGAGTTATTTTTCCCCAAAACAAGACAATTACTTTTGCTTGTCTAGTAAATACCTTATTGTTTTAAGAATTTTTAGATGTTTGGACTAGAAACAAAACAAAAATACTAAGTAAGAAAATCTTTTTTCGCAGTGTTTGAGCAGGTAATGTAACACATGGGCGTGCCTGTTAGAAATCAGGAATTGTGAGAGAGCATTGTGCTTGGTAGGTTTTTTGTCTCAAACCAAACTTGGGTCTTCATCCGACAACGTTTAAATCCCATCTTGCTAGTGCGCTCCTTATAATGTTTAAGAATTAGGTCAGTAGGCAGAGAGTAGACGTCTTTTGTGGCTGTTCTATTGCATTTGGCCACATGAGCGTTTAGAAAAGCAATCCGGTCTAAATCGTTTTCGACTACCTCTGAAAGTGGTTGAAAGTGGACAAGCTCAAAACGTTTTAGACCCCGTTTACACCTGTATTTAACGTCGTCTACTTGTGATCCGATCGACCAAAACACATCTGAATTCCAGGGCCCTAAGGGTGCTTATTCATGCAGTCATTACCAGCAGGGTAGATTACTGAACTGGCCTTCCAGCAGACTATTAGACAGTTGCAGCTCATACAAAACACTCCAGCAGGCACCACAAAAAAAAACTGAGCATATCACAGCAGTCTTCAGCTTGGCTTCCAGTTTCCTTTCAAAGTAAAGCACTTTTAAATGTTTATAAATCCGTAATGGCCTGGAACCCACATATCTTGCAGATATGCTGGTAGAATAACCTAGGATTCACTTAAAACATGCCGCAGCTGGCATGCTTCCAGAAAATGTCAGGGGTAGGACGGTAGCTACTTTTATTTATTTAATTTGTGACTTATGACAATATTTTTAAAATTATTTTTGAATTACTTTGAATTACCATTGTGTATGCCATGTACTATATATACCATGCCTACAGATCCCATACCTTGAAGAGGACATTTAAAGACTATTTCACCCGAAATGAAAATTCTATCATCTGTTTACCATTGTGTGGCTCGTACAGTTTTTGTATGAAATAGTTATCTAGCTTGCAAGTGTCTATGTTGCTATTTTCAATAAAATGAAAGTGAAAAAATGCCTGTGTTTATTAAGTTCCACTGACAGAAAGTATTATACAAGTAGTTCATACCTTTCTGCATCCCAACATTTTGCTAAAAAAATGTTTCTTTATACTTCAAGTGACATGAGGGTGATTAGATGATGACACATTTTTATTCCTGGATGAAGTATTCCTTATTATTTTGCTTAATGAACAATAGTGATAGTTAATGAATCACATTATGTAGGGTGTCTGAAACTATCCCAGGTTGTTCTTGGTAAAAGTGTCTGCTAAATGAATAACAAATATAAACTTTATATTTGTGTTTATGTACTTTCTCCTAAGGTACAAGCACGTCATACAGTCAACGAAAAGAAAGGGCTCATTCATTGTATGACTCAAGTACACCAAATTTTCTTTGGTTCTTTGTCACCCTCAGAAATGGCAATGTTCTTTCTCTTGCAAAACTGTATTGGAGAATGGCAGAATAACAGGATGTTTTGAAGTAAAATCTATGGTGAATCTATGTGAATCTATGGGAAAGCACATGGATTATTATTTGGCTGCCGTCTATAGTGACTAAAATGACCTTCTATAGTCTTAGGCATATCTCTCTGATATCACATTTTTATTACAGTTAATCCTCTCTCAGTAATCCAGAAACAGAGACACAGAAAGGGTAAACCTAAAATAAATTTATTGAGACAGCGGAGAGCGTACGCTCCCCTGCTCTCTTTCCACCCTTTTCACAAGGCAATTAAGAAATCATGCTAAGGCTATGGAAAGAAATGGAAACGACACTGACATTTTCGCAGGGTCTGCTGAGGGAACGAGGGTCTACAAAATCAGATTCCCCATCATACAGACCGCAAATGACCATCAAAACCTGATTCAGAAGGTCCATTCAGCTTGGTCTCTTTGCACCAATGCTGTGATAGACAACATAACGCACAAAAAAAACAAAAGGCCCGTTCCGACGATGCTCAACGAGCATCTCTTTTGGGACAAAAAGTCAGAGACCTCCTGCCTCCTACTGAGGCCAACTCTTCTGTAGATACAAAGTGCAAAAACAAGCCAAAATGAGAAACGCTCCCATACGTAAAAGAGCAAAAAAATACCACATAAGAGGAAAAATAAAAGGAACAGGCAAAAATGTTAACAGTGTAAATAGGCTAAAAATATACAAAGGCCTCTTAGCTAAATAAGACTGAATCCTTGGTGTGCTGAACAAGGATACAGTGAATAAGCAGCACTGTGTCTCTTAAAAGAGTCCCACCAACTCAGTGCTCGTACAGCATCCTGTGGACAACGTCACCTGTGCCAAAGTTTAGGGTTCAAGTCACAAGACGACATTTACACATGAAGTACTGAAGACAGTCAAGTTGTCAAAAATATTAAACTGTAATGAAAGATGATACATCTGAATGTATATATATATTACATAATGTACAAAGACCTGCAGAATCAATACAAAAGGACTCTGCAACCACCTTGTAAATGTATATATATATATACTCATATAAACAGAGACATGTCCTCTGTGAAACATACCAGTTTGCATGAATTAAACTACATGAAAACTGATTTCCCCTCTCCATTATGTAAATATCATTACAATATCAGTGTTTCTTGACCTAACCATTTAAACTGACAAGTAGTACATCTTAACAGGCATGCCCCTAATGACAGCCCATGAGTTTCATGGAAATACAATAATCTCCCTCCCCAGTTCCCCATAGGTTTGCAGGAGGGAGTAACGTTGAAGCAGCAATGACTGGAATATTAATGGAGAATGTTCCCTTCAGTCCTCGGGAGTGAAACCTTGGCTCGGATATCCTTTAGCCTCTTACAGAGATTTTGTTCTCCACCGCTGCCAGCATTGCACAGAAGCGAGAGTTTTCGTTCGCCAAGAGCTTGGACGGCTCGTCAAATTCCACCACCTGGGTCAAAAAAGAGGGGGAGACTGAGTCAGTTTAACAGAGGAACCACAGAAAGAGGCTTCTTTCAACAAACACGTTTGAAGGAACCATGGAGCAATGGATTTCCTTCCACGAGGGCTGGGCGATACATCGAAGATTAGTAATAGTGTTGGGCGATATTCTCCAGTCATATCCTATAGTCTACTTATTTGATCATTAAAGGGATCACGTTTAAGCTTCCGCAAGAACCAATGAGGTTCATTCTTGTGTTACGCAGCACGTTTAAGCTTTCTCAAGAACCAATGAGGTTCATTCTCGTGTTACGCAGCAGGTTTAAGCTTTCTCAAGAACCAATGAGGTTCATTCTAGTGTTACGCAACATGTTTAAGCTTTCTCAAGAACCAATGAGGTTCATTTTAGTGTTACGCAACAGGTTTAAGCTTTCTCAAGAACCAATGAGGTTCATTCTCGTGTTATGCAACAGGTTTAAGCTTTCTCAAGAACCAATGAGGTTCATTTTAGTGTTACGCAACACGTTTAAGCTTTCTCAAGAACCAATGAGGTTCATTCTCGTGTTATGCAACAGGTTTAAGCTTTCTCAAGAACCAATGAGGTTCATTCTAGTGTTACGCATCACGTTTGAGCTTTCTCAAGAACCAATGAGGTTCATTCTCGTGTTACGCAACAGGTTTAAGCTTTCTGAAGAACCAATGAGGTTCATTTTAGTGTTACGCAGCACGTTTGAGCTTTCTCAAGAACCAATGAGGTTCATTTTAGTGTTACGCAACAGGTTTAAGCTTTCTCAAGAACCAATGAGGTTCATTTTAGTGTTACGCAGCACGTTTGAGCTTCCGCAAGAACCAATGAGGTTCATTTTAGTGTTACGCAGCACGTTTAAGCTTTCACAAGAACCAATGAGGTTCATTCTCGTGTTACGCAACAGGTTTAAGCTTTCTCAAGAACCAATGAGGTTCATTTTAGTGTTACGCAGCACGTTTAAGCTTTCTCAAGAACCAATGAGGTTCATTCTAGTGTTACGCATCACGGTTGAGCTTTCTCAAGAACCAATGAGGTTCATTCTCGTGTTACGCAACAGGTTTAAGCTTTCTCAAGAACCAATGAGGTTCATTTTAGTGTTAAGCAACAGGTTTAAGCTTTCTCAAGAACCAATGAGGTTCATTCTCGTGTTACGCATAACGTTTGAGCTTTCTCAAGAACCAATGAGGTTCATTCTCGTGTTACGCAACACGTTTAAGCTTTCTCAAGAACCAATGAGGTTCATTTTAGTGTTACGCAACACGCGTTTAAGCTTTCTCAAGAACCAATGAGGTTCATTCTCTCGTGTTACGCAACACGCTTAAGCTTTCTCAAGAACCAATGAGGTTAATTTTAGTGTTAAGCAACACGCTTTAAGCTTTCTCAAGAACCAATGAGGTTCATTCTCGTGTTACGCAACAGGTTTAAGCTTTCTCAAGAACCAATGAGGTTCATTTTAGTGTTAAGCAACAGGTTTAAGCTTTCTCAAGAACCAATGAGGTTCATTTTAGTGTTACGCATCACGTTTGAGCTTTCTCAAGAACCAATGAGGTTCATTCTCGTATTACGCAACACGCTTAAGCTTTCTCAAGAACCAATGAGGTTCATTTTAGTGTTCGCAACACGTTTAAGCTTTCTCAAGAACCAATGAGGTTCATTCTGCGTATTCATAACACGTTTAAGCTTTCAAGAACCAATGAGGTTCATTCTTGTGTTCACAACACGCGTTTAAGCTTTCTCAAGAACCAATGAGGTTCATTCTAGTGTTACGCAACACGTTTAAGCTTTCTCAAGAACCAATGAGGTTCATTTTAGTGTTACGCAACACGTTTAAGCTTTCTCAAGAACCAATGAGGTTCATTCTCGTGTTACGCAACACGTTTAAGCTTTCTCAAGAACCAATGTGGTTCATTCTAGTGTTACGCAACACGTTTAAGCTTTCTCAAGAACCAATGAGGTTCATTCTCGTGTTACGCAACACGTTTAAGCTTTCTCAAGAACCAATGAGGTTCATTTTAGTGTTACGCAACACGTTTAAGCTTTCTCAAGAACCAATGTGGTTCATTCTCGTATTACGCAACACGCTTAAGCTTTCTCAAGAACCAATGAGGTTCATTCTAGTGTTACGCAACACGTTTGAGCTTCAGCAAGAACCAATGAGGTTCATTTTAGTGTTACGCAACACGTTTAAGCTTTCTCAAGAACCAATGAGGTTCGTTCTCGTGTAACGCAACACGTTTAAGCTTTCTCAAGAACCAATGAGGTTCATTCTCCTGTAACGCAACACGTTTAAGCTTTCTCAAGAACCAATGAGGTTTATTTTAGTGTTACGCAACACGTTTAAGCTTTCTCATGAACCAATGAGGTTCATTTTAGTGTTACGCAACACGTTTAAGCTTTCTCAAGAACCAATGAGGTTCATTCTCGTGCTACGCAACACGTTTAAGCTTTCTCAAGAACCAATGTGGTTCATTCTCGTGTTACGCAACACGTTTAAGCTTTCTCAAGAACCAATGTGGTTCATTCTAGTGTTACGCAACACGTTTGAGCTTCAGCAAGAACCAATGAGGTTCATTCTAGTGTTACGCATCACGTTTAAGCTTTCTCAAGAACCAATGAGGTTCATTCTAGTGTTACGCAACACGTTTGAGCTCAGCAAGAACCAATGAGGTTCATTCTCCTGTTACGCAGCACGTTTAAGCTTTCTCAAGAACCAATGAGGTTCATTCTTGTGTTACGCAACACGTTTGAGCTTCAGCAAGAACCAATGAGGTTCATTCTAATTATGTTACGCCAACTTGTACGTTTAAGCTTTCTCAAGAACCAATGAGGTTCATTCTATTGTTACGCAACACGTTTGAGCTTTCTCAAGAACCAATGAGGTTCATTCTCCTGTTACGCAACACGTTTAAGCTTTCTCAAGAACCAATGAGGTTCATTCTCGTGTTACGCAACACGTTTGAGCTTCTGCAAGAACCAATGAGGTTCATTCTCCTGTTACGCAGCACGTTTAAGCTTTCTCAAGAACCAATGAGGTTCATTCTATTGTTACGCAACACGTTTGAGCTTTCTCAAGAACCAATGAGGTTCATTCTCCTGTTACGCAACACGTTTAAGCTTTCTCAAGAACCAATGAGGTTCATTCTCGTGTTACGCAACACGTTTGAGCTTCTGCAAGAATCAATGAGGGTCATTCTCGTGTTACACATTGACGCGCGTGTAAAGACTGAATTTTTTTTTAAAACAGACTGAGCTACATCCCACATCAAAATTGAATTGCAAGGTGATCTAATCACAAATTGTCAAGAGTGCTTGTTATAAAAGAGATGCATCATTCTTAAGCAGTTGTTGTTTAAGCCAAGGCGAACACAGCTTCAAACAGACTTAAAAAAACAAAACGCATGTGTAACAGTATAATGGATCCGTGCATCAGGTCTTAATTATACCTAATATACCTGCTGACAAATAATATCTATGAGCCAATTTTTCCCCATGGTATTATTGTCAAAATTGTGGCCAGTAAAAATGTTGAGTGGCTAGTGACTGGTGAGCAAAATAGTTAAAGTCAAGCCCTGATAAGCATAGAAATGGACAGGACAAAAAATTATACAGTATACTGATACTATATGTCATATCAGTACATTAAGTCTTTCAAATGCAAATGAATAGACCAGCCACTCGTTCTATTGTTCTGTTTCTTTGATCTTCAAAAAGCTTTGATCTTGCAACTACCACAGCTTTGAGTAGGAAGCACAATTTTCATATTTAGATAAAAAAGAAATGTTATATTGGTACCTTCAAGTTCATATGATATTAAATGTGCCTTTTGTGTAAAAAGCTAATGTCTGGATTATTTCCAGATCATGTCATTTTCATGGGTGATATTTGATATCAAGGTATCTTGATTATTTTTGCATTTGCTCTCAAAAAGATTCAAAAGTGGATTTTATTGCTCAAACTCCGTTGGATGTGCAATAAAATCCACTTTTGAATCTTTTTGAGAGCAAATGGAAAAATAATAAAAATACCTTGATGCAAAGGTTTAAATATGATCAAAATATGGAAAAACTGAGAAATGTTTAGATGTATCACCCATCCCTTCTTCCCACAGCAACAACCTTTCACCGTACCTGGCCCTGATTGAGCACCATAATACGGTCACAGTTGAGCACCGTGTGAACTCTATGTGCAATGGTCAGAGTAGTGCAGTCCTCGAATGCATTGCGAATCGTCTCTTGAATCAAACAGTCGGTCTCTGTGTCCATAGCCGCTGTGGCCTCATCCAGGATCAAGATCTAAAAATTGGGAGGAAAAAAAGTGGATGACCTGGTTAAATGAGACAAAGTCTGTTCTGCTTTATCTGCTAATCCCAATTGGCTCTTTCTCTCATGGAAAAGATCAAAAAGATAACTCACCTTGCACTGTCTCAGAAGAACTCTGGCCACACAGAGCAGCTGCCTCTCACCCACCGAGAAATTCTCCCCGTTTTCCACCACCTCAGACTCCAGCTTTAAAGGCAGCTGAGACACCTGAACAACAGAGACGAGATGCCAAACACTGAATTACAAAGATTCAAGGCCATGGAAAGAATGAAAGAAACAGTAATAAGATGGAGGGAAGAGCAACAACAAGCCATCGGAGATATACTTCCACTTAGGTAGACAAAATGAGAAGCCGTTATGTAAAAGAGTTGTTGACCTGAAACTACTTTGCCTGTAAACGCTATACATAGTGTGTTTTTGGCTTACACATTCTTTCATGTGTGTCCTCTCCAGGGCATCCCAGATTTGCTCCTCTGAATACAGGGTAAATGGATCCAAGTTGGATCTGTATGAAAATACAGAATACAGATGTACAAATACAGACTAGATAAGGAAATAAAAGCATGACAAATAAATACATTCATATGTTTAAACAAATGAATTAAACAAATTCAATTTCAGCCGTAAAGCAGCTCTACAGAAGGCAATAGTGTCATTATTCAGCTCAATTCAGTTCAGTTCAATAGCAGTGTCAGTGTTGCGAAGTTAGTCATTATCCAGCTCAGTTCAGTTACATTTTTGTTCTCAATACATTAAACTCTACAGGTCAAGGCTTGTAATGCGACGCTTGTAATGCAAGCAATTTCAACTTCAACTCCATTTGTTGTTGACCTTTCAAAGCGCAGCCTGATTACTGGACTGGATTACTCAACATAGATGGAAAAAATCAAAACAAAATATTTCCTGTTCTGTTCAAATACATGTTATTTTGTCTGATTTCACTGTTTTCTCTGTTTATGATATCTATTTTGTAAAATCATCCTTCTGAAACATTTTTCGATCTCACTTTATTTTAGGGTCCAATTCTCATTATTAACACTATTTACTATGCTTCAGTACATCCCCTATGACTGCTTGTTAATAGTTAGTAAGGTAGTTATTAAGGTTAGGTATTGGGTGGATTAAGGGATGTAGAATATGATCATGCAGAATAAGGCATTAATGTGTGCTTTATAAGTACTAATAATCAGCCAATATACTAGTAATATGCATGCTAATAAGCAACTATTTAATAGTGAGAATTGGACCCTAAACTAAAGTCTTACCCATTTGTCATGTGAAATTTAATAATAGCGCATGACGCATGAAGCCCTACCATGATTGGTGTGAAAGGGTCTTTGGGAATCAGCTGAAATGAAGCATAAAGAAGCGTATGCTTACCTGACAGTACCACTAAAAAGCACTGGCTCCTGTGGAATGATTGACAGTTTGCTGCGCAAATCTGCAAGGCCAATGTCGCAAATGTTGACACCATCAATCTTAATGGAGCCGCCGCATGGTTCAACCAGCCGGTAGAGAACCACTCCCAGAGAAGACTTCCCTGAGGACAGATAAGAGGGCAGATTTAATGTTTTTCTCTATATGATATGTTGTTTTTCTAACGAAAGTCAGATTTCATAAAACACTTGGGGCCTCATTTATAAAGAAGTGTGTCAAATGATCCTAAATGTGAATGTATGGCAATTTCTGAAATGTTCCTACGAATAATTTATACAACATACTTATGCACACACGTGTCAAAGTAACATCCACATGGATGGCAGGACCCAAAGTTTCCCAGCAGAACATTGCCCAAACCATCACACTGCCACCGCCGGCTTGCCTCCTTCCCATATTGCTTCCTGGTGCCATGTCTTTCCCAGGTAAACGACACACACGCACCCGGCCATCCACGTGATGTTAAAGAAAATGTGATTTGAGACCAGGCCACCTTCTTCCATTGCTCCGTGGTCCAGTTCTGACGCTCATGTGCCCAGTGTTGGTCCTTTCAGCGGTGGACAGGGGTCAGCATGGGCACCCTGACTGGTCTGTGGCTATGCAGCCCCATACACAACAAACTGCGATGCACTGTGTATTCTGACACCTTCCAGCATCTTGAGCAATTTGAGCAACAGTAGCTCGTCTGTTTGATCGGACCACACGGGCCAGCCTTCGCTTCCTACGTGCATCAATGAGCCTTGGCCGCCCATGACCCTGTGGCCGGTTCACCACTGTTCCTTCCTTGGAGCACTTTTGATAGATCCTGACCACTGCAGACCGGGAAAACCCCACAAGAGCTGCAGTTTTGGAGATGCTCTGACCCAGTCATCTAGCCATCACATTTTGGCCCTTGTTAAACTCACTCAAATCCTTACGCTTGCCCATATTTCAAGAAATTTCCCGCTTTCTGTGTTTTCACTGTTATATGGTAGGGGGGCTATCACACAGCTTCTGAAAGATTACTGAATCTCCTGATTAAAACACATGCTTTTTTGCTGAAAATCAATAAATAAAACTTATACCCACACTAAAGTGTTGATAAAAAAGAATGCATGAAGCTAGAATAAAAACATATATATTTTGATATGTTGCATTCAGATATTCATACAATAAAACATTCTGGGGGCCATGAACATTTTTTGAAAATGTTGCTGGCTGTGAAAAAAAAAAAAACGCTAGCAGGGAAAGAGTTAATACATATTGTGATGGTCTATTTATCTTTACATTTTAATAAACAATGCTGGATTATTGTAATTAGAAGTTTTTGCCTTTATAAATCCTGATTTGCCCCTTACTTTTGACACTTTTGAACTTTAGAATCAAATCCGATTGTACATGTGTTTATTAAATGAGGCCCCTGATTCAAAGTTTTCTTAAATTGAATATCATAATTGTTGAGAAAAGACAAGAGAAGTGACTGACCTGAGCCTGTTCGGCCAACAATTCCGATCTTCTCTTTCGGTCGAATGGTGCAGGACACTTTCTTCAGTACTAGCGGGAGATTATCTCTGTACCTCATCTCTGTTCCATCAAACACGATCTCACCCTCCTGAGGCCAGTCAGACGGAGGAGCCTTGTTTTTCACCCTTGCAGGGGCCTCCAGAGACAGAGACTAAGACAGAGAGAGGTGACAAAGCAAATGTTGAACTTTATCCTCTCTATTCTGACAGACATCAAATTTTGAAGAGAAATTCTTAATGTCAAGCTGAAATTGTCAGTCAAAAAATGATGTAAGACTAGTACCTTAATGTAATGATGGATTCTCTCTACTGAGGTGAACCGCGCTTCGGTCTCAGAGGCCAAGCGAACAGTAAACTGGAATAATCCTGTAAGCTATGAGAGAGGAAATAGATGTTCAGCCAGGTAAAATCTACTTCCTTTATACAATAGCCTCTGTTGTGCTAACTGACAATATGTCCCTATTCAGTCTCATTTGAAGCAAATATATGTGTTCTCCACGTGTCAATCATGTCTACTGCCGTTTCCCTAATTGTTTTGATTGTTTGGTCCAAACTCGAGTCTGATTCGCTTCCTATTTCACCGCAGGTCTGTTTTCACATTGTATTCTTTGGCTCTAAACCACAGTACATTTGCGTCATCAACATGAATACCGCCGTGAACACTAGTGGCACCTGTTTACCGGGGTAGCTTGGTAATGACTCAGGAGGAGAAGGCGCTAAAAATGGAAAGCATTGTTCTCACTTTTTTATTAAAATTTTGGCAGAAAAAAACAGAAGGGACAAAAGCACAACATGCACAAAATGGCACTTGCATCCATCTGCCATTGAAGCAAAGAAGATGCACAGAACACAGGATTTTCAACTTCTGCAGAAGCCAGCAGCAATGAGAAATGTGCCGCTCTGCCTGCTTGACGTCATCAGTTAGTGGACGACTACTATACATTTTTTTCGACGGCCAATGCCGAAACCTCAAAGAGCAGGGTGGTCATTGACCAATGTAAAACCGATATATATGATATTACACAATTTAATTTAAAGACAGTAAATAACACATACAGTGTTCTTGAAAGAAGCTTTTTATGTTCATCAAGCTTGCATTTATTTGATCAAAAGTACAGAAAAACTGTAAAATTGTGAGATATCATTTTTTATTTTAATATACTTTAAAATATAATTTATTTTATCAGCTATTGCTCCAGTCTTCAGTGTCACATGATCCTTCAGTAATCATTCTAATATGATGATTTCATATCAACAGGGTATGGCTGCCTAGTCAAGTCAATGCAACTGTGTTTTTATTCATTGTATGCTGGATTAACGGAGTTAAATTACTATGTGTAACATGTATTGTTAAATAAAACTGAAATGTATGTAAATTAAAATGATCTGTTTGTTATATTCCTGTTAAATGTGAGATAAAAGGCAATGTCTATTCACTATGTGAATTTGCAGCGTTGAGTATTGTTGCCAATCGCAGGGATTTCTGTTTAAAATGACCAATCAGAGGTGTTTAAATGACCGTTAGTGAGAATCCGTTCAGTAGCTCTCAAAACTCTGAATGGGTTTATATTTAGCACAAGTGTTATGAATCTGCACATGCACAAATGCTCAAACAAAGCGGAGAGCCCGCCCACACGCTGTTCTGATTGGCTGTGGGTTTCGAGGAGTTGACTTTTAGTTTTACAAATAAGGACAATCTTTGTGCAATTGGATAATATTAAGGCTTTTGAGTAGTGCTGGAAAAAGTTGTCTGAAGAAACGTCAAGGGAATAAGATTGGATGACGTCTGCCACACCTTGGCTTCTGGTGAATTGACGCCACTGATTATCAGTGTTGGAAACATTTGGGCTGCTTAATATTTTTTGGAACCTGTGATAATTTTTTTAAGATTTATTGATGAATAAAAAGTAAAAAAATAACAAAATGTATTTAAAATAGACATATTTTCTAACAATATATCATCTTTATCATTGTATCAATTTAACTCATCCTTGCTGAATAAAAGTATTAATTTCTTTCAACAACAAAAAAAGAATGAAAAAAATGGCCAACACCAAACTTTTGAACGGTAGTTAAAAATATATATTTTTTTATGAATTTTTTTATCAAAGAATCCTGAAGAAAGTATCACAGGTTATGAAACAAATTAAGCAGAACAACCGTTTCCAACATTAATAATAAATCAGCATGTTATAATGATTTCTGAAGGATCATGTGACGCTGAAGACTGGAGTAATGATGCTAAAAATTCAGCTTTGATCACAGGAATAAATTATATTTTAAAATATATTAAAATAGAAAACCATTATTTTAAATTGTAACAACATTTCACAATATTACATTTTGTTTCTGTATTTTTGATCAAATAATTGGAGGCTTGATGAGCATAAAACACTTCTTTCAATTTCATTAAAATAGTAATGCTTCCTAAGTTTTGAACGGTACTGTCCATAACAATTTCTTTAACATATTTGTTTAACATAATAATTACCCAAATAATTTACTTAATTTGAAAATCAATCAAATTATTTGAACTTGATAAAAAAAAATCATAGATAAAATAATTAGATTTATACTTCAGATAGAAACTTCTTGATTCTGTAATCAAGGACTAAAAGTTGCTCGCTCGTGCGTGTCCAGAACTCAGTAGAATGTGTCATTTCCTTTCTGAATATAGTATTCGCCTTCAGGCACATCCCTAATTTGGATGCGAGAAGTTTGCTAGGTTTGTAGCAGTAAATATGTATTAGACATTCAAAGACTTCTTAAAATTACTTAAATAAAAAATAATAAATAAATAAAAGGATTTACTGAAGCTCAGCAGTATATAAAATGAATTACAGCATTTGCTTTTCAGTTATTAGAAAGAACTGTTAAACAAAAAGAGAAAACTAAAGAAGACTGAGACTTGGTTCTCAGGGCTGTCAAAATAAAAGTCCCACTTCCAACATCAGCTAATAATATGATAATTTCGGCACTGGCGATATTTCGGTCGACTATCGTCAATTGTGGTTTACTTTTGGAAATCAGACTGTGCTTTTATAACTGCTGTATATATTTTATGGTAAACAATATCTGTTTAAAAGAGTTAAGAGTCATTTTTAAACCAAATGTTAAATGGCTGACACCGAAAGAGTCAAAAGATGAAAGAAATGCTTTGCACAATTTCCCCTTACCTGTACAGCATAGGAAATGGCCAGGCCTGCGTAAGCAGGAGGGATCTGGCCGTGCATGAGGACAATCATCAAAGCCGTTATGCTAATGAGAGCCACGCTAATCACATCCAGACGCACTGCCAGCCAGCGCATGGCACAGCTGAACAGATAGAAGGGAGCCTGGTTCTGATCCAGAAGCTCCTGATACCTGGGATCAAAGACACAAAGTCTATTAAGTGAGCTTACTGGAAGTCTTATCGCAAACTTATCGTATAACACATGAAAAGAAACACAGTACACAACATGATATCTCAGCATTCACCTGTGAAGGAATTCGTCCTCTTTCCCATAAGCATGCACTGTGGTTAGGCCCTGAATGCTGGAGGCAACGTGGGACAGGAAAGGTGACTGCGTGATGTTGTCTAATCGCTTGAGTTCTCGAATGAAGACCCGAGAAACCACGTGAAGCACCGTAAAGAGGAGGACCAGCGGCCCTACTGCCACAAGGAACCAAGGGAACACGCTGCCAATCACACCCAGGCAGAAGAGCACCAGAATGACGTTCTGAATGAACATCTCAGCCTGGAACGGTAGACGTGTGTCCACTGAGAAGACAGGGAAGCGTTTAGAAATGCAAGACAGGTAAGAGAGTTTGTCTAATAGGGGTGTGCGATATTCATCATCTACAATAATATTGAAATGTTTGTTCTAATGACGTGGAAGCTGACATTACTGAGTGTCACTCACTTTGAAAAACTGCTTTCATTACATGATGTAAAATTACCCCAACATTCAATGGGGGCAAAAAAGCCCCTATACACACGATATAGTACAGCAGCGTGTTGATTTTCCTGAATATCAGCATGACTGCAAATGTGATATTCATTTTATACAACAGTTAAATAAACAAAATTAATATTGTGAGTCGCAATACTAACAATATTGTTCATTTTTGCTCTATTTCACCATTGAATAGTTCCAAACCAAGGTGCAACAGAACTGCTGTGCGTCTCTGGGAAACAGCGGCGTTTCGTTCCTGAATGAATCAGCATTTTTGAACGAATCAATGATTCAATGATGCATTCAAAAATACGGTGGCTGTGTCTGAAATCGCCTCTTATACCCTCATTCATTACTCCCTACATTAGTCCACTAATATAGTCCACTTGAAGGAGAGAATCAAAACAAGTGTGTGAATTTGGACACTGAGTCACCGGAAGGGCTGATGCTTTCGCATAGTTTGTACTTGTTTAATAGTTATTTGAAACTTAGCAAACTGGTATCTCCAGTGGACTTGAAAACTGTATAAATCTCAATTAAAATGTAATTTATACCTGTATGATATTACGCTGTATCCAAATTGGACCAGCGGTTTGGAAAATGGAATGGATAAATGATTCAGCTGCAGACGCCATCTTCTGGCGAGTACATTGGTTGTAAACTCGTTATTGCAGTGCATTGTGGGATTGAATGAGTGCACTCGATAACATCCACTATGGTTTTGCACACCACTACAAGTGGTTGTCCCCTCAAATAGTGCCCTATTTAAGGGTGTAGGGGGTGACTTCGGACACAGCTAGTCACTTGCTTTGATCCTAAATAAATCAGCTGTTTAATCTCATAGCATTATTTATGCAATAGTAATTGCAGTGTAAATACATCTAAATGCTGTTTTAGATGCAGCTTGTGTGCCACTTCTGCAGTGCAGGATTGTGTTGATACTGATTTCATTTGATCGGTAACAGTCTATACAGTCTTATTGTAAGTGTACATTGTGAAATGTAAGAATTTTGCATTAAATATAATTCATACATCTATAAAAGGTAAATATCACCACTAAATTAAAAAGTTAATTTATGTCCCTGTTGTGAAATGACTACCACACAAAATATGAAGATATGAAAAGCTTTGGGAGTCAGCTGTCCACAACAGGTCTAACACACTCAGCAAAATATAATCACAGAAAATATAGAGATGTTATTTTTGGTCAATTTCGCACACCCCATTTGAAGATAATGCTACATTCTAACCCTCCAACAGTTCCCACCTTCATCCATGTCTTTGGAGAATCGGTTGAGGATGCGAGCCGTGGGCGTTGTGTCAAAAAATTTCATGGGACTACGTAGAATCTTCTGGAAAAGTTCGTCATGGAGCTTTGAGGAGGCACGCAGAGTACCCTAAAAAAAGAAGATAGCAATGAAACATGAACCTCTCCCCACAGCTTGCTTTAGACTATGCTATAAAACCAACTTCATGTAAATTCTCACCTTAACAAACACAGTGCCTCTCAGTAGTTTGAGGAGGAGCATGATTCCCATAGACATGGTGTAGACAGCAGCGTAGTGTTGCATCAGAGGGTTATCTCGCATACTCTCGCTCACTACTGAACTGTTTCCCACCTGCACTGTGGTATTCTGTTGAGCAAGAAACCATAGGGATATTATAGACACAGAAATGTGTACAAAATGGTTTATTTATTTTTTTGCATGGGTAAGGATTTTGCATTATATAGTAAAACATAAAAGGTAATTAATTTTTATGTCCAGAATATATATAAATAATTCAAGTTATAAAATGAATGAATGGCCTACTTAGAGGTGTATTATTGCCAATATTAATTAATATATTAACTTAATTAACACAATGTTAATGTTAAAGCTGAATCACAGTATGGCATATATATTTTTAGACGGCTTAAAGTCATGATAGCCTTTTAATCCCTATTGTTACGTACACTATATTGCCAAAAGTTTTGGGATGCCTGCCTTTACATGCACATGGACTTTAATGACATCCCATTCTTAATCCGTAGGATTTAATATGGAGTTGTCCCACCCTTTGAAGCTATAATAGCTTCAACTCTTCTGTAAGGCTTTCCACAAGGTTTAGGAGTGTGTTTATGGGTTATTTTGACTATTCTTCTAGAAGCGCATTTGTGAGGTCAGACACTGATGTTGGACGAGAAGGCCTGGCTCACAGTCTCCGCTCTAATTCATCCCAAAGGTGTTCTGTCAGGTTGAGGTCAGGACTCTGTGCAGGCCAGTCAAGTTCCTCCACATCAAACTTGCTCATCCTTGTCTTTATGGACCGACTCTTTGTGCACTGGTGCACAATCATCCCCGTCCCCAAACTGTTCCCACAACATTGGGAGCATGAAATTGGATGCAGCTGCTCAGCCATGGAAACCCATTCCATGAAGCTCTCTACGCACTGTTCTTGAGCTAATCTGAAGGCTACACGAAGTTTGGAGGTCTGTAGCTATTGAAAAACAGTTTGACTTCTGCTCACTGTGCACCTCAGCATGCGCTGACCCCACTCTGTGATTTTACGTGGCCTACAATTTTGTGGCTGAGTTGCTGTTGTTCCCAATTGCTTCCACTTTGTTATAATACCACTAACAGCTGACCGTGGAATATTTAGTAGTGAGTAAATTTCACAAATGGCACAGGTGGCAACCTATCCCGGTACCACGCTTGAGTTCACTGAGCTCCTGAGAGCGACCCATTCTTTCACAAATGTTTGTAGAAGCATCTGCATGCTGAGTGCTTGATTTATACACCTGTGGCCATGAGAGTGATTGGAACACCTGAATTCAATTATTTGGAGGAGTGCCCCAATACTTTTGGCAATATATTGTGTATCCACATGAAACGGCTACTAGAACAAACAAAAAAAGTATGGGGGCACTTGATTTTGCCCATCAGGAATTTATTAGAGGTTGAGGAAGTTCAACCTGCAGGAGCTGCTGACACAGTTCTACTCCGGCGTCATTGAGTCTGTCCTGTGTTCATCTATAACTGTCTGGTTTGGTTCAGCCAACAAATGAGACATCAGAAGACTACAACGAACAGTCTGGACTGCTGAGAGGATTATTGGTGCCCCCCTGCCCACCCTCCAGGACCTGTACTCTTCCAGAGTGAGGAAAGGGGCAGGTAAAATCATCACAGACTCCACTCAACCCGGCCACAAACTATTTGAACTGTTGCTGTCCGGACGGCGCTTCAGATCACTAGGCACAGGAACAGTTTTTTTCCCACAGTCCTATTTATATTATTTGTGTGGACTAATAGCAAGGTAAATTCCTTTTAAATGCACACTTAGAAATAAAACTATTTCTGATTCTGATCGGATTATCAAATCGTTTTTGTTTGCTAATTGCTTTGATATTAATTTATTACAGAAAAGCTGTGATGAATATGACACAATGATCAAGACTATTACACCTAACCAGTAAAGATCAAAGTGAAGTAGCTGTGCTGATAAAAATGCCGATATTCAGTGCACAAATTGGGACTAAAACAAATCAATAATTTGTGATTTGTAATTTCCACAAGTTTGACACACTAACAGTAACAGCTCCAGAAAGATGAGACACAAACCAGCGGTCAAGATCACAAGCCAAGCACATCAAATATTTAAACACTTCTACTCTGGTATCTTTCTGGCTTTCCTGTGCTCCAAACTGACCAGCGTCTCTTACCCCGCTGCCCTGTTTGATCCAGTAGCTGAGCCACCAGTTGCTGAAGGCTATGCTGCCCACATTGACAATAAAGAGGCCCAGGATGAAGAGGAAGACGGGCCACCCTCCTAAAGCCTGGATGTACACTTTGTACACTGCACAGGGGACTGAGCCTTTCCCTCTCTCCTCCACCTGCATCAGCTGACCTGAAAGAAAACGGGACAGAAGTCAGGTAAATCATAAGGTCAAAAGGGTAAGCATGATTAAACGTAAGGCCTGCAGGGAGGTTATGTAGAGCAGTGTGAGTTAACTGGTGCAGACCACGACTCCAGCCACAGACTGCATCCTAAAAAGGGCTCAACTGATACAGGCCTAACATATGAACACCTGGAATACATGCAAATAATGACAATGAACCGTTGTCTGTCAGGACAGCCAGACTAGGTGAGCTTGGTCTGGAGATACCTGTTACGGTGGCTCAGCACCACTTTGGAGAGGAAGACAAAGTGATTACAAAGCTGTTGCCGTTGGTGTGGGGGTCGGGTTTTGCTGGTGGTGAGGAGGGGGAAAAGGACGATCAGAGGCGGGGTTGGTGTCTGTGTCAGTGGTTGCAGGACGAGGAGTGTTATGGGATTATCTGAAATCATCTCACTAGCTGCATTTCCATTACCCTTAAAATTGCACAAATGTAAAATACGCCCAATTGAAACACGTCAATTTGGTAAAACTCCCATGTATCGCAAAAAAGTTTTTACTCTTGCATTAGGTGGTGTTTTTTTAGGCAATTCGAAAAAGGAATATTTCGCAAAACTGCCATGTTTTGCATTTACAGGTCACCTGACGTACGTAAAAGTCACATGATCATTCTTTAAAGGTGGCGCGGTATGTTTGGACAGAAGACGAGACAGAGTTCTTTATTAAACTCATAAAAGTCAAAAGAATTACGGGAATACTGGATTCTAAACAACAAAGAAATGCCACAATTAATCAAGACCTGGAAGCAGATATGAGGGAGAAGGGCTTCCAGGAGCCATGGCAGATATTAAGCTTTAAATACAAAGCTCTCAAACTGAATTAATGTTTGGATAACATGCCTACATCTCCTTCGATTAAAAATAATGGCTAGTGCGGTGTCTGCGAAATATGTAAAACTACCAACATCCATCTCTATGATTTTTGTAATGACTTATTGCGAGAGGAAAAAAAATGATGTTCAGTCACATAACATTGGTTAATGAAAATGTGTCATTTCGCAATCATTTTTTATCGACATTTAGAAAATAATCGCAAAGGTTTTGCACAAATCTGTAATGGAAACCAGGCTACTGACTGGTCCAAAATCCCATAAAACCCAGATGATATTCCTGATATCCACTCATATTTCCACTACTATTGTTATTATTATTGTTGCAGTTGTTTCAGATTGTATTGATGTCAATCTATCACTCTTGTGCGGTTACATCTACACTTTTTTTCTTTTCTCCCACAATAACACCAGAAATGTAATTAATAATAATAATTTCTTTCTTTCTTTCTTTTTTTGTATGTTTGTGTATATATCCGTTACTGGACTCTTCTATGTATTAGTTACTATGTCAAGTTGTTGCGGTCAATTTATCATTTGTTCAATAAAAAAACAAAAAGTAGAGCAGTGTTTCTCAACTGGTCGGTCCCAGCAACTTTTTGAGTAGGTTGCAGAGTGTGCAGTCAAAGAAACAACAACTAACATACTTCTATTTTTCTGATCCAAGACTTTTATTTTGACAGGCATGCCGACACTTCTGTCAGATGCAGTTTAAGTAAAGACTGCTTGAGAAAAACAAGCCCTAATTCAGATGAGATGTTGTCAGGCTATATGTCAGTGTCATTATTCTAATGTCAGGGTTCTGTCACTTCTGTCTATTTTATTCTTGGTTTTGTGACAGAGCCCTGACACTCCTGTATTTGCTCGTCTTTTTCAGTGTGCTCGAGCTTTGCGCTCTCTTGTCTGTGTGCCTTGTTCATGTATGGAGCGTGGTGTTCAGATTCTGGCACTCATGTCTAGTTTGGTTTCGGTTCTAAGTCTGGATTTGGACAGTCATGCTCCGCACTTCTGTTGTGAGCATGAGGTGAGCATTCGCTCGTTCTGGATTCTAAACAACAAAGAAATGCCACAATAAATCAAGACCTGGAAGCAGATATGAGGGAGAAGGGCTTCCAGGAGCCATGGCAGATATTACGCTCCAAATACAAAGCTGGTGTTCAGATTCTGGCACTCATGTCTAGTTTGGTTTCGGTTCTGTGTCGGGATTTGGACAGTCATGCTCCGCACTTCTGTTGTGAGCACGAGCTGAGCATTACATCAGTCGCATGCTTTCATGTTGGATTGAGGAGTGAGGAGGCTTCCTGAGGAGTCATGAGCGAGGATATACAGGTGTATCCGAGTCATCATTAATCAACGACGCTTTGAAGTGATGCTAAAGGGAACCAGGATATATAATTTCACTTCATTCACTTCCTCCTTCCTTGCGTCTTTTCCTTAATTGAAGTGGTGGAGCTAAGACCAGGTACGATGTTCCTTCTATTCAAGATGTGCAGTTTCCATGTTTTATTAACAGTTCATGGTAGTACTCATGGTAACTGTAGTTTCTGTAATCCCCAAATGCCCCTATTTTCACGTTGCGGTTTTCTGTATATTTTTTAAACGCTACATGTAAACAATATTCTTTGTTGTAGTTTATTTGGAATTATTCAGCTTTAAAGAAGCAAAAGATATGCGGAAGTGGGCGGGACTAATCAGTCCTACGCTGACAACGTGATCAATATTCATGAACCCAGCAACTCGTCAGTCTATTTTTTTTTTTTTTTACAGAAACACTGAATGACAACATTTTAAGCACCACCACCAGTCGTTCAGTTAAAATATCAAACCTGAATTCATACGTGTGAGTACTGTGTATAATTATTATGTATATATAAATACGCACACAAGTATATATTTAAGAAATATTTGCATGTATATAGTGTATATACATTTATATTATATATAAATATATAAAAAATATTTCTATACACATATCCACATAATAATTATACACACACTATACACATATATTATGTAAACACAAACTTTTATTCTGGATGTGGTTAATCACGATAAATTGATTTGACAGCACTAATATAAATAAAACAGTATATCAGTCTGGCGAGCAAACGAAAAAATATACTAGCCAATGGCGATTATATTGCCACGGTGTGCGTAGAGGGTTGCACAGTATAATTTACTGTTTTTAACATGCTCATACTTACCATTGTCCTGGTTGGGTGATTTTTCTTTTTTGACAGATCCTGCTTTGTTGCTCTCTAAAGGTTTCTTGAGGGAACTCCCAGATTTCTTATTTGGAACCTTAGATGACACAATATAACAGATTAGAGAACTCCACCATGGTTTCAATCTCATTTATGCATATGCAAAAAACATTTACCGATGATGCTGCTCAAAAAGAGCAGAGTAAACATTCAAAACTTCTCTTTTTAGAGTCATACAGGTTTGGAATGACGAGAGGCAAATGAGGATGATTTTTGGTGAACTGTCTGTGAACTATTTCACCATCTTTCCCATTTCATCTGTCTAGAAATGATACCCAAAATTGATACTTCAGTCATCATTTACAAACCTGCATGACTTTCTTTACTTTGTGGATTACAAAAGACGATATTTTGAAGAACGTTTTAGATGTTAATGACAGAGTCAAATGAATTAATCCAGAATCGTCTGGTATAACCCATGTCTTCTAAAGTGGCGTGATTGTTTTGTATAATAAACAGACTGAAATTTAAGCCTTTATTCATTGAAATTCAAATCAACTATCATCACTCATTGGCACATTATGTGACCAAACGCCATGAGGGATGAGTAAATGATAAATGAGTTCTAATTTTTGGCTAACTAAAGAAATACTGACCTCAATGATGGGTGTTTCTCCCAGTTGAAGGGTGTTAAACATGGCGGCGTAGTCTCCATTCACATTCATCAGGTCCTCATGGCTGCCTTGCTCTGTGATGCTGCCGTCACGCATGACGATCACGTCATCACAGTCCACCAGATACTGAGAACAGAAACGTGCTGTGATCGCAATCAACTGCTTACATGGCTCAAAAATCTTGCATGACATTGTAACATACCTGTAGCTGGTGAGTGACAAAGATGACGGTCTTGCCACGGAGCTGCTTCTTAATGGCGTTGTTAAAGATGTGATTTCCGACATGAGCATCCAGGGCACTTAAAGGGTCATCAAGAATGTAAATGTCCCGGTTGCTGTATAAAGCTCGAGCCAGGCTTACCCGCTGACGCTGACCACCGCTCAGGTTGGCACCACGTTCACCAATCTGACAGAGGGAATCAAACCACGAATAAAAGATTGGCCCCTATCATATGTTTTTTAAAGGGGAATTGAATGTTTGTATCAAATTATTATTCTATTTGTAGCTCAGGTCTGAGAGTATCTGTTGATTAGTGATGCACTCAAATTAATTTTGTTTTTTTTAAATTTGACACTTTGAGCGTTATCAAGGAAGCGTTTTAAAGCACACTGAAATGTTTGAAAGTGGGAGCATTTGAAAGCACAAGCAGACATCTATCAGCGAACCAGTCCGCTGATAGACGGCCGCTTTCAAACACTCCCGTGTGTATCTGTGTAAGCGCTCGGTGAAGAGCGTCACTGATGTATATTTACAACATGTTTCAACAAGCGCTGATCATTGTAGCCAATCACAGACATATTTGATGAGCACAATGGACAATCAGCGGTGTTTACGATTCCGATTCCATTTTTTTTTATTTTCGTACCGACTTGGACCGAAGTCAGTACTTTTGACAACAGTAGTAGGATGTGTTACCTCAGTCAGGTCAGAACAAGGGAGGATGGCCAAGTCTGGTCTCAAGCAGCAAGCACTCAGAATAGCCTGATACCTGCAGAAGACATATCAAAGATACAGGAGGTTAATATATGATTACGCTTTAAGGTAAAATATCAAGGTGCCATATTACAGCTATAAAATACATTGACTATATTTCATCAGGATGTGTGTGGAGGCTATTTAATGACAAAGCACAAGTGCCCAAGGTCGTCTGTGCTCATTTTTATTTCTGTGCTGAGTCACGCACCACATTCACCAGTCCACCTGCGGCCCATTTTCACTTGCTCAGCCCTTTAGTCCACTTCAAGCTGACTCAAACACATTATTCAGTACATTGCTATAGTGCAGCCGTTTGGCAAAACAAAAAGCACTGACGTGCTTCACTATAAAGGCCCCGATATACTTCAGGTGAAATTGAAGAATGAACAGTTATGACATAATTTCAAACCAAATCAGGCCAAAATGAAGTTTGTTTGTTTCGAAACAGCTTGCCAAAGTGAACTTTTCAGAAAAACACCTTCGAACTGGTATGGCTGGTAAACACCTTCGAACTGCCATTGGTCTATGGTGATTATGTAATAGGTGTGGCTCTGCATTCTTTGCCAAGTACATTTTCATTTCTTCATTAATTCCGTCGAGGCAAAATCCCTTTCATGGAAAGTCTGTTCACTCGGCGGCCATATTTTCAATACCTCCTGTCAGCTATTTTGGGCGTCAACACCAAGTCCTATCTACTTGAATGAAACCTCAAGAACTGCCTGCTGAACTCACATTTAAATAACATATTTCAAATAAGCAACAAAATCTGACATAAACTGTCCCATAAATGTTGTTTCTTATGCTCAAATAGCATAAAAAGCCTTATTTCTCAGGCTAGACCAGCCAATGCGCATGTGCAATCCAAAGTACAGGTCTCAGAACATTGACTGTGTCTTACAGCAGCTGCAGTGATGTGAGGACTTTAACATTCGCCGATTAGCTCTTTTATTTAGAAGGCGGGACTTATTCTGCCATATTGCGCACTGCACTTTCTGTAGTTCATTAGCAATATGAGTGCACCTAAAGTCTTTGTGTCGAGGTCAGGCGTCTCTGATTAAAAACATGAACTAGCTGACCAGAGGTGTTGCATATATAGCCGCTGAGTGAACAGACTTTCCATAAAAGGGACTTTGCCTCAATAGACTGAACAGAAACTGAACTTGTAATTCTAATTAAGTGACACTGACATTGTTTTTTCACTGTTTAAAGCAATCTATTGTATAAAGTGCTACATAAATAAACGTGACTGAACTGCAGAGCATACACATCCACATCACTATGATCAGATGCTTTCTTAACCGCTGTTTTCTCACAGCTGTCATTTTTGTTGTGTTCATTTTGTTATTAAAAAGAAAGCGCACAGCACATATTTACATATTCACATATTTATCCAAACAGCAGTGTGGATGGCGTCAGGATGTTCACTAACAGTATAACGCTATTTTCAGCTTCTTTTCACCCCTAAGCGAAGAACGGAAAAAAAAATGTCTGCGAGTATATCAGGGCCTTTGCACATTCCTTTTACTTGGTGCTCACCTCTCTTCCTCCATTTCCTTGCCAAACAGGATATTGTCACGAAAGGATGCATTGAGAATCCAGGCCTGTTGTGCCACATATGCGAAATCTCCATCAACAGCAACAGTCCCCTCTAAAAGAGTCATCTGGGATACAAGCACAACAGTGGATCTCAGGATTTCTAAACTCATTTAATGGATCAGTGAATGACGGATGGTCTTTTTTACACTTCAAATCAGACAATAAACCCTCACCTGGCCAAGAATGGCAGAGATGAGAGATGTTTTGCCACTTCCCACACTGCCACACACACCGACCAGTTTCCCCTAAAGATTCAATCACAGGAATGATTATTAGTATGATTATTCCTTTTCATCTCTCCCATTAGCATTGAGAAAGGCAAAGACCTTTTGTATAGAGAGATCGATGCAGTGAAGAGTTCTTTGCAGCCGTTGGCTGATGGTCGGCACTTGAAGGGTGTGATCTTCAGGACTGGATGCCATGTCTCCAGACACATCATGCAACAGCTGGCCCTGCGTTTCCTCTTCCAGCATCCCATGATGTTTTGGGTCGTCACGCTGCCGACGCTTCTTGCGACACCCTCTCATTCCGAGGCCTATATAGGGTGTACCACGGGGTGAAGGCTGTGCGCTGTGACCGCCTGTTTCCCAAGCCAAGCTGGCACCAGTCATCTCTACAGCAACAGAAGGATTCCTTGGCATCTCACGGATCATCTTGACCTCGGCCATAAGGAGCAAACTCTGGAGGAAAATGAAGAAACAAAGGGAAAACAGACTTGTAAAATTTGTTATAGTTGCTAAATATAACACATAACACAGAGCCTGTTTGTCTTTTTTGTTGCTTTTAAACTATTTAATTTAACTGAGGATTGCATGTCAGCATATTTTGGTATCCATGTAATTTTATTCACTCTTAAGGGAATTTCACTTGCAACAATGCATGTCAAAACTCATCTACACACTAGCCACTTTCCATCGCGCTCTTGCAGTCTATTCTAACTCAAACTTTCAGGGAATATGTTTTTTAAATAAAGACTGAAAGAGTTGTCGGAAGTTTAATGATGGTGACATTGAAGTCATGTGACTGTGGAGTAGTTTGTTTATAGACTACATTTGGCTTTTTACTTCTGGCAATTGTGTTTAGGCTTCAAAATGAATGTGTGAAGATTATTAGTGATTGAACAAAATGTGTACGAATAATAAACACCAATCCAAATCTTTTTTTTTTTTTTTTTGAGGAACCAGTGTAAAATACGCCATCACTGCAGCTCTCTATTGTTACGTTTGTGATTCCAGCTCAAAAATCTAAACAAGGTGGAAAAGAGTCTGATCCAGATGCATGAAGCTGAGATGTTTTGCAAACCCATGTTTAACAACTCTCTCATCAGGGTTTTTTCTGTTCGAAACACTTTTTGTTTATAGTTTTCACCATTTTTTAATCAATCTTTTATGACAGTATTGCTAACACTTTTGATATGAAAGCTGTGACGCAGATCATGACTTTGTGATTTTCGTCCTCTGACATTGAAATTAGAAAGAGACACAACAAAGATATAATCTGCATGATTATATGAGTGATGGGGGTGAGCTGGGTTTCAACTGGAGCTTTTCAATGTAGCACTATTCTGACAAAAACAGCCCCATTCCCATCTTATTCAGCCAAATCCCAAAGATCATCCATCTGGGCCACATCAAACACGCCTGAATGACACCACCTGCTCCAACACCTGGATTTACAGGGGGTCCCTTGAGAACAGTAGGCAAAACACACACTATAGGACAGAGAAAATCTTGACAGAAGTGAAAGTGACTATTTGTAGAAAGAAAGCACAGAAAGCTCACCTTGAACCTATCAATGGCGACGGATGCCTCAGAGAGAGATTTGACAGAAAATGGGGTGACCTTCAAGGCAAAGGTCATGGAATTGAAAACAGTGACGACAGTAAATGCCTGGACAAAAAAAAGAGGTAAAGAGTCAATGCATGAGTTTATTAATACTATGGTAGGCGCTAGAGATTACATTTCAAAACAAGCAATGTAACCCTACCTGTGCAGCGGTAAGGTCATAACCTAGCAACATGTGGGTGGAGAATGTTGCCACACTGGCAATCACCACAACGATAGGTGCCACGCCAACTGTGATGCTCTGGAAATATCCTGTTTTTTCCAAGATTTGGCGCTCCTCCTCTCGTATTCCTGTTTGAAGGTACACAATGTTTAGCAAAAATGTATGCATAGAAATAAGTCAATGATATAATATCAATGATACTAAAATTATATACATTTTTATCCTAATAAAAATGACATAAACAATAATAGTATATCAATGATATTAAAATAACACTGAGCCAAACACACAAGCCAAAAACAACAACTTACTTCGTACAGCTTGTGAGAACGCCTTGACCCAGGCATACATCTTAATGAACTTGATGTAGTTCAGAATCTCATTCATCTTTTGAACACGTTGGTCAGTCACGGCTACTCCCTTCCTCCTGAAGTATGCCGTCAGCCTGGAGCTAAACATCTACCGGCACAGGAAAAACAATGGCATTACAACGGGAACTCCCAGTGGAAAAACAAGACCAAGCAGGAACTGAAAAGCTCACCATGGTAGGGTAGAAGAGGATGAAAACGGCAGAGCCTAGCAGAGATGTCGGCCCCAACACAGATAAGTTGTATGCCATTCCCAGCACGGCCACCAGGGGGCCTCCTGCCAACAGGCTGCCCACCACAGCCGCTTCAAACATGCGCTGCCCATCACTCGAGCACATATTGATCAGCTAAAGAGAAAAGCAACAGGTACATTGGCAAAATGTGCGACATATACCGTATACTACCATAAAATATATTTGCGGGCATCACCTTCTTTTTCTTTCACTCTTCATCTCTTCACCATTCAACACCCTAGGATATCTGCTCCTAACCTTCCTAAATGTCCAATTCATTAATATGAAAAACTCCTTGTCTGTCCCTCAACACCGTACCTGTCCCATGCTCTTCTCCCGAAGGCTGCGCAGACGCAGTATCTTGTGGAAGGCCATAGTCAGGACAGCTCCACGCAGGCGGGTGCCGGTGCGGTAGTTCAGCCCCCAGGTGAGGGCGAGGGACCAGGAGCGAATCAGCTCGGTGGCCAAGAGGCCCAGCACCAACAGCAGGCCGTAGGGCAGGTCGGGTTCGCTCATCTGCGTATACTCCAGTAACCGCCTCACCACAAACGCCTGGGGAGAGGGAGGACGAGCAAGGGGGCGACAGGACACAGCAGGCGTGACTGAGGATACAAACATAGGCTTGCAC
Organism: Gobiocypris rarus; assembly: GCA_023029165.1. Classification (NCBI taxonomy): domain Eukaryota; kingdom Metazoa; phylum Chordata; class Actinopteri; order Cypriniformes; family Gobionidae; genus Gobiocypris; species Gobiocypris rarus. Next base: position 35,824,268 of record CM040918.1, on the reverse strand, counting down.
CACCACTGCGATATTTACAGTTCAACAACATTTTGTGACCTTCCTCATCATAAAACATCTGGCATTACTACGTCATTCAGCAGAAAAAGAGATGCAGATCATTGTATGCTACGTGTGGGACGTCATCATAAGCACTGGAGCAACTTCTACTGAGAGAGAATGTCAGCCTGTGTTCTAATAGTTTACCTTATTTGGCCCTTTTCTCTAGCCTTTGGAAAAGAACAAGAGAGACAATGATAGTACCATTTGTGCGAGACATTGTACTTTAGCAATGTGAATCATGGACATAATGCCCCTTGTTTGTGGATTCAAAGACTTTTTACCTACAGTCACATCAGGTTGGGGGTACAGGATGGAGACGTACTTTTGTTTTAACACCTGAAAATTAATATCAATTGAATCAATCGTTAGTAGCAGAGTGTGCGGAAGCACAAAACACAGAAAACTTTCAACAGCTGACACGGTTCATACAAGCACACACAGTCGCACACACACCGTTCTCAAATATCATGCACATACGCAGTCAAGGATATGCACACATAAACTGGGAATACGGGCAAACCCATGTGGTTCAACACAGCTGCTTGTTTTTATTAAAGAAACCTTGAATATTTAACCTTGAAAGTTGAAACATTCAGCAGATTTACAAAGACGTTTGAGCAAGAACAAAAACATGGATCAGGCAAATCATTACTTGTGAGAGGAAAAAGAAAAGACATTGTTTCATAAAAGTATGATTTCAGATATGATGTCAAAAGAAAAAGCACATCTAGTTCTTTTTAGAGTCCATTTGCAAGCTGTCATCACTTAAAAGCTGTCCCATTTACTTTTAATCGAGGTTAGTGGGGCAGCGATCCCTCCCTGAATGACGCACATCTTACGAGACCCATTTACACCACATAGTTGCCCAAAAAGGTGTCCATGAAATTGGTCAAAAATCCAGCAACATATTGAGGACAAGAGGTGTGGGTCTAAAAATTGCCTGTACGCCCATGGATCTCTCAAACTTGAGAGTGTTTCAGTCCAAAACAAGAAACCCCAGCAATATAAAAACCCCACAAGTCCGTTTTCCATTGAGCAAAGGAGCTGGTATATGGGACAGATATCTGAAGAAGTCTGAATCAATTGTCCATTGGCACAAAATCTTGCCCACATTGGTCATCGGACATACATTGCACAGTTTGACAACTAGTTACCCAACCTTGGACACATTTTTTCGCCGGATCATTTCATAACACATGAGATGCGAATAATTACAGAGATTAAATAAGAGAGGGGAAACAGAAAGAAAGAGAGAGAAGGGCAGCAAACAGCATTAACTCTTGATCCAGCCCTGCATAAGAAACATGCCCTTACCTCCCAGGAATCCTCACCGGCTCTGCCTGCCGTGTGCTCTCCCCGCAGGTTAAATGGACACCCTGTGGAGTCTAAAGAATAGCCTCTGTCACATGTCACACACATGGGGACCCAGCGACCTCTGACCCCTAACTCCGATCTGAACCCCCACCCAACCCCATAGACACCCACCTTCCTTTACAAACCACCCTGACCTCAGTCATCAGAGCAAGGACAGGTATCTCTTCAAGGAGATGTTCTACGGGAGTTGCTAAATATAGACAACAGGGAGAAAAAGTCAGTTGATGATTAGACAGATTGAAATCCAAGCGTTTTGATAAGCCCGATTTTCTCCAAAGGGTTGAAGGAGACAGAGCCTTGCTGTGTCGCCCATGGTGGGACAGTGACAGAAGCTCTCCTTGAAGAAAATGTTAGCCTATCCTCCTGATCTAAGGAGATTTCTCTCTAGACTACACTTGAGCTACATGCAATGCCCCTAAACTTAGGTTTAGTTTTACCCCAAATCTATAATTTCTTAGAGGGCCATAAGAACAGATACTTTCCTTATTATCTACCCGATAATAACACCACATATATAAGACACCTGGTACCTGGAAGGCAACAGACAAACAGAAACTTTCACATTCATAGAGCAGCAGTTTGTTTGAACAGGTGTAATAAATTTGTTGTTTTTTTTGGAACTGAAACTCTTGGAACTGTAATTGATGACTAAAGCTTTGGGTCATTTATCTTTAACTTTCTTAAAGTTATAGGACATTTAAGATCAATAACATTTGGCCTTAACTAATAGACTTGAGTAAAGGTGAAGAGTTTCACTTCTACACCACTGGCAGCACCAAACAGAACTGAAAAATAATTTAGCCCCGCCCCTAGCTTACACCATTCATTTCCACCTATATCTTCAGCGGTGTTGGTTCCAGAAGTATTTTTCCATTCATTTTCTCCATAGGCATTTTTGTTAAAAAAATGATTGGCCATGAACCAAACCAACCAGCTACGAGGTTAATCACAACATTACAAAGGTACAAGACTGAATTGACAATCGAATTAAAATGAAAATAATTTGTTTAAAGTTGTCGATTATACCTATAGAAACTATATCTTTTAAGTTAATTACAAAATATGAATATAGACCCAATTACATCGTTTGCTGTTATTCATGGAAGTGGGCGATGCCAAGAGGTGTTGGTGCGATTTGCTCACCGAAACTCTCTGATTGGTGAAATTTTCTGTACAGCATCACGGGAAATGTAGTTTTTCACCACAATTTCAGATGTTAAACACCATTATTTAAAAAAAAATATGTTGAAATAATGCGAACGGGTGGCTTTAACAAAAGGATATACCATCAAAGCTCAGAAAAGGTCATCCATTTCCCTATAAAGAAAATAAATGGAGTTTTTACGTCCAGAACCCGACTTTTGCACTCTATTGGTTGAGCTAATGTAGTTACGTCCAGCTGAGGTTTTCAAATAGATTGCAATTCCATTTGGTGCCGTTTGTGGCGTAGAAATTACATACTTGAATAACATTACACCATAACATCTAAATTATTAAAGTTCCCCCAATTTGTATGACGAGAAAGTCAAACTATTTGGCAAAAAGCAGCTGACAAGTTGTAATACTCTTTTGGTGTTGGCACAAGTCATCATTAAGGCACTTTATAGATAGCACTAATGGTTTAATGAACTGATCAAATGTTTTTTTGGAGTCACACTGGAAACATCCCAGATGCAAAGCAGATCAGTTCTGAAGCCCAGTGACAATGTAACACAGTAACACCTTCAATTCCCCATCTGAACACTCACCTGAGCATTTGAGGGGGGCAGGTATTTGATAGGTGGGTCTACAAAGCTAATAATACACAGAGACAGATAGAGAAAGATAGAGCAAGAGCGGGAGATCTAGATAGAGGGAGAAGAAGAAAAGACACCAGAAAGACACAACAGAGCTGAGATGGTGTTACTTACTGGGCCACTGAAGCCTGCGAGTTGAGTAACCATAAGGCAGAGGATGGACAGCAGCAGACGCGTGCGGCAAAAATGCCAGACCACACGACGAAGAGACGCCCCGTCTCCTCGTGTCCTGATTTCTTCATCCCACAATCCGGCCAGCCTGTGGAAATGAAGGAGTTTTGTTGATATCATATAATGCCAAACACATCAGGCCTGGCTCCAGGTCCATTTAGCACTAACAAAAGTGCAAGAAGAACCACTGATTTAAGAGTTTCAGTCGCCGAAAGACATCAGTAAAAAAAGCTTATAAACAAATGTCACATAACATTGCATTTACCTCAGGAAAAGCTCATTAGTCAACTAAAAAATATATATATACTGTATATTACATTCTCATTATATTTTTACTTAACCTGTTAGTGATGTCTTGATTATTTAATGTATATTTGAATATATCTGTTATGAAAACAAGTTTCTATGACAGCCACAATTTAGATATCTAGTTTAGATGACTTTAAATAAACTTTAGATGATGCAGGCTGATAGGTCCTTTACTTGCAATCTGCACACCATCACACACCATTACCACAAGCTGATTAGCCTTCGCTGATTCTGCAGTCAATGTTATTGCTTGCGCAACATAAAATAGTCTGGATCAGTGTTTGGCGTAGGCATGTTCCTCTGAAACCCTACATCTCCCCCAGCTCCACCTGCCTAAATCTCCTACAGGATTTATGTATGCATATTCATGCAGCAGCATATCTTTACATCTAATAGCAGTAGTGAGTCCATACTTGCTTTGCAGAAGCAGCATGCATTACAGATCTAGGGCCCTATCATACACACGGCACAATGCGACGCAACGTGTTTTTTGCCAGTTTCATCCCAACGCAGTTATCATTTTCATGGCCAGCGGCACGTTGTTTAAATAGCAAGTTAAATTGGAGTTTTTAAGTCCAGAACCCGACTTTTGCACTCTATTGGTTGAGCTAATGTTGTTACGTCCGGCAGGAGTGTTCAAATAGATTGCAATTCCATTTGGTTCAATTTAGTGCCACGTAAATAGCAAATCCGCCATGGTCCAAGTGCAACTGGCTTTTAAAGGGAATGGGAGATGAGACAGGGATTGGTTTATTGCACGTTACACCCCAAAACACACCCATGACTCATGAAGACACTAGGGACAACCCTTTTGGACCATGCGCCTGGTGCGCTGAACGTTTTTTCTTTTGTTAAACTAGCAAAAGTGGATTCGGAAACGCCCAAAGTGCACCTGTACTATGCAGTTCAGACCATTCACTCCGTTAAAATAGGCTCCCCATTTGCCAATACCAAATGCATTAACACATTAAAATGCCAAAACTACTTTGAGAGTTTTCATGATTGAAGTGTTTTATATTTCAACAACAAATTGGAGTAGAATCATAATTATGTCATTCATTATTCAAAAAAACCTAATTGTTATTTGCAATTGTTTGTATGCAGATCACAATTGAATGTATAGCAATTGAACCTAATAATTAGGACTCTATTGTTAATTTTAATCTGAAATAATATAGATATGCATCAACTGGTACCCTGTATAGTAACTTTAGTTAAGATTGATATTTTGCTTAAAGGAACACAGGCGAAGCACTGCTACTTGGGCGCAGAGATATCACGCAGCACATGAAATCCCACAACTTCCGTCAACATACATTTCATGTGTTGCGTGATATCTCTGCGCCCAAGTAGCTGTGCTTCCCCATAATATAGTCCCAAATTAATATCTGCCTAGGAATTTACCTAGTCTTAATCTGCATCGCTATTTTTATTTGTTGTGAATACGCAGGCCACAAGAAGTAATTAGGTGTGTGTGGGGGGGGGGATTCCATTCATTATGCTAAGCTAACCTAGCGACGACCCTGCCAAACTAAAACAATGCATGCACTGAGACAAAAATGCATTTGCCCACATATCTAAATGTAGGAAAGAAGTTGAATAAGCCCTATTTCTAAAAACAGTGAAGTGTTCCTTTAAAGTCCCCCAGTGGTGACTTTTTAATGTTGTTTATATGTCTATATGTTTTCATATGTGAATGCTTTAAGACAAACCATGTGCAAATTCATAAGTCAACACCATATTTGAGTACTTCTCTTAAAAACTGCAGTGAACCAAAGGCGGTTTGAAATCACTGGTGTTTCTGACGTCAAAAACTACCTTGTAACCAATCAGGTCAATGTGCGGGCAGGCTTTAGCATATCATTAACTGCTCTGATGCAGGGGAGTCTCAAGAGAAGCCAGGTTATCCTGGTATATTTTTCTGTATCCTTTTTCAAGCAAAAGAATAATCATATTAGTTACCGTAAGGTGTCTGCCCTTGTGCAGCGTTTACCTCAGTAAGTTGGCCGACTGTATTTCAGAGCTTGTGCGAGTGAGTGGGGGTGGGGCTCATTTGCATATTTATGAATCTGCGTATATTAAATGAAGCAAGTGCGTAGTTACATTCAAGCTATTTTAGGCAGACTTTTTTTTCACAGGAAAAAAACGTTTAAATATCTCATTTTGGTAATCAAAGATGCGTTTTAAGGGATATTATTGACTACAGGGGGAGTACTGTATGAGGAGGTTGGCCTGCTAGGCCTGAATTACATATATTTGAGTTGGATGAGTGCTTTAATGGGATATATCAGTACTGACCTGCGGCGATTGGTCTCACAACTCTCGAACTGTGACACAGCCCATATATCCTCTAGAAACAGCTGACCTTTCTTATGGGCCAGTATAGCCAACGAGGTCAACCAATTAAATGTCATAAAAGAGAACAGGCCGGCGTTGTCCACTGGATGTTGATACCTGTGATGGAAACGGGAAACAGACAAGAGACATGTATTAGTCCCTAATCTGCACTTTTTTATTACCAATATTATTAGGGCCACCTAATGTGAGTCCTATGTGTCTTTCTCAGGGACAGTGTATATACACAACCTATTCTCATGAAACTGTATTTCAACTTAATCACTGCACCGTGACATTTTAATAGGGTTATTACCTAAATGTGGCTTTTGTTGAAAGTCTATACTGTGCACTCTCATTGCTGTGCTGTCTTGTTTTGGAGTGTGAATCCATGTAACTTGCATCAAACCTCAATGGTGATTTGCACTCAAAAATCAAAAAGTTAATTTTCTATTCGTGATCTAACAGGGCAAATCAATACTGAGGCTTATGTAGTAGTTTCTAAAAAGCTTTTGCTCAATCCTGTCGTGCTGTGATAGTTCTCTTCTTTAAAAACAATCAATATTTGAGAAAGACTGAGAACATGATTCAAATAAAAGTTAGTTTATTTTACAGTTGTTCAGTTCAGCTGCCTTGTCTAAACTGAATATTTAAAAAAAAAAGACTTAATAATTTGTTTTCTTGGAACATCCAACATTTTGACTGATTTATAAGGAGTGTTGTAAGGATATCATGTGTTTCAACAAAAGGATTAAAAAACTATGATTTATGTGGTGTCTTTATGTAACTGTAACTTCTGTTGGCATTCCCTTTCTCGAGTCTACTGAGCCTTTGACATTAATTTAGGCATCTGGAAATGGACACAGTGTTACCCTTCATGATTTGCTTACTGAAATGAAAGGCACAATGATCTGTAACTTTAGTACGTACTTGCTGGTGGAGCGGATGGGCTTGAGCACACCGACACTGTGGTGGTATTTGCTTCTCCCGACTTCGTCCTCCAACTCTTTTGCGTCAGCGGCATTGCCGCCATCCAATGAGAGGCCACCCTCAGCTCTCGCTGCCGTTTCAAAAGCATCCTGGGAGAAACATCAGCAGATCAGGTGTTTAGCTGCCAGTTTGTTTGGGTTTTTAAAAAATTCATCAATTGCATTTCAGCACTTTTCACTGGAAAGATGTGACAATGCAAAAAAACTGTTGACAGGAAATGAAAGAAGACATGTTTGTCAGCAAGTATTGGGCAAGAACAAATATCATCAGCGGAAAAATAAAACAGAGGAAGGAACCAGTCAGACTTCTGAAACCATGCAACTCAAAATGTCCAATAATTCCTGGGGTAAAAAACACAGTATGGGAAGTAACCTCCAGTCTCGTGCTGCACGTGGCGTTAAACACAGGCTGCTGATGAAAACCATAATTGTAAGTCAAACCATAATTGTAAAAGCATGACACTACAGGTGAATACAGTAAAATGTTTAACTACTAGATGATTAAAGCTGATTAAGCAGTACATTTACACAACTGTTTTGTATTATAAGTTGTGAAATGTTATGTTTAAAGTGTCATGAAAACCCTGGTCATTCGCACCTCAAGAGTTGCAAAAGATCTCTAGACATGGGCGTGTAAAGCTGTGGAAAAGTGGGAGTGTAGGGGGGTGGGGGAAGAGGGGAGACAACAACCAATAAAACACAGACCTGCAACTCACTCATTATACAGACACATGAATATTCAAATATGACCAAGGAGAGAAAAAAAAAAGTTTACCTTGCATGCATTCAAAAAAAATAACCCTATTTGACAACAAACTGCCAGAAACACGGTAGAACATTTAGAAGGTCTAATAATATTTTCAATACATTTAAGAGCACTACAGTCTCTGAACAAATGACACACGTCAGTTTAACAAAGAAAGAAGAAAGGCATAGTTAATGTTTTGCCCATTCTTCTTTGAATTGTAGGTCTCCTGTGTATCAGCATAATCCATAGTGTCATGATCAGACATACGGCTGTATCATTGTCCTTATTTGCATTTTGATTTCATGGTGTCTTTAAATATTGAAATGAGGCATTATCTAATAAGATGTGCATTAATTTGTTTTATTTTGTTGACAAATTTTAGAGTAAAATATTGTGGATATTTCTTTTTATCACTTTTATTACAGAAAAATATAAATTGTAACCATATTTTTAGTATATAAATCAGGCAATGAAAAAAGGCAAACTGAAATCTACAAACGCAAATAGATAAAGTGTAATACTATAACCACTTAAATGTGTATTTCGTTTTAAATGTGTAGTTTTCTTTCCAGCAAAATAACCCAAAATATCAAAATTGGCCAGTGCAAAAAAATTAATAAAAACAGTGGTTTCGCTTGAAGAGTCTTGCCTTAATCAAATGTACTTGCCCCCACGTGCAGATACACACTGTGACATGTGCCAATGACCACTCTAATAAAAAATATTTTATTACAGGCCAGACAACAATAAAGTTTGTGCTGCCCACAGCCAGCTGAGACAACAGCCTATTATATGGGCCGTTGCCCTTGGTGACGAGCTCTGTGGCGTATTCTGCTGACATCCAGGCTAAGTGTTCTGAGCAGTCAGAGTGTGTGTCTGTTTATATGTGTGTGTAAGCAAAGGCAGACGCTCGAATCTTTTAAAACCCAGGGAGGCAGAAAAAGCCAGCCGGATTAGCCCTCTAAAGGGAACAGCATGTACTTTAAAGCCTCAGAGTGGGAATCTTCAAACACCGCAAGTGATATCATATCATCAAACAAACTACGCCCAACTGAAGTCAGCTGCTAATCTACAAGAATCTCCCATAATGAAATATATATATATATATATATATATATATATATATATATAACTTTTGCTGCCAAAACAGCCCTGACCCGTCGAGGCATGGACTCCATTTGACCCCTGAAGGTGTGCTGTGGTATCTGGCACCAAGATGTTAGCAGCAGATCCTTTAAGTCCTGTAAATTGCAAGGTGGGGTCTCCATGGATTGGACTTGTTTGTTCAGCACATCCCACAAATGCTTGATTGGACTGAGATCTTGGGATTTTGGAGGCCAAGTCAACATCTCAAACTTGAGCTCCTCAAACCATTCCAAATTATGTCATAAATGATGGAAAATTTTGTCAATGGTGAGAAAAGAGTTTGTGGAATAATTATAACCAACTAAAACTAACATTTAAAGATATACTAATTAAAATGCACAAGTAAAGTTTTTGAAAATCTCCTCATTCCACAATGAATTAATGGGGGCCCAATTTAAGTAAAATTACTTTTCCTATAAATAAATGCTTTTGAGCAGGCTGCACGATTTGGGGGTATCTAATTGCGATTTTCCTGTCACAGATGGGTTTGTTTAACAAAGCACAAGATGATGAAAAGTTCACAATAGTCCTTTTTATTAAACAAAATCCAAGAGAAACATGCAGGAGAATAACTAGGAAATAACTTACAAACACAACATATAAATGCATACGAGAACAAACACTGAACAGAAAAACTCTTAATACATAGGAGAGGTAATCTGAACAGAAACAGGTGAATGGAACTAATCAACAACCAAGGAAACTAACTAGGAAAACAGAACAACGGGAACAGGGAGAATAACAACAATAACAACAGGGAGAAGGGTGGGGGCCCAGGAGGAGGATGTTGAGCAGGTAAATGGAAGGAATCTGGAGGAGATGACGGCGGGAGAGACCACACCGGGAGGAGCCAGGAGAGCAGGAAGAGTCAGGTGGGAACCCAGAGCACAACCAGGATGATAGCTCACAGTGGAGTCGAGGAAGGGAGGAGCCATTGGCTGATGAAACTATGATAAAGATGGACGGAGACTGAGCCGAAGGAAATGGAGACCCTAGTCTCGCGTAGCCAGATCTTCAGACTGACGGCAGAAGGTCTGGACTTTTTCACAGCTTTCATTTTGTTCGTTTTGTTCCGCGTCATGTTTAGGGGCGTGAAATTGTGAAGTCGATGTCCCTGTAATAACAGACCGGCATGCATCTATAAATTATTAATTCAAGAATGCTGTGTAAGTTTACTGTAACAAAGGAGCCGCAAACTTCACACACTTTTCCGGGTAAGTGATCATTGTCACAGTTGTAAAAACTTCTGCCACACGGGAGTTTGGCGTCCCAGCATTTGTTTCCAGGCGGACAGGTTAAAGAACACAACAAACATGTCTCACGGACATCCTGTAGAATTCAGGATTCAACCAATCAGATGACGACTTCGAGACTCCTGAAGTGTTTCAGAAAAGCGTGCCATATGCATCAGACATTCAGTCAAGGGTCCGTAGGCATGACCACATCTGAGGCTGAGACTATGGAGAGGCCACGCGACACTGATGGCTCTGGAGAACAAGGCAGAGTACCAACAACAAACATCCGAGGTGGAGCCAGGGTGCCAGAGGACTGAACCGACATGGAGCGATGGGCTCGTTGGCTGGAGATGGAGCCAGGGGATCCTCTTGAATAGGAGGAACTGGTGACAATAAGATCTGAGATGCATCCATTCAGCATAGTGGAGTAGACAAAGGAGGAGCTGAAGGGAACCAGTGGAGGCACAGCTGATGGACTGAGGCTGGGTGGAATCTCTGGAGATGCAGGAGACTTGAAGTTGGGCAGGACCAGAAGAGACACAGGAGACTTGGAGCTGTGCCAATTCATAAACTTCTGCAGAGAGCAGCTGCAGCTTACCCTCAGCGGTAGTAGGTGGCCGGGCTTTCCTCCATTCACTCGTACACTACGAGCAGCCCCAGGGGCACGGATGAAGTTGCCAGCTCACACACCTGGTCTCACTGTGGCGTTCGGGCTCTGGGGCGATGGTTGGCTCAGTCTTTCTATCTGGCTTGCTTGTCATGGCAGGCTCGGGCTCTCACTCAGAGTGAGGGAGGCTTGTGACGTCCTCCTCGGTGCAGATGGTGCAAGCAGATCCATTGTTCACCAGCACCCACTCTACAAACACAGCGAAATCCAAGGACCAACACCAGGTAGACATGCCTTGCACCACTCGTTTAGGCTTGATCAAAAAATACACAGGGAGTCAATGGGGAAATTGGTACGCCAGATCTAGAAAGTCACTGGTATGGTCCTTGAGATTATTATTCCCTTGCTCTAAACAGAGCAGGTGAATGGCCGGAAAAACCCAACTGTTCTTGGTTCAGTCTTCTGTCACAAAGTGTGTGGCTTTAACAAAGTGCACAACAATGGCAAGTTCACAATAGTCCTTTTTATTAAACAAAATCCAAGAGAACCATGCAGGAGAATAACTAGGAAATAACTTACAACCATAACCCGTAGATGCAAACGACACCGAACACTATACATAAGGAACTCGGGGCTTAGGGAGAGGTAATCAGCTGAACAGAAACGTGAAGCTATTAAACAACCAAGGAAACTAACTAGGAAAACAGAACACAGGGAACAGGGAGAATAACAACAAAAGACAAGAAACTAAACATAACCCTGACATTTCCCTTACAAAATGCTTTTTAAAAAACAATTCCAGGTTTGCTGTGCTTGATTGTAGGGATGCACAATTTGGCCAAAACGTTGTGATTATATATCAATACTATTTATATATAATAATAATCATAATATGTATTATTATTATTTTTACTACTATTATTAAATAAAAAAGATTAAACAAAACAAAATAAGAAATATTACTATTATAATATTTCACAAAAAGAAGAAAAAAGTAGTATTCAAGAAAAATAATAAAACATCCATAGTAATATTTAAAGCTGTCTTCATTTCTACTGTTTCAAGCGTTTTTACAGAAAACCGCAGGGAGTCCTGAAAGCCCTGCTTTTGTTGATAAGCGGTTTTCATTTCTAATTTGTGAAGATGGTTGGCACATTTCCAAATGCACGTTAAAAAACTCCTGTCGCTGTGAGGCGCTGAAAACACTAGTCGATCATTAGCTGCTCATGTTTATATTTAATTAAAATTGGGGTGACCAGCAAAAAACTTGATGTTTTGCTTCCATGTCCCATGCCTCCACAAAAAAGGATACTGGCAGAAGAGATGAGTAGTTCTCCACAATCCACTGCACACTCAGATGTGCAACCCCTTATACACTATCCAATCACTTCCTGATTAATAAAAACCAAACCATTTTTACTAGTTGAATATGCTGAACTATTTGGAAATATAACGCATTACAAAAGTGTAGGTGTAAAAGTGTAATACGGTTTAATGTTAACTTTTATTTTTAAATGTCAAATGTAGTTCGCATTTTACAACATTAACATGTCATTTACAATCATGAGCTGAAAAAGATTTGATTGTTTCAAGCCTTAACTAACAATAAAGCAGATTTTAAATGATTCTGTCTATAGGAGCAGAGCTGTTTATCTTTAGTAAGATACTGAAGCGTTATGAGGGTTTAAAACACTGGGAGCATGTTCATTTCATGTAAATTACATTAGCTGCAGACAACCGAATACATTCACAGATGTCTGTGTGATATATTAAGCAAGTTTGTTTTATTCGCAGAAAACATGTAGAAATACACACAGCTAATGTTCTTCTTCTCAGCCAGTCGCCCCATGAATTAGCCCAGCTTTAGCATTTCTGTCACAAGCTCTCACGGGACACAGTCCGGGGGGAAAAAGTTATCTGGGACTGATCAGAATTCATGAGGGAACAAGAACAGAATGATCTAGAAACCAAACACACACTGAGAACGACAGCTCAGCTACAGGAAACACAAGGTAAAAAAATGGACAAGAGAGTAAATTGTTAAATGTATTTTTGCTTACGCCACTTACACAGCAATATATCACATTATTTACGTAACAAGTGCCTAGAGGTAAGCCTTGCGCTAAAAAAAACCCTAAGAGAGACAGTGAAGAATTTGACATGTCTGGCTAGATTAGATGAATGAGAGAATCCTCGCATGAAGCGTTTTGCAATGCTCCTCAGCACGTGCAGGATGTCCCCCTCCCCTCCCGTCTTCACCACTCTTCTTCCCATGTCTCTCTAATACACTCACGTTGCACAAACACACAGCTTGCCTGAGCTCTGAGGGGGGGCATCGGCCTATCAGCAGGCAAGGCTGCTGCATGCATCACCGGAACACAGGATTGCAATTGGCTGTCAGTGCCAAAATAGGCGGGACTAGATTATGTAAACAGACCCAGCTTCTAAATACAGGGTGAGCAGCCAATCACTGCACACACACGGCTTCCCTAGTGATGTACTGAGTGGCTGAGAGATACAGAGAGAGAGAGAGAAGGTAGTGTGATGGAACAAGACAAAGAAAATTGTGGGCAGCACAGGACTCTCTTAACATGCTGACAAATGCTGACGACAGGAGTGCAACAGACAAAACAAACACAAAGGGCTTGGCTACCTTACTGAACAAACAACAGCTGCACCATTTTAATGTTAAAGAGTTAGTTCACCCAAAAATGAAAATTCTGTCATTATTTACTCACCCTCATGTTGATCTAAACCCATAAGACTTTTGTTCATCTTCAGAACACGAAGCTTTCTGTCCCTCCATTGACAGCTACTCAACTGACACTTTGACTCTTCAAAAAGTTCATAAAGAGATCATAAAACTAATCCATATCAATTGAGCAGTTTAGTGCAAATTTTCTGAAGAGACTCGATCGCTTTATATGATGAAAAAATTTAGTTTAGGCTTTTTTTCACATATAAACACAGATGCTCAGCTGAACCTGCTTGACGTGCAAGAACAAGCTTCTTGCGGAAGCTCAAACGTGTTGCGTAAAGGGGCGGTCACACTGCACTTTTCGTTCCAATGACTTCCATTCAAGCGCATGCTAGAAACTATACTAGAAACGCAAGCTTGTGCAAAAAGGTTTGCATGCGTTCCAAAGTTTAAGTTTGGTGAACTCTGACCTCTGATCACATGAAGATGTGACCAGTAGAAGATCGATGCAGTGAAGTCGAGTAGATTGTATATATTTTTTAATTGTGAGTGTATTACTATTTGTTATATGTTGAATTCATGTTATAACATTTTTTTAAAAAGCGTGACGTCATATCCCGACCGTTGCATTGTCCGAAGAAATTTTGCATGCTCAAAGTCTAGTGTGACCGCAGCTTAACACGAGAATGAACCTCATTGGTTCTTGCTGAAGCTCAAACGTGATGCGTAACACGAGAATGAACCTCATTGGTTCTTGCTGAAGCTCAAACGTGATGCGTAACACTAGAATGAACCTTATTGGTTCTTGCTGAAGCTCAAACGTGATGCGTAACACGAGAATGAACCTCATTGGTTCTTGCTGAAGCTCAAAGCGTGATGCGTAACACGAGAATGAACCTTATTGGTTCTTGCTGAAGCTCAAACGTGATGCGTAACACGAGAATGAACCTTATTGGTTCTTGCTGAAGCTCAAACGTGATGCGTAATATGAGAATGAACCTCATTGGTTCTTGCTGAAGCTCAAACGTGATGCGTAACACAAGAATGAACCTCATTGGTTCTTCCTGAAGCTCAAACGTGATGCGTAACATGAGAATGAACCTCATTGGTTCTTGCTGAAGCTCAAACGTGATGCGTAACACGAGAATGAACCTCATTGGTTCTCTCACATCAAGCGAACATGATTGATCTTCCGTTTACCACAGGTGATGTGTGTGTTGATCAATGTTTATATGTGAATAAAAGCCTAAATTCAATCTGTTCATCATATAAAGCAATCAAATCTCTTCAGAACAATTTGGACTAAACCACTCAATTCATATGGATTAGTTTTATGATCTCTTTATGAACTTTTTGAAGCGTCATAGTGTCAGTTGTGTAGCTGTCAATGGAGGGACAGAAAGCTCTCAGATTTCATCAAAAGATCTTCATTTGTGTTCTGAAGATGAACAAAAGCCTTACCGATTTGGATTGACATGAGGGTGAATCATTTATGACTTCACTTTCATTTTTGGGTGAACTATTCCTTTAAAGGCACAGTTAACACACAAAATGAAAACCCTGTTACCTTTTATTTACCCTCATGTCTTTCCAAACCTGTAAGACTTTTTTTTGTCACACAAAAGAAGATATTCTGAAAAATATTTTTTCATCCATGCAATAAAAGTCAATGTAGTCCACTGACTTTAATTATATGGACAAACAGTTGAAACAGGCCAAATATACGTTTTTGTTTCACATAAGACAGAAAATCATACAGGTTTAGACCAACATTCATATTTGGATGATTTTTTTGGGTGGACTATCCCAGCCAACACATGACTTGCACATATTTGGGAAAACATCACAGTTTGTCAGAACCACAGTCCAGAAATCTCTTAGTACAGAAACTGAATCAAGAGAGGTCAGATGGGTGTTTTCAAAATTGCTAAAGTACATTTGAAGAGGAGAATATATCAGAATGGACTTTTGCAAGGAGTTTAAAGAGTCATAATTTAATGACTTTTTTTAATACTTCTGATGGCAGGGTCACTCACATTAACAAAATTTCTGCAAAATGCCATTCATCAACTTGGATGGCAAAATCTTTCGCCCTCACGCGAAACTCCCGATTGCATGGATTCCTATTGGATTACGCCAGCAAAATTTCAACCAAGCAACAGTAAACTTGACCACACTTTAAGGCAAAGAGCTTTGGTCGCATACAAGAATCCGTCATGAAAATAACTGCTTCCAGTATTTATTTCTTTTTTATGGAATCTTTACAAGTAAGAATTGTTTGCCATTTATAAGAGTTGAGAGGCTGTATTGTGTGCAAGTTGTTTTGTATCACGAGTTGAAGTTCAAGAAGAAGACAAGTATATTCAAACATTTGATTTCCAATCAAAAATCTGAACAAGCACAATAAACACAGCGTATGATGGACTAACCTGCACTTTAGACAGCTCGTAATGGTCCTCTTCAGGTCCGGGTAAGGTCTCTCTGGACGATACGGTCCTGTATGCAGAACCAGATGCCAGACAGTCCTTTCCCAAATCATGTCCTTTCATCTTCTTTTACCAACATAGGAGCGCTTTTGTTGCCTCAACTCTGATCTTTATCTTGTCAAACTCTTCAAATCTAAACAGATGAGAGAAGAGATGGGTTATTAGCGTGAATGGAAATGTTGCTCTTATTTTGTCAGCATCGATCCAGCACATTATATACACAAATCCCTTTTTATCCCTTTTAAGTCTTCCATTGAAGTCTGACAGGATGGCATTGTTGTAAGTAAATTATTGTATTTTAATGTTAAAGGCACAGTTCACTCAGAAATGAAAACCCTGTTACCATTTATTGACCCTCATGTCAAACCTGTAAGACTTTTTTAGTCACACAAAAGAAGATTTTCTGAAAAATGTCAGTGTTTTTCATCCATACAATAAAAGTCAATGTAGTCCACTGCTGTTTTAGACCCCACTGACTGCAATTATACGGACCAACATATAACTGGCCAGACTGTCCAATATTACTTCCAGTAAATGTTGTCAGCATAAAGTCACTTTTAGTAGGAACTAGGAACGTTTTTTGGCCAGACTCTGTACATGCCTTGGTGAATTTTTCAAAACATCACTAGGGCTATCACTAGCGATTATATTGGTAATCAAGTAATCAGTCGATTATTTTGTCGATTAATCGGTTAATTTTTTAGTGGTAATAAAAATAGACCTTATGTGGTTATAATAATGTGGTTATGCCGCTCCTTATATTTTTCAGGTTATTCGACGTGAATAAATTGCACTCGAGAATGTTTTAAAAATGAGTACTCAAATTTAACTGAATAAATCGCAACAGCCCTAAACATTACTTAAGTCAAAACAAAGGGACCATTAAAATATTTATTTTCATGACAGCCACATTTTCAACACAAAATAATCATGAAATGCACCCTGAGGTTTTGCAAATCCCATTCGCTATTTAGCTACTATAGAAAATACGTACATTTAAATAATACCATTTATGTATTTTGAATAAGCAAATGAACGGCAGTTGCACTAATACTGTCATGATGATGTATAAATAAACTATTTAGAATACAAACACGTTATAGTGAAATTGTGCTCAATTCTCACGAAGCATTGTCATAATGCAAAACATCTTAGCAGAGCTAAAAATAGACTTGTCCTTTAGGCGAAATATGGTGTATATCTTCTTTCTTTTATGTGATATGTCCAGACAAGTTCTTGACAGGACTCACGTGACTCGCCCGTTTATGATGCCCACAAATGTTACTATTCATGTTGACTAAACAGGCAGATCGCTAGATGTTGAGACACGGCGAAAATCTTGGACAATTATGATGCTGCCGTGAATGAATATACACATCAACACATTGATTTATTTAAAGTGACAGCGGCATTTAAAATTCCATTACGCTTTGACTAATGACTACATTCTCGGAAGACACAACAAAAGTACAAATGATGCCTACATTAGATACCGCGAGGATAAGACGTTAAATCTTTATCCTGTTTATCTGGGTGTAACGTTAATAGGCCTCGCATCTCCTCCACTCAGAAGAGAACAAACAGTTCCCGAAAATACTGAAAACAACAGACCACACGGGCTTCAAACTGGGATATCTACTGGCTTTTTAGACTTAACAAACCACGGAGATATATATTTAACATTACCTAATCAGATAATTTCTGTATTTTTATTAAGGCGAAAATAATCCCATTCTTGTTGTAATAATCACAATAATGCCTTTGTTAGAAATCATTTCGCCACTTATTCTACAAGCATCTATTTCTCATGTATTACAACTATACATCATGTATCATCAATAATAATATCCACTGCATATATCAATATCCCGTCTAAACGGAGTGCATCATAAGAACTGTAACGAGACAATAGATGTCACCTACATCAGGATACAAGACACCGAGCAAGACGTTGCCCTATAAAAACAGCGCAGTATGCACATGCAAGACGCTTTTTTATTACTGCTTTTAATATTTTTAAGAGGCATTATAATTATTTGCTAGGACATGTCAAATTAAGTTAAAACGAATTTAAAAAAATTTCAAGTAGGGTGGCAGAATTACAGTTGTTTTAACATGCAAAACATACTATAATAAATCTTATTTTGCTTATTGAATGAAGATAAAAGTGTCCGTTGCAGCAGATACCTGTTCCTCTGGTAGGTCTGCGGGTCTTCAACAGCGGATGGAGCAAAACAACTTCGTTATAAACCAGCTATTTGAAGGATTCGGATGGAGGTCGTTCTGGGAAATGTAGTGTAGTGGAATTCTACTACAAGTTCACATCGTTCAAGTGCCGATACGTTGGAACTACACACCCACAATTCACTTCGCAATGAATGCGTCAGAGCTCTGTAAGTGGGCGGGGCTTAACGCGCGAGTGAAAGGGACGCGCATCCTCTGCAGTCAAACGCTAGTATTACAACACGATGATAAGCCTGAGGCACTGGAATGGAATTTTACCATAGAAGAAAGTACAGTGCGATGATGATACTGCATAATATGCGGACATCTTTCCCCTCGTTTTTACTGTTTCATCGGAAATTACAGAGCTAAATTATGTAGATAGCAAAAATATGCCCATGATATATTTCTAATACTCATCAGTTTGATAGTTATTTCTAAAAATAGTTGTTCTGCAAAGTAGCAGCATCCATATAACTGTCTATCTGACATGTGTATACATTAATAATATAGACTTGCAATATTTAATAATAGTATAGCACGTGCAAATATACAGAAACACAATGAATATACTTGCTGGAATTAGATACATTTACATCAAATTGAATCTGAAAGAAAAAAGTCAACATTTAAAAATGTGGTATGGCTTATTTTACTAATGCCAATACCAGCTATACTTGAAAACTCAAACTATTATTTTAGTCAAGATAAGTGTAGATGTTAAAATCAAACTGCTGAGCTTCTATCTTCAACCAATGTCAATGTCTTCAGCATTTCAAAATACTTTTCTCTGTCTCCTTTACTGAATTTGTAACGGCATACTAGTCTAGTATACAACTCTACCATATCTTTCCATGGCAGAAATAGTACGAGTATTCTAGTATGCAATTCCAAATTCAGCCCTGAACTATAATAAACCCAGACCAAGTGTTCTTGTAAACGGGGCAGTGTTGGGTAACGAAGTGTTTGTTATGAAAGCGGTCATTTCTCTTAATTGCACTCTTTTCAGTTCTTCTACTACAAATGATCCTACTGGAGCATCAGTTCCTCTGTAAACCCAGCTTAATATAACTGTGCGTTTCTCAGGTGTTGCTTAATATTATTTCTCAAAAAAAAAAGTTGCAAAAGGCAGTAATACTCCAAAGGGTTTGCGTAAAAGAACACAAAGGCAATATTGGGATCAGTTTTTTTATTGTCTGTACACAAAAGCATGTTACACACGAGATGGGTACAGCATCTGGAAAAAAAAGAAGCAAAAAAATTAGTAATTCGTTTAATACTTCCATGATTTTAAAAACATTTTAAGAAGTCAACATGGTAGCTGCATCAAGACAGGCATAGACAATTACACCTTCCCCTTTTTTTGAAACAGGGGCCGCTTACATGACACCGTTTTCAACTAACACTGGAAAACCTTTCATGCGTTGTGGTCGTTCTTTTAGATGACAACGTCGCTTTGGGGCCTGAAAATGGGTTTCAAAATGCACGTTTTTGAGAACGATACCGTTATCGTTTATCTTTATATAGTGACATCGCCAACTACTGGCCTGGCAGCAGAACAGCATGAAAGGGGATCGTTTTGACAATGTATGCAAAAAACATTTCCACTTTTAATACAAACGTACCCTTAAAGCACATCATAAAAGGAGAAGACTCGTTTGTGCCCAAACATCACAAAATAAAAAGGTTAAAATCCCTTCTCAAATGTGTGTTTGTTACACTGGCAAATAAAGCTGCCACATGTGAGAGAATTACATAAACCCTACTGGGACACAGAGGAAGGCAACGAGTCTAAGATGCTCTAATTTCATTGTGATTTTGGAAATGGAAAAGGTTCATTCTATTCTAGCTATCTAGCCTAAATTCCCAAATCTGATTATTTCATGAAGATAATTTAATACCAGTAAAGCTGATGAGATATCACAATGCAAAACATTCTAACACAAATGTAAAAAAAAGTCAGTAGTGGTTCAAACTTATGGGGCTTTCACACTGGTAGTTTAGTTTGAAACGAGGCATAGTTTGCATGAAGAACTGCTAATGTGAAAGCTGTCATGCGGACCCATGTGCGCACCGAGGTCTGGTCTGAGTTTGGTTGCACGATTCATGTGAAAGGGGTGGTTCCGTGGTTTTTTTCTAGGCTTGGTTGTGTTTATGGGGCGCAGTATAACATGTCTTAATACTTCTTATTTTTTAAAACGCCGTATTTTTCTTATATTTTACCTTTATTCCATACCACTGTTCTTCGAATGGCTCGTTTGCTTCCTGCTTCTATGAAGCCCATCCCTCCGAAAAACGCAATGGTCTTAGATTGGTTAGATGGCCAAATGTAGTTTCATGTATTGTTATTGGCTGATGCGCCAAGCACCGGTTGTCCGGAAACACCACGACCCTAAACATTACGGGCAGAAGTCAAATCTGCGGTGTAAATAATGCCGTCAATATTGCCATACCAATTTGAGCCCGAATTAGACGCAAATATCGGGGATGAAGGTCAAGCAGAACCTCTGCACGCAAGGCTTTTAATGGACGTCAGTGAAAGTTAAGTATTTTTGTATTTCAAGTATTTTTGTAGCGTCACTGCTGTAAGTTATCTTTTCATATTCTGGTTAAAGTTTTACTGTATCCGAATACACGAATGAGTAGTAGCTTGTTTGTAAAGGTATTGTTTTATTTGTAGCATGAACAACTTGTTTATGAACTTTGTTGCGTGTTCGCGGGGGCAGTGTTTTTGTTAATAGCAAGGGTTTATGATGTCACATACCCGGGAAGAAGCTCCTTGTATCCCAAACCAGCCATTTTTGTAGGCAATAAACTGCCATAACTTTAAAAGACAATATCTCCATTTGCATTGAATTTTCAGCGCTTTAACTTTGCAGATACTGTTTATGCTCAAGCAGCAACATTACACACTAACTAAAGTTAAAAAAGTGAAATCGCATTGAACCACCCCTTGAAAGCACCTCGGGTGCACGCTTGTTCAGGAAGTAAAGTAACCTGCGGATGCTTTTTAGCCATTGACAATGTATTTTTAATTCAATAAAACACATGTAAGGGACGATAGTGTTGATTTACCTTAGATAACGAGCGAGAGTGAGCATGCAGTGTATTGGAGTAAAGCGAGTACAATCAGGGTGGCAAATGAATGGCACTACTTGTCTCCTCCAAAGAGTCGAAGCAGCAGAAAGCCGCCTTCACGCAACACAGTAAACTCAAATGTGGATAACTCTGCTGCGCATAACAGCAGCAAATTAATATTGACCTGCGCTCTGTTTCATGTGTCATGGACATTTGTGATGACGCAAGTGCACTAGGGTTTGACAGAAAGTTGCATGTGAAAGCAGACCGACGCTGCGGAAGCACTGGGAGCGATCGCGTTAGTTCACTTTAAAATGAAAATTATGCCATGATTTGATCACTCAAGCCTTATGAAAAAAAACATAACTTGTGCGATGAATGACGTCAAACAGTGTTTTGAACTGCGAGACGTTTCACTTTCTTCCTAAGTTGAATACAGAAGGGGGTCCGCCGGAAGCTAGATATTTTTCTTTATTAAGTTTTAAATATAGATATTTCTCTTACATAAACGCATTGCTTTGCCTTTATTAATCCCCCAGAGCTATGTTTTTAAACTTCAAACTCACAGGCCCCATTATAAAGCTGGAAAGAGCCAGGATATTTTTTAATGTAACTGTTTATCAAAAGTAAGTCATGAACACCTAGGACAGCTTGAGGGTGAGTAAATCACAGGGTAATTTTCATTTTGAAGTGAACTAATCCTTTAAAGATGGCATTAAGGGCAAACCCTGCAAGACCATTGGCAGGTAATGTTAATAAACCAACAATGTCTTAAACTACTTTTTAACACTATATAGAGGGAAAATTAAAATGGCTTAGAAAACACAAAGTATAACCAGGGACAAAACATATACTTAAAGCTGGAGAGAAACTTTAAGACCCTTACCACACGGATCCTGTGCCCGATAGCCTTTGCAGGAAGATTGCTCATGAACTTGGCCCGAACCATTCCACTGTTTCCATGAGCCCGTGTGACTTTACCCCAGATGACGCGTGTCTTGTTGGGTTTACCGCCAGGTGTTGCAGTGGTCCTTTAGACAACACACAGAACTCACATTAAACACATTGCTGACTATGAACAAAAAACTAAATAAGAAATGATGAAACATGTCTCTGCATGGAAGGGTCAAAATATATTTCATGATCATCTTCAGTCTTTGTATTTAAAGTGAACATGAAAAGCAGTTCACAAAACATTTTACCGGCATAATCTGAAATTTCCATGTGACCAACACAAATATCAATGAGCAAAACATAACTAGATTCAATTTTATTCAATCATAAACCATTAATAACTGTCAGAATCACACTTGCTTAACATTACCTTATATAACTTCCTGCACTTAGTGTTTAAAACTACCTGTATTCAAAAGCATTCATTATTTACAATTTAAGTTCAAATATATGCTCAAAAAGGTGGATGACAGTTAACAGGTTAATAAAATAAACTTCAAATATTAAAAGGGATAGTTCATCCAAAAGTGTGTCACTCTCACCCTCATGTTGTTCCAAACCCGTACACGTTTATTTCTGTTGAACATGATATTTTGAAGAATGCTGTAACCAGACAGCAACACTTGTAGTATTATCAATGGCTACCGTCAACTTTCTGGTTACCAACATTTCAAAAATTATCATCTTGTCTGTTCAGCAGAAGAAAAACTTGTACGTATTTGGAACAGCTTGAAGGTAAGCAAATGAGAATTAATACACACGGCAGTAAGCTAGATCGATATTAGAAAATCATATTAAGGGGGGGGGGAGTTTTTACACTGTTAAGGAGCTGTATTCATGTGCGAAACATTTCTAAAATTTGGAAAAGCTTTGTTCGAGTAAGGGCCTGTTTGTCACAATAGAGGGCGGAAAAACTTTGCAGGGACACTTCTCCAAAAAAGTGCACACCAATCAGAGCAGGAAAGAGCACGCCTATCATTCGGGATTTTATAACAATGTCACCAAAGATATATGTTTATGGTTGTGAGAGAAAGGTAACTTTGTTCAGCTTCCCAAAGAACCCAGCGATAAGGGAACAGTGGATGCAGTTTGTTTTTCAAGTGTGTTCCTGGCATTTTCAGTGACAAATGTTTTATAACCAAGGCCCATTGGATTTGCAAGATCATTGCAGGCGGTGAGTGAAACTGCATCAAATGCCTGTTTTATTGGCAATTGGCGTGTAAGTGCATAAGATGTAATCAACATGCATGTATAGTGAATCATAAGTTATCCATAATTAAGTGCCATAATTTTGTTTTAAAAAGTGGGTGAGTGGGGGAAGTCAAGCTTAACGTGATCGTTCCATCCATAACATTAAATCTCCTAACTACAGCATAATACGGCAGTGAGTCCTGAGACTCACAGATTTGCGGTCCAGAGGTAAAGCGTTTGTCCGACGAGCGCCTGATTCTTTATCAAGAGCAGGGACACGCATGTACATTTTATTTTGTGACTTAACTGGAACGCGTTAGCTCCACGCACGGCACACCTCCCAGAGCTCTGCTTTTTTCCGGAAACATTTGGGATATTGTAAGTACTCAACTGAACAATATATATAACACTGGCCTGGTGGTTCTTGGATATTTTACTGCAAAAATCCTGCATAGTGCACCTTTAAATTAAAACATCATATAACGGAGAAAACACTGCATTACAGAACAATAATTAGTTGTGTCTATAAATGTCTCCAAACCGCTGTTCCCTTGTCTAATAAAACAATATATTAAAGCATCTTTAATGTGTCCATGATTTCTACAAAAACTTTTTTTAAAATCAATGGTAACGCGGATGTGTCATT
Organism: Gobiocypris rarus; assembly: GCA_023029165.1. Lineage (NCBI taxonomy): Eukaryota > Metazoa > Chordata > Actinopteri > Cypriniformes > Gobionidae > Gobiocypris > Gobiocypris rarus. Next base: position 35,800,241 of record CM040918.1, on the reverse strand, counting down.
GCTAGGCGATGCAGACATGCTCTGTGTCCTGGTTAAAAGTGCTTATTTATCCAGATTTAAACTTTCTTGGAAGAATTTGGGATAGTGCATTTACACAAGTCGACAAAATATATAACACTGTTCAAGTGGTTTTTGGATATATTACTCCAAAAATGGAACATTGTTCCATCACTTACTTTTTTGCCTTGTAGACGTAGGCACAGCGTTTGCCCAGGTAAAAGTCGACCTCTGTGCGGTTGTAGACTCCCTCTAACTTGAGCAGAGCGGTGTGCTCACGCTGATTCCTCAGGCCACGCTTGTAGCCAGCAAAGATAGCCTTGCTCCATAGCCTAAAAGAGGGTTACATCTATGAGCAAGTGCTTCTTCTAGGAGCATATAAGTTATAGATATCACACTGGACCATGCGTCAGATTTACAATGCTTACCTTCCGGGCATGATGATACTTTGACCAGGCTAAACAACCTAAAATGAGAACATTACATAAACATTTAGTCAATGGGGAATTAATATGCAGCCCCTCGCAGGTCAAGGACTTCATGTATTTATATTGACTGTTACATCCAGAGCAGCAGCAGCATGTTTATCTTCCTCAATGCTATGTAACGTTAGCGAAGTTCTTATAACGTTAAACGTAGCTCATAGTTATTACTACGTCCTCAAAACAAGCTAACCAGCGTTGTAAACACCATACATTATTAACAAAAATCTACGTTTTGACAGAAGATTTGACAGTAATGAGCAGAAATGAGCTCCGGACTAGTTTAGCCTGAGCCGACTGGCACAAACAATCCGTTTAAAATCCAAAACATCTTAAGTCGTACATAGCACAACTCAGCGGAATATGGACCTCATTGGTATTGTTGTCAATAATGATAGAAATTGTGGTTTACTTTACATCACACAAGGCTAAAATGTCACATTTTAAAAGTCGAGCTCTAAAACGCTCACCTGATTCAATCTCAAAAATGGAGGAAAAGGCCGCTCGCAAGGAACGCTGGGAAAATGTTAGCAACGGTGTCTGAAAATCTGCCTGACTGAAATCAAAGCGTTTTAAATGCGATTTGTTCCCCCCGCATTCACATTATACCACTTTTCCAGTTTCTTCTAAATCATCATTAACATAGTAGTAGTCGTAATAATAATAATAATATTCGTTTTAATTTTTTAAACAATTGTATTTTCTGACATATAGATCACCTTTTCCCAAATAAGTTCTATTTATATCTACATTCATTTCTTAAAAAGCAATGTTAACAACGTGCAAAAAGACGTGCACATAAACATTCACACAGCCTACAAGGAGACTGACTACAAATAAATTAACATAGTTTATGACAACAATTAACCTATTTATAGCGATGATTTGGATCTGCAGCCAGTTATTTTCTCTTAGTGATATCAGACTCTTCTTTATAACACAAAATAAACATTCAATTAGCGTACCAAATATTGTGAACATGTAAATGGAGGTATTTCATAAATTAAAAATGCTTTTTTATAAAAGTAGGTGTAGTAATTTATCCAGACAATTTTCTTCCCGAGTTGCAAACAAGGCCAGGAAAAAATGTTGGAAGATCTTAAGGGTTAGTTCACAAGAAACTTGTATTTGATTCACATATTAATTAACTTGCAATTGAGCGATCCGTTTAAACTATTATAATGGTTGTTTTGCAGATTTCATTTTCAATCAGGTAAAAAAAAGAAAACATTACTACTACAATTTAAAATTAAGTAAGTGTGGGTCTCGGGTCAGAGTAATGGGTGTGACAAAAGGTCTTTACAGTTACACTTTGGGGTATGGGTTAGAGGTCAGGCTGCGTCCGAAATCGCATACTCTGAGTAGGCACTTATTTATATACTTCACGACCGCAAAAAAAGTATGTTCCATAAAGTATGAGTGTGTGTGTATGAATGTAATCCGGACGTTATTCGCCATGTTGGCCTTATCACGTGACCTACCAGCGTCAGTTGGGTCTCTTCACCGCCATTCTTAAATCCTCTCCCGTGGCCTCATGGGATAGTGAAGTGTCCATCATATGCACACTTCAGAATCTCACCGGAAGTAGTACATCTGGCTACTTTTTTGCCTGCTCTTTTATGAGTACTGGGAATCCTGACTTTTCTTCTTTTGTCACATATTGTTTTTCAGGGAAGTATGTGATTTTGGATGCAGCCTTAATTTCAGTTTTTAGCATTGTGTACCTTTCGGCATGGCCATTACTCCGACCTGCAGCTGTTCCTGTCTCACAATCAGAGCCGTTTCTGTCCATTTTGGCACCCTACGAGATCCCCATTTGGCAGCCCTCTGCCTCCCTAACATTCTTTAAAGGTTATGCAAATATTAAGACAAAACATTCAAAAAACTATAAAAAAAAATGTGATGCTTTGAATGTTCGGAAACAATTTTTTTATATATTTGTTTAAATTATAGAATGGAATGTGCACATAAACCAAGAAAAAACATTCTCAATACATTTAATAAAAAATTGACTTTTTGCATATTTATAAAACATTCAGAAATAACATTTTCATAACTTAATGGGAATGTTAGCAAAACATTCTAAGAACATATATGTTTAGTTGGGATGAAGTCAGTGTATTACTCCTGTTTGCTGGTATAGTTTATATAGTCTACAACTTGCATTCATTGCACTTCTTGTGACTTCATGATTTCTTAAATTCTCTTTAATGATCAAAGTAGTAATGTTTAAATAGAAAAAAGTTTGGTCATATCTTTGAGAGAACCTTTACAGAACGTTAGCCAAAGTCTGCTTAAAGCGACTACAAGATTTTAAGATATTATAAACATTATAACATCATGACATCATAATCATGATTTTCTGAAAAGCTGGCTTTGAAAAAATTTGTATTGTGAAATGCACTATACAAAAAAATTGACTTTTGACAAATAACACTCTAAAGCCAACGATACACAGGGCAACTTTTTGAGAAATCTTGCCGGGTAATGTTGCTGTGGGCTTTTTCCCATTGGGAATGGGCAACAAATTTCTCTTTAGATATCCAGATAGAAATATGTTGCCTATTCTCAATGGGAAAGTGCCCAAGCACCATCTTTCACCAACATTGCCTGGCAACATTGCTCAAAAAGTTGCCCTGTGTTTCATTAGCTTAAGAATGTTTCATTAAAATTGTTCTCACACTGTTTTATGCAAACAATCCAAAAACATTTAGCAAAATAACATCATAAAAGCATTCCGAGAATATTTTCGAGTACAAATTACATTGTGGACGTTCCATAAATGTCTCAACATTTTCTCTCTACATCACAACAATATTCATTAAGTACAAATTACATTGTAAGGACGTTCCATGAACGTCGTACTCAGAACATTTTATGATAACATTATGTAAACATTAAGCAAATAATAATAACATCAAAAGGACTTTCCGAGAATGCTATTCTAAGAACGTTTTCTCTCAACATTACAAGAACGTATATTAACTATTATAAAAGTCCCTTTCAGACAAGTCATTTCACTTGGCGGCCATCTTTGAATCGCCTCCGGGCATGCAAGTGCAGATCCTATCTCTTTGAATGAGGAAACATCAAGTTCTCCAGAACTGTTCGCCAAGCTTACGCTTACATTTCATATTTACAAAAAATCATCAATGAAATCTGACAACAACTGTCTCATAAATTTTGTTTCTAAACGCTCAAATCATGATAAAAACAACAACAAACGAACAGCATTTTTCAGCCTTGACAAATTTAATGCACACGCTAAACGCGTGTCTCAGAACACTGCCTGTTTCTATAGCGGAGCTTCTAATGGCAGCTGCAGTGACGCAATGACCTTACTAATTAACGATTGGCTCTTTCATTTAGAAGGTGGGGCATATTCGCCATATTGGGCGTTGCACTTTCTCCCATTCATAAGTAATCGGTGTGCAGTCTTCCTATATATAAGTCTTTTCTTTTAATAACATTATAAGAACGTTCCATAAACATTATTTTAAAGGTGCACTGTGTAAATTTTAGCGGCATCTAGTGGTGAGTTTGCGAATTGTGGTGAGGTTGCCCCACCCTTTCGTAGCACATAGAGAAGCTACGGTGGCCGACACAAGACAAAGATGTCGTCATCAGAGACAGCAAAGAGTAGCTAGCGCTCTGTAGAGAAGATTGTCCATTTAGGGCTACTGTAGAAACATGGCGATCCAAAATGGCGACTTCAATGTAATGGAACTCACGGTGTACGTAGATAGAAATGGCTCATTCTTAGGTAATAAAAACACAATGGTTCATTATGTAAGTGGTCTTTATACACCACAGAAAATATAGTTATGTATAATGCATTTCTGTCAATAGATCATCATAAATATTACACACTGCACCTTTAAGAACATGTTGTCCTAGCGTTTTTAGATAGCTTTTAAACAACATTAGTGAAAGTCAACGGGAACGCTGCACTACACACATCTTCCCTATACTAAAAAGCGATTTGATTTAAAACGTGACACATGTACTTGATCTAACAGCTTCACTACTTTCAGTGATTCTATTTCCCATCATTAAATTATATTAAAATTAAATACTAAATCACAAACAATATTTTTTTCTTTTGATTTAAATGTGAATCTGTCTGTAAGGTAAGGGCACCCAAAAATGTATTTGTTAAAAGAATACTATTTTCTAGTACTGAAGTGGCCTTTATTATGAAACGAGTTGTTTCCGGTGGGCGTAGCGCAACGGCTCGTTCACGCTGCTGCCATTTTAGTGCGCGGTGAGCGTCAAGCGGCCGCACAAAGAGTCTGCACAAATAAACAATGCTGCAATAGTCACGGTCTGCGGTTATTTGTGATATTAGAGCAGTCGACGTTTCTTTGCTCGGATCGCACTCAAATCCCATCATGTCCACCGAGACTCCACCGGACCAGGTAAAGTAAAGACATTTGTGGAGTGTGTGAAATCAACTGCTCGTGTTTGCGGCCTAGCTGTTGAGTTCGCTCCTAAAGCAGGATGGTGTCGATGTTTAAAGGTTTATTACACGTCTCTCACAGACAGGATGCGTCGTGTGTTTGTGCAGTGTTGGCTTTGTACTGCTGTAGTAAATGAGAGAAACATTTGCGGTAGTAGGATAGACGAGTGTTGACGTAATGCTGTTGCTTAGGTGTTGGCGATTGTGTGACTGCAGCACGACACACCACGAAGCCATTGATTACTTTTACTATTGCAACACTCAGATTTATTATGTTGGCTTGAGAAAGCCATCGTGCTATTGTTTTATTTTAACCCTTTATTCTACAACAACGTGTTGACTGCAACGTCTCCTAGAGCTTTAAAGCTACACCACCAAACTCGGACAAGACCTTCAGACTCGGGTTTATGTGTTCACTAACCGATCGGACTATTTTCCTGAAACGTGCGACCAAAACCTCGGGGGGAAATATTTACACACTGACGGAATGCTCAAATCCCACTTGTCAAATTCAGTTCTAGCTATTATATATATTTTTGTATCTATGGATCTGTCTATCTGTAAAACTGTCAAATAAAAGCAACCACCCAGAACACCATAGCAATGCCTATTAGAACACCCTAGCAACCATCCTGACAACCAAAACTAGGAAAATTCCACAGCATGCTCAAATCCCATTTGTCAAATTCTATTATAAGTAATATATTTTTAACAGAAACCATAGCAACGCCGTAGTAACCACCTAGAATACCCTAGTAACCACATTGCAACCTCCAAGCAACACCCTGCCAACCACAAATAATACCATATCTGTCTGTCTAGGCTACCTTTTAAAAACTAATATAAGCTTTTTAAACTGAAAACTTTAATACTATGAACTTTTAGCCAGGCTTTTTCAAGCCAACATCGACGTTTTTCTGATAACTTTATCTAGGTTATTACTAATAACTATTTAATGCTGAGTCAACTATTAAACTGTACTTAATCCTTAAGGATGTTAATATGACTGGGTGTCAGAATGCCGTCTATGAAGGAAGCTTTCAAAGTTTTGAGCAAAATTACAGCTGTGTTTTAAGTACACTGCACAATTCCTGTTTAAGATCTGTTGATGATGAGGTTATATATCCGCAATATGAATATGCACCAGTGTGAGATGTCTTTTGGGAGCAGATGTCGATGTTGCACTCGTTTCAGGATAATCCGGTTTCACATTTGTTGTTTCTTTTACCCCCTCAACAGGCGGCAGAATACATCCCAGAGAAGGTGAAGAAAGCAGAGAAGAAGTTGGAAGAAAATCCATATGACCTCGACGCTTGGAGCATACTGATTCGTGAAGCACAGGTTTAGTGACACAGGGTTGCATTCCTTTTTACCCGGGGGTAACATGTTTTGGGAGGGGACGGGAGGGCGAATCTGATGCTGTTTCATGTAAACGGTCTTTGGGACGTACATTATGATTCTGTATGTAAATGAATTTTACTTCTTTTAGAATCAACCCATAGACAAAGCAAGGAAGACATATGAGCGACTTGTCGCCCAGTTTCCCAGTTCGGGCAGATTCTGGAAGCTATACATTGAAGCTGAGGTTAAACTTTATTTTAATCTAATGACATTTTCATATCTGTGCATGTCATGCTCCCCATTTTGATCAACAATGTGATATTCACACAACACCACCAATGCACAATAATCGCAGGGCGTCAAGGGAAACTCAGTAGCTTGTATCATTTAGAGGTTCTTTTCCTTATACTTTGCAGTTTTATGAGGTGATATTGTTGCATGTTTTATCTGCAACAGCATTAAAACAATTTTAATGGTATTGGAGTGCTTTAGCCTTTATTACTTGTGTCAATTTCTTGCCTCCTGTGTCATTTCTTTGAGGTTGTTGTGGTTTGTTTGTAATTAATTATTCAAGATTTGGTCCATTCTAGCATCTATCTCCTGTCCCTCATTCCATGTTATACATGTGAGTCGTAGGCCACACATCAACAAAGTCTAGTTTGTCTAAATCCTGAGGCGAGTTAAATGGCATTTTACAAGTACACACTTGCACCACACACTGCTCACATTCTTTAAGATTTACTAATAAATTATCTTTATGAAATAGGCATATGTAGGAGTGCAGTTTAGGGACAGATTGTAATGGTAAGTATCTTACAAGTAACATTTAGATGCACACGTTACATTTCACTAACTTGAAATTAACAAGTGTAGTTACTCAAATGGTCAGTTTTTTTTAAAGTCATATTTCTAATAGAATTAGACTTTCTTTTGCCCATTACAAAAAACAATTATCTGGGTTTAAATGATTCAACAACGCTAAGAAAACTAAATGTGTGAATTTATTTTTTAATACTCTTAAAACTTTTTGGCGGAGGGTGGTTGATCCCCCTCCCCCCCCCTCTATATTCTTAGTTGATCGTTACAATTGACCCTTTACTAAGCCCCGCCCTGTAACATTACTGACCAATCCTGCCTTAGCAACTATTTCTCAGATAAGTTTCCCTTTTTCCAAAACTCTCAGACCTCATTCACAAACGAACGTGTGTAATATCAGTAAGAGCACCTACATTTTCTCTAAGATAATGTTCAACTTGGATTTCATTTTTGTAGTAATCCAATACAAGAGTTTGAAGGACTATTTTGAAAGTTGTAGAAATGTTACTAGTCTGGTATCTCGCATTAGTAATCACTTTCAAATTATTTTTAAGTTTCACTTGAAGAAAAAAAAAAGCAAAGGTGACATCTGATTTGCAGTCTTTTAATTGTATCAATAGCATCCAAAAGTGGAGAGAGTGTACATTTATTTCAGCCCAAGTGAGAATAATTTCCCTTTTTACCACTTTGAACTCATTTTATTGATAATCATTGTGTTTACTAATGATGATGTACAGCTGGTCGCAGAAACATTAACCAATTGGAGTGGAGCTTATTGAAGGGCCAATTAAGATTGGAGCTGCAATCACATAGCCATAAAATAATTTCCTCTCTAAAAATAGACCTCACCATGGATTAATCAATTGAAGAGCTGTGGTTGTAAATATTATCTAGTTTCCCAGTTGTGATTTTCTTGCTAATCAAACTTTACTGTTGTCTTCTGGATTTAAGCCAAAAGTGCAAAGGGTCTGAAAAATCATATTGTGATTCAGGACATTTAATTTAAATAGTTTAATGGAAAAAATTAGGGACCAATCAGATTTTAAGTATTTATGCACTCATCTGGTTCTTGTTTTGAGCATTTCCAGTCATTTAATTATTGTTCAAGCTTCTCAACCCTTAGTCAAAACTGTTCTTTTTACCCCTACCGTAATAAAATGCACTGTAACAAGTTTGGCTTGTCGTTGTAATGTGAGTTGTAATCTTGTGTCAGTGAGTGTGCGTGCATGCGTGTGTCCGAGGCAAGGAGACGGCAGTACCACAGTGATCATGTCCCAGAGCGACTGCATCAATGCCAGTATTTTTCACACTGTCATGCTGAGTTTTGATTTCGGTTGGAGCTGTTGAGTGGTTGGTTAAGTATGTCAGGCTGTCACCATTTGCCCTCGAGCACAGACACACTACCAACAACCTCTTACAGCTCACCTCAGTGATATTAATGCGACTTTAATGTTACCAAGAATCAGAGCTGATCGGAAAAATGGCCTTAATGGGGAAGTTGATCCCAAAATGAAAATTCTGTCATTTACTCCCCTTGATATAATTTCAAACTTGTATGAGAACAATGAAGACCTTTTCTGTACAATGACAGTTAATAGGGATCAATGTTGTTTAGGTCCCCGTTAACTTTATTTGTAAGGACGAAAACTGTTGAAGCATTCTTTAAAATATATTATGTGTGTTTCACAGAAGAAACTAAAACATACAGGTCTGGAATGACATAAATCATGACACAATTTTAATTTGAGTCAACTATTCCTGTAATGATAACAGCGCATGCATAGTCATATGTAAAATTAGTCCTGTTTGCTGCTATTTGAGGAAAGCAGTGGACAAAGGGCTTTGTGTGCTTAAAGTACAATTGATTTTAGAATGAACGATTCATTCAGCAAAAATCTGGCTTTACCTCTTATATTATCCGTGAAAATACATAAATCCCTGATGGCATGTTCTGCTTAATCTCTGTTTTTAATATAGGATTATTGAATCCCCTTCCCTTGTCCAATCTAACCATGACTTTTCCCTTAAGACACATTTGAGCTTTTGTCTTGATGTGGAGTCCACACAGACTCTTAAGACATTTAGAAATGAAAATCATTAAATCATAATTTGCATCTCTGCAATCACAATATCACTGAATGACTCCAGTTATTATCTATAAGATCTTTGATTTTCATATTTACCGGTACCTGCTATTTGTTCTCTGAAAAATGTGCATTTGCTTTAATTTGCATTCATGTTTTATCAGGATGCATGACTCGGTCAGTGCTCAGTCCAGCTCTAAATCACGCATCCCATGATCTTATGTTTTTAAGCATAAGCAAAAGTCCGTGATTTATTGAACACTTGTTGCGAATCGTGCCGTCACCAAGGTAATGTTGTCTAGCCGGGTAATAAAAGAGGATTAATGGGATTTTGCCAGACTGACCAATGATAGACTTAAGCGCTTAACTTCAAATTGGTTAGAAATGAATGCACTGTAAAGTGTGTTTTTGAGTTTATAGCTGACGTGCTAGAATATATAGTGTTTTTTTTTTTTTTTTGTGATGTTATAGTACTATTATTTCTCACACGTATGAAAAGATGTTGCAGGACGTAGCTATTTTTTAAAATATTTGTGGCGCACCAGCAGAGAAAAATCCTAATTGGATAGTCCCAACGTTTCATTTCTGTGTTTGACTTTGTGGTGAGAAATGCTTTGAGAAATTTAGTGTATTAATACACATTATGGCAATGTTTTTGCTGTTTATTGTTGGCTCTTATTCAAAGCAAAAATGAATAAATGTTGATCTGTAACAGCATCACACTTGCACAGTTTCCTTCACAGCAGCTAAACAGATTTTTGTGCTGCTTAAAGGAAGTTGGTGAATAAAATAAGTAAACCTGTGTTTGTAACTGAGTGTAATATTTCATTTTTGACGCATCCCAAATTCTTGTAGACGTTTTTTAATACTCTGCCTCATCTGGTCTTAGCTTTGTAAAACCTTCAGATGCAAACCATAGAGACAATGCTTAATTTTTCCCAGAGTTTTTCACTCCAAAAAGTAATGTTTACTAATACATAATGGCCTGGTTTCACAGACAGAGCGTAGATTAAGCCAGAATTAGGCCGTAGTTCAAATTGGGGCATGTAAGTAGCTTTTATAAAAATACCATCTTGAGACAAAGTAATGGCACTGACACATTTCAAGATCCCTCAGTGCAACTTCAGTTAAAACAGCTCAAACATGCATTTTAGTCTGGGACTAGCTTAAGCCTTGTCTGTGAACCCGAGGGAATATCCATTACTCCATTTGAAGCTTTGTGGCCCATCCATACGCACATGAAATGAGTCATTCTTCAAATTGTAGCTTGTGAATCTCGTGACTATTCAGCATCACATGCAGAGTTAATAGAGGAGGACAGTCATGAAACTGACACAATATTATACAGGGTTGTGTGAATGTCACATCGTTGACTTAAAAAGGGTTGTGTGTGCATGTGTGTGGAGAAACTTGAAGTCACACTACTGACAATATATATTTTTTAATAATATTGGTTTTCCAAATGTGTCCACAGATCAAGGCTAAAAACTATGACAAGGTTGAAAAGGTAAGCATTTGTTATCGCATGGAAGCCACATTTAGAATTTATTGATCGTATGAAATTATTGTGATGGACACATACATGGTTGTAAGACCATAAAAGCTGAGCTTTATCAAGGTCAGCACTCAAAAGCTCAGGAAGAGTAAACACAAGGATGCTGTAGCGAAATAAAACAACACCCAGTTCCACTAGAAATATACTGTTTGCTTAACCAAATCCATGAACCAGGCACTCAGACATTAAAATATGAGGGGAAAAAACTCAGATTTAATTCTTCATGATGGACAATGCATTATCTGACTTCGTTAGATCCCATTTCAGAGAGCAATTCACTGTTAATGCAGTTTGGCAGCAAAACATCAGTCATACTGGGTCAATATTGAGTCGCTTGATCTCACATGACCCTTTTGTTTCTGAAAACACAAAAGTACAGAATGCTGGCATATTATTCTTTGCAGTCCATGTAAATATGAATGTTAGTTATTCAGTGTTATGTCAAAATACCATTGTATTGTCATCTTATGGTTACAGATTATCGGTCACAATTGACGCAGAATTATAACTTCAGGGTATTTTATATAGTTTGAGCGTAATCTAGAATTTGTTGACTTTGATATGTTTTGTATTTACCCGCCATCATGATCTGTCACAGTATAGTTTGTATGCATGAGCTGTACTGTGATTTGATGTGCTGTCTTGTGCATCAGAAGGGTTTGTTCACCGTTCAATCTCTTGCTCAGTTATTTCAGAGGTGCTTAATGAAGGTTCTGCACATTGACCTGTGGAAGTGCTACCTCTCATATGTCCGGGAAACCAAAGGAAAACTGCCCAGCTATAAGTATGTGACATGATTGTATTTCCATGGCTTTAAAGTAGCGATCAACTGCCTTTTTCAATGCCTAATGGCCATATCCACAATTCAAAATCTAATTAAATATAAAACGGATAGTTCTGGTCCTTGATTTAAATCTAGAAATAATTAGTTTTAGATTATAAAAATAAAATGTTATGTAAATAAGCAATTTTTCAGATTCTGCCTTATTTCTAGTTGATTAATCAAATTGAACAATGACCGTGCCAATTGTCAGGTCCAGTTGTCAGCTTCCATTTAAGCACAAGATGCTCTTTGAAAAATCCTCAAATATTGTTTTCCATTAAAGTAAAAGAGGAACATACCAAATTCCAAATTTTATTTACTATAGAATGCATTTTATTTTCTCAGTCTTCTGGACCTATTGCATATAATACTATTTAATTATTGCAAATAAGACCAAATTACTGAAATTAAATGAACAATTGCTTTTACAGGAAATTGTGCATTATTGGCTAATGTTCGGTCTATCTCTAAACAGACCTCACATTTTAAAAGATGATTGTGAATTTTTCTCACAATTTACGAGTTAACATGTCAAAATATGACTTTTTCCCTCCGAATAAAGTAAATAAAAGTCGAAATAAAGTCAGAATTGCAAGTTTATATCTACGCAATTTTATATTACTCAAAATACAGACCTTTTCTCTTATAAACTCTCAATTGCGTGATATAAACTCTCAATTGTGATATAAACTCTCAATTGCGTGATATAAACTCTCAATTGCGTGATATAAACTCTCAATTGCGTGATATAAACTCTCAATTGCGTGATATAAACTCTCAATTGCGTGATATAAACTCTCAATTTCGTGATATAAACTCTCAATTGCGTGATATAAACTCACAATTTGTGAGGTATAAACTCACAAGTGTGTGACATAAACTCACAAGTGTGTGATATAAACTCACAATTTGCGTGATAAACTCACAATTGCGTGATATAAACTTACAAGTGCGTGATATAAACTCACAATTGCGTGATATAAACTCAATTGCGTGATATAAACTCAATTGCGTGATATAAACTCACAAGTGCGTGATATAAACTCACAATTGCATGATATAAACTCACAAGTGCGTGATATAAACTCACAATTGCGTGATATAAACTCAATTGCGTGATATAAACTCTCAATTGCGTGATATAAACTCTCAATTGCGTGATATAAACTCTCAATTGCGTGATATAAACTCTCAATTGCGTAATATAAATTCTCAATTGCGTGATATAAACTCAATTGCGTGATATAAACTCTCAATTGCGTGATATAAACTCACAATTTGTGAGGTATAAACTCACAAGTGTGTGACAAACTCACAAGTGTGTGATATAAACTCACAATTTGCGTGATAAACTCACAATTGTGTGATATAAACTTACAAGTGCGTGATATAAACTTACAAGTGCGTGATATAAACTCACAATTGGGTGTTATAAACTCACAAGTGCGTGATATAAACTCACAAGTGCGTGATATAAACTCACAAGTGCGTGATATAAACTCTCAATTGCGTGATATAAACTCAATTGCGTGATATAAACTCAATTTTGTGATATAAACTCTCAATTGCGTGATATAAACTCACAAGTGCGTGATATAAACTTACAATTTGCGTGATATAAACTCACAATTGTGTGATATAAACTCACAATTGCGTGATATAAACTCACAATTTGTGAGGTATAAACTCAATTGCGTGATAAACTCTCAATTGCGTGATATAAACTCACAAGTGTGTGACAAACTCACAAGTGTGTGATATAAACTCACAATTTGCGTGATAAACTCACAATTGTGTGATATAAACTTACAAGTGCGTGATATAAACTCACAATTGGGTGTTATAAACTCACAAGTGCGTGATATAAACTCACAAGTGCGTGATATAAACTCACAAGTGCGTGATATAAACTCACAAGTGCGTGATATATAAACTCACGCGCGTGATATAAACTCACAAGTGCGTGATATAAACTCACAAGCGTGATATAAACTCACAAGTGCGTGATATAAACTCACAAGTGCGTGATATAAACTCACAAGTGCGTGATATAAACTCACAAGTGCGTGATATAAACTCACAAGTGCGTGATATAAACTCACAAGTGCGTGATATAAACTCACAAGTGCGTGATATAAACTCACAAGTGCGTGATATAAACTCTCAATTGTGTGATATAAACTCTCAATTGTGTGATATAAACTCAATTGTGTGATATAAACTCTCAATTGCGTGATATAAACTCACAAGTGCGTGATATAAACTTACAATTTGCGTGATATAAACTCACAATTGTGTGATATAAACTCACAATTGCGTGATATAAACTCTCAATTGCGTGATATAAACTCACAAGTGCGTGATAAACTCACAATTGCGTGATATAAACTCTCAATTGCGTGATATAAACTCACAAGTGCGTGATAAACTAACAATTGCATGATATAAACTCACAAGTGCGTGATATAAACTCACAATTTGTGTGATAAACTCACAATTGCGTGATATAAACTCAATTGCGTGATAAACTCACAATTTGCGTGATATAAATTCACAATTTGTGAGGTATAAACTCACAAGTGTGTGACAAACTCACAAGTGTGTGATATAAACTCTCAATTGCGTGATATAAACTCTCAATTGCGTGATATAAACTCAATTGCGTGATATAAACTCTCAATTGCGTGATATAAACTCTCAATTGCGTGATATAAACTCTCAATTACGTGATATAAACTCAATTGCGTGATATAAACTCAATTGCGTGATATAAACTCTCAATTGCGTGATATAAACTCTCAATTTGTGAGGTATAAACTCACAATTGCGTGATATAAACTCAATTGCGTGAAATAAACTCACAAGTGCGTGATATAAACTTACAATTTGCGTGATATAAACTCACAATTGCGTGATATAAACTCTCAATTGCGTGATATAAACTCTCAATTGCGTGATATAAACTCAATTGCGTGATATAAACTCAATTGCGTGATATAAACTCTCAATTGCGTGATATAAACTCAATTGCGTGATATAAACTCTCAATTGCGTGATATAAACTCTCAATTGCGTGATATAAACTCTCAATTACGTGATATAAACTCAATTGCGTGATATAAACTCAATTGCGTGATATAAACTCAATTGCGTGATATAAACTCTCAATTGCGTGATATAAACTCTCAATTGCGTGATATAAACTCACAATTGCGTGATATAAACTCAATTGCGTGAAATAAACTCACAAGTGCGTGATATAAACTTACAATTTGCGTGATATAAACTCACAATTGCGTGATATAAACTCTCAATTGCGTGATATAAACTCTCAATTGCGTGATATAAACTCTCAATTGCGTGATATAAACTCAATTGCGTGATATAAACTCTCAATTGCGTGATATAAACTCAATTGCGTGATAAAAACTCTCAATTGCGTGATATAAACTCACAAGTGCGTGATAAACTCACAATTGCGTGATATAAACTCAATTGCGTGATATAAACTCAATTGCGTGATATAAACTCAATTGCGTGATATAAACTCTCAATTGCGTGATATAAACTCAATTGCGTGATATAAACTCTCAATTGCGTGATATAAACTCAATTGCTTGATATAAACTCAATTGCGTGATATAAACTCACAATTGCGTGATATAAACTCACAATTGCGTGATATAAACTCACAATTGCGTGATATAAACTCTCAATTGCGTGATATAAACTCTCAATTGCGTGATATAAACTCAATTGCGTGATATAAACTCAATTGCGTGATATAAACTCAATTGCGTGATATAAACTCAATTGCGTGATATAAACTCACAATTTGTGAGGTATAAACTCACAATTTGTGAGGTATAAACTCACAAGTGTGTGATATAAACTCACAAGTGTGTGATATAAACTCTCAATTGCGTGATATAAACTCTCAATTGCGTGATATAAACTCACAATTTGTGAGGAATAAACTCTCAATTGCGTGATATAAACTCACAAATGCGTGATATTAACTAACAATTGCATGATATAAACTCACAAGTGTGTGATATAAACTCTCAATTCCGTGATATAAACTCACAATTCCGTGATATAAACTCACAAGTGTGTGATATAAACTCACAAGTGTGTGATATAAACTCTCAATTGCGTGATATAAACTCTCAATTGCGTGATATAAACTCACAATTTGTGAGGAATAAACTCTCAATTGCGTGATATAAACTCACAAATGCGTGATATTAACTAACGATTGCATGATATAAACTCACAAGTGTGTGATATAAACTCTCAATTCCGTGATATAAACTCACAATTCCGTGATATAAACTCACAATTGCGTGATATAAACTAACAATTGCATGATATAAACTCACAAGTGCGTGATATATACTCACAATTTGTGTGATAAACTCACAATTGCGTGATATAAACTCAATTGCGTGATAAACTCACAATTTGCGTGATATAAACTCAATTGCGTGATAAACTCACAATTTGCGTGATATAAACTCACAATTGCATGATATAAACTCACAATTTGCGTGATATAAACTCTCAATTGCGTGATATAAACTCTCAATTGCGTGATATAAACTCACAATTTGTGAGGTATAAACTCAATTGCATGATAAACTCTCAATTGCGTGATATAAACTCACAAGTGCGTGATAAACTCACAATTGCGTGATATAAACTAACAATTGCATGATATAAACTCACAAGTGTGTGATATAAACTCTCAATTGCGTGATATAAACTCTCAATTGCGTGATATAAACTCAATTGCGTGATATAAACTCAATTGCGTGATATAAACTCTCAATTGCGTGATATAAACTCAATTGCGTGATATAAACTCTCAATTGCGTGATATAAACTCTCAATTGCGTGATATAAACTCTCAATTACGTGATATAAACTCAATTGCGTGATATAAACTCAATTGCGTGATATAAACTCAATTGCGTGATATAAACTCTCAATTGCGTGATATAAACTCTCAATTGCGTGATATAAACTCTCAATTTGTGAGGTATAAACTCACAATTGCGTGATATAAACTCAATTGCGTGAAATAAACTCACAAGTGCGTGATATAAACTTACAATTTGCGTGATATAAACTCACAATTGCGTGATATAAACTCTCAATTGCGTGATATAAACTCTCAATTGCGTGATATAAACTCAATTGCGTGATATAAACTCAATTGCGTGATATAAACTCAATTGCGTGATATAAACTCTCAATTGCGTGATATAAACTCAATTGCGTGATATAAACTCTCAATTGCGTGATATAAACTCAATTATGATAAAAACTCTCAATTGCGTGATATAAACTCACAAGTGCGTGATAAACTCACAAGTGCGTGATATAAACTCAATTGCGTGATATAAACTCAATTGCGTGATATAAACTCAATTGCGTGATATAAACTCAATTGCGTGATATAAACTCAATTGCGTGATATAAACTCTCAATTGCGTGATATAAACTCAATTGCTTGATATAAACTCAATTGCGTGATATAAACTCACAATTGCGTGATATAAACTCACAATTGCGTGATATAAACTCACAATTGCGTGATATAAACTCACAATTGCGTGATATAAACTCACAATTGCGTGATATAAACTCAATTGCATGATATAAACTCACAAGTGCGAGTTATAAAAGTCGCAAGTACCAGAAACAAGCTTCCATACTTTTTAGTGCATTGTGAGTTGTATATTTTTTTGTTGCATATTAAGGAAGCGACTTTAAATGTGCTGTTTTTTTGACAGGGAAAAGATGGCACAAGCTTATGATTTTGCTTTGGATAAGATTGGGATGGAGATTATGTCTTATCAGGTGAGGTTTTGTCAGTCCTTATGAATTCAGATTTGTCCTATGGCATCATAAACATTTACTTAACTCTTCTCTTAGATTTGGGTGGATTACATCAACTTCCTCAAAGGAGTGTAAGTACTTTGTGTTCTCAACTCATTTAACGGTCATTTGGTCAAAACGTTGATAATTGGAGGAAAGGCATTTGACGAGATCTCTGTACGTGTCACATCTAGGGAGGCCGTGGGGTCGTATGCTGAGAATCAGCGGATCACAGCCGTCAGACGCGTGTACCAGAGGGGCTGCGTCAACCCCATGATTAACATCGAGCAGCTCTGGAGGGACTACAGCAAATATGAAGAGGTGAGTGAGTACATGGATGCGGTGTTCTGATTGAGGGCGCTGTTTTGGAGCATGGCAATAATTTGGGTTAGGGTTATGAGAAACTTCTCTTATGCATCGAATAGGAATTTTTTATGTTTAATTAGTTGTAATAAGGGGTGTTGGGGTATGAGCACCAGGGAAATACAGCTGTGCCCCAATAAAATATTACTGATAAACACTTGTCTAACGATGGAGATTATCAAATCCAACCATATGTATAATCATGTTTCACTGATAGTATTGTAGCAATCATGTTGTGAGTTTCCATCAGCTGTTTTGAGTCAGAATGACTTGCAAATGCATCGCTATTGATCTAATCGGTCATATAGGTTTGCTAAAGGTCTGAAAAAGTTTGCATCGGTTTCTCACACTGTAATGGGATACTTTATGTCAGAAAACAAAAAGTGCTGGATGAGGTGATATTGACCTACAATCCATTCTATGAAAAGAGGAAAAAACTCTCAAATGTTTTCTATAGTTTGTCCACAATGAAGCAGTTCTTTATTGCGATTGGTGCTTGTGAATTAGCAACACACAGTTTATATCCATATATCCAAAACTATTAAAACAAAAAAAGTACCAAAAAATTAGGGCAATTTAATGGTGTGCCTGTGTCTCAGTACAGAAATGCTAGAAATGTTTTTGGTTATCATTTTTGTTTGTCATAAATTGCTTTTCTTCCATTATAAAGGGCATAAATGTGCACTTGGCCAAAAAGATGATTGAAGACCGGAGCAGAGACTACATGAACGCCAGGAGAGTCGCCAAGGTGAGTTCAGCACAGGTTGAAGTGTGGAATGGGATAAAGCAACAGGGTTTTTGTTAAAGACCTGTCATTATTTTGATCCTCAAATTTCACAAAAACACTACTCCTATACCCATAATTAAACACATACTAGCCATGAATAAAATTCACCATAAATAACAAAACATTTGTAGATATCTCACACTTTCCCATCTGAATCTGTTCTCCATGACTGAGAACCCCAGTAGCAATTCACAAGAAGTAATCTTAGGCTACATCTCCACTAACATTAAAATGGCATTTTTGTTTCAAAACACTTTCACCCACACAAGTGTTTAAGCATTTTCCCAAAGTTTCTCATCAAAGTAAATCATCTTACTGCGTATGCGTAAAAATAAAAGTTCACAGAGATGATACTGAAAGACCACACATAATTAAGTTCTCACACTATTAATCAGGCACAATCACTTTAATGACAAAATATCTCACCGCTTACTGGTGTGTTCGAGGTTTCACTCAATCTCCAATCATTGAATGGTCTAACACAATTAGCCTTTCGTGCCTGGCACGTCTATTACAGTATGTATACGCCGGTGTCAGACATTCCCAAGGAGATAATTAGTAATATAGCAGGAACATATAAACATATCTATCGGTACAATATGCGTCACATGACTAAACTTGCATCACCATTTTTATTGAATTTCTTGTCTTTTTTCTATTCAATTTAACATACAGTTCGAGAGCAAAAATTATTATATTTTGGTTACAAAAATAGTTAATAGCAAAACTCTGCAGTCCGAGTAAATCTTTTTTGTGTGCAGTTTTCATCATGCACACACACATTTCTCTCTGTTCTGCTGTCATTGTTAGCAACTCTAAAACCTTTGCTTGCGAGTTGAAAAGTTTTGAATTCAAGGGAAGCTGCACTTCAGTGGCCGGGATAACTTAAGCTCCAGAATGATAGGCCTGTTTCCATTGGTCGCTCTCCCTTGATGCAATAATTTCGCCGTGCCCACTTTTTAACACTTCACATTACAATGCAAATGCCGTTTTCAAATGTATCTACCTGGGAGTTTTTTTTTTCACAGGACAAAAACGCAGTCTCAAAGAAAAGGATGTGTTTTTAAATGTATCCAGATTAGTGTAGACATAGCCTTATTTTATCTGATACTGAAAACTCTTTTTTTTTTTTTTTTAAGTCAATAAAACTTTAGATTTCTCCTTGTCACTTACTGTATGCTGATGGTGTGATTTTAATATCTTTTTCAGGAGTATGAGACTGTAATGAAGGGTTTGGACCGGAACGCCCCCTCAGTGCCGCCCCAGAACTCCCCACAGGAGGCCCAGCAGGTGGAGATGTGGAAGAAATACATCCAATGGGAGAAGAGCAACCCACTGCGTACCGAAGATCAGACTCTCATCACCAAGAGAGGTAAATTCATAAATAATGAGCAGCGGCTTCTGTCAATAGATCAACTGCTGTTTCAATCCTGTCAAGCATGACTGTAGTCAGTGTTTTTTACAGTATACATTGTTTCAAAGCAGCTGTACAGAAAATCATGTTGTTTATATCCTAATATATTCATGCCTTTAGCAGATTAAAGCTGGACAATAATATAGTTTACATTTTGAGATTATACAAACAATCAAGCAGTTGAGATTTGCTATATAGTATACAGTATATCGCCCTATGTGAGTATACAGTATTTAGTTGGACACTTAATACATCGAATTTAATATAAAGAGCTGGCTGATAATAGTTTACATTTACAACAAAATAAATATCAGACATTTGAGATTTGCTATATGTTATATATATCGCTTTATGTGAGTGTACTGTATGTATGTGGATAAAATTGCATATAATATACATTAGTGGCCAAAATGATGTCCGGCCTTCATTCTTTACCCTTTTCAAATATTATTAATTTGTTAAAGATGTTATAAGCATATTGCATACTTGTGCTTGGAGTCAGTTGTTTTATTTGTGTGAACAATGAAAAATATCAAGTTGTGCAGACATGATTTTTGGCATGGCTGTCACACAAAAAAATTGTTAAATTATACGTATATAAACTGATAAACAGATATAAATGTACTGAATTGCAAAATTCAGTCTAAAATCTTCTCAGGTAGAATTTAGTCACATTGTGGATACTGGAGGACAGTGTCTGATGTTCTCTGGTGTTAAATCAGGCCTTTTTTGTATCTAACTATATTATGTCACTTGCAGTGATGTTCGCCTATGAGCAATGCCTTTTGGTACTCGGGCATCACCCTGACATCTGGTACGAAGCGGCCCAGTACCTGGAACAATCCAGCAAACTGCTGGCAGAAAAAGGGGTTGGTTTGCACATCAGTTTATTTAAAACACTGTTTTACTGCCAGTGCTTGAATTTGAAATGACTTCTCTTTGGTTGTATTCGGTGTCATATTAACATGCAATTGATGCACATTTTCATGATCTCTTTTTTTCACTCATGATCTCCTCATTCAGGACATGAACAATGCCAAGCTGTTCAGTGATGAGGCAGCTAACATCTACGAGCGTGCCATAGGAACTCTGCTCAAGAAGAACATGCTGCTGTATTTCTCTTTTGCAGACTATGAGGAGGTAAGACCTCTCAAACTGATAGGAGTACCTGAGCTGTTGAACCTTTAAAAAGCCATATTATACACTTTTTATGCCTACTGTTGATAGTCAAGGTCCCTTGCAGCAAAAAGAGTCAGAATTTAGTTTTATGATAATTTTCCAGCCATTTTCTCTTGTCTCACTTTGACAATTGAACAGGCTGTTTTGCAACTGTACCTTTAAGACTTTCTATATGTAAATGAGCTCTCTTCTGATTGCATTTATTTATAATATCGATAATGTATCACTCAAGATGGGCAAGCTTTTAGTATGAATATGCCATATGTTAAAGGGGTCCTATTAAGTTCCAAAGCACAAAGTCTCTCCAAAGTGAGTTATTCTGTATATCAGTGCACACTGTTTCTGAACTCCCTGAAACGCCTTCATTGTAGAGTTTTTGTACGGGTCACAATATTCCTCGTTAAAAAAATTCCTGCCTGAGGCATACGCAAAAAATGGGTGAGGCCTGGTTGAGTTGCATTAGTAGTGTGTTGAAACTTGCGGTTATGGTAAGGGCGTGAAATTTCCAAATCATACTCGAAGCGGTTGGCCAATCACAACACACTGATCCAGTCGGCCATTCAGAGCTCATTGTGCTTTTTGGAAGGAGGGAATTCATAGAGACAGGAACTAAACCGAAAGTATGAAGATTGAAATGGATCATTCTAAGGTCATAAAAACATAACGGTACATTATGTAAGGTCTTTATACACCACAGAAAACATGGTTATGTATATTATTTTGCATTTCTGTCAGTAGATCCTCATAAATATTACACACTGCACCTTTAATGTGGAGGGAGCTTAAAGGCTCAATATGTAAAATGTTTGGATTAAAGTATCCAAAAACCACTAGAACAGTGTTATATATTTTTTGTCTTGTGTACTTACATTATCCCAAATGTTTCCAAGAATGTTTAAATCCAGAGAAATCAGCAATTTTAACCAGGACACGGACCAAACCCGTGCAACTTGCATTGACAGATCTTAAAATTTAAAAAGATGCACAAGTAATGTTTTTTTCTAAGGCACGTTTATTGAAGCTACTTAAATGTCCTCATAGAACTAAGGCCCAATTCTGGCTTAATCTAAACCCTGTCTGTGAAACCAGGCCTTTATTTCAAAGGTGCAAGGAAAATCCTGTCCCCTGTAATCTTACAATTCAACATTTAAGCATTCATAGTATTGATCTGTGCTTGATTCACAGAGTCGCATGAAGCACGAGAAGGTTCATAGTATATACAACCGTCTCCTGGCCATAGAAGATATCGACCCTACTTTGGTAAGTCCAACTCTCTTTGGAAACAAATGCCAAGGAATGTCATGGAAAAAATCTGCTGTAGATTAAAATCTGCTCACAGCAACCCATTGCGTGTGTCTGATTGCTCTTACTAATCATATCTGGGAAATGTATCATTCACAAAAATGTGGGATGCCTGAAATATAACATTGCATAGTCATGAATGAATGAGTTATAACATGTTTGTTGTGCTGTCCCTGCTAATAGAGACTGACCCTTTGATGTTTTTGAATCGTTCAGGTCTATATACAGTACATGAAATTCGCCAGAAGAGCTGAAGGCATTAAGTCTGGCCGCTCCATCTTTAAGAAGGCCAGAGAGGATCCTCGCACACGGCATCATGTGTACGTCACTGCTGCGCTGATGGAATACTACTGCAGCAAGGTAACATCAACACTACAGGTCAAAGGTTTGGTGCCGGTAACACTTTAAAAATGTTTTTGAAAAAAAGTCTTTAGAGACAGTTATACAGCGACATATTACTTTTAATAGTAAGAACTGTTTTATATTTAAATCAATTTTAAAGGAACACGCTGATTTTTTGTGACTTATTCACCGTATCCCCCAGAGTTCGATAAGTCCATGCATACCATTTCACAGGCGCTGCGTAATATCATTGCACCGCTTCACCCATGGTACGGCAGCAAAGTTCCCTGATTATTACGCAGGAATGAGAGTGTAGTTCCTAGCCATATCGGTCTAGAAACGTGCAACTTTTAATTTTCCGTCCGTCTTAGTACACGATGTAACTATACACATCACAACATGTAAATAGGGAAATGTTGCGTTATTTTGTCTCTTATTGAGCAGTAGGCCATAGATGGAGCCGTTTACCTCCAGTCTTTGTGCTAAGCTAGGCTAGCGGTGGGTGCGTCAGACAGTTTCAGGACGCACAGAGATAAGAATGGTGTGCATGGACTTATCTAACTCTGGGGGATACGGTGAATAAGTCCTAAAAAGTCGGCATGTTCCTTTAAAATGTCAAAGCTAAATTTTTAGCATCATTATTCCAGAAATCATTCTAATATGTTGATTTGCTGCTTAAGAAACTATATAATATTATTAATACATCATAATAGTATTTATTATCAATGTTGGAAACAGTTGCGCTGTTTTATATTTTTGTGGAAATTCTGATATATTTTTAAGGATTCTTTGAATAGATCAAAAGAACAGCATTTTAAATGGAAATCTTTTGTAATATGAATGCTAAATGTATTTTACTGTTACTTTTGATTAATGCATCCTTGCTGAATATAAGTATACATTTCTTTGACAAAAAACTGTATTTATGAAATGCATATATTTTGCGGTCAGTGACGACATTAAATAACCTTAACAGTATTCATGTTGTGAATTTGTTTTTTTTGTTGCTGTTCGATATCATGACTGAAATGTCGGGTGGTGTATATTTGAAATGCATGTTTTGAGGTCAATGACAACATTGAATACTATTAACAACATTCATGTTGTTAATTTTTTAAAAGGATTATACCTTTTTTTTTAAATGTTTTTTATGACTGAAAATGTCAGGTGGTATAACCAAGTAAAAACACAAGTAATTTTCCTTTTTTATGGTTTTCTTGTTACTTGACGACGAGAGCATCCTGAATGTTTGTTACCACCCCACTGAAATTCAAGGAAGACTGATGAAATATTAGTAATATTTTAACAGTGTCTATTCTTTTAAAGACAAAAATAAGCCAAACTAATGTCATTTTTATTCTTTTTTTTAATTCATTTGTTTTTAAAGTTGTACCTGTTTAATCAGGGTAATTGCTGATTAAAAATTACCCTTTTTTAAATAAGACCTTCACATTTGTTACACCACCTGTATTTTATTTTACATATTGCCCCTCAAACATCATAGTGACTTCATTCAGAAATTGCCTTTTAATTAAATGTATATCCAGACGCCAAACCAACTATCTGAATGTTCCTTTACCGACAGGACAAATCTGTGGCCTTTAAGATATTTGAGCTTGGACTGAAGAAATACGGTGACATTCCTGAGTACATTTTGGCGTACATTGATTACCTCTCTCACCTAAACGGTAAGAATGTACATCGTGAATTCACACAATCAGTGCAATTTATTAAGCCTGTACTGCTTGTAATGTCACATTTCGGACGATCTGTATCATGTTAGGTGAAACGCTAGTTAAAACCATTTCAGCTAAAGCATTGTGAGAGTGCATATCATTGACACATCCTCGAGATGGCTGTTTATTTACACACACACACACACAGGATGATATCTGACTCAGGAGTGCTTATCAGACCAAACAATCCATCCGCCTGCTTTATGAAGTAGATAGCTGGGAGACAGTGTTTGCCTTGCAGTAAACATTGGTCGTGTTTATCTTGTTGCTAGGCTTTTACCAAAAAAAAAAGAGAAGTAAAATGCCTGGCCAGGAATGAGTTTTCAAATATGACTGAATTATTGAGCTGTTTGCCCTTCCCTCCATCACAGAGGACAACAACACCAGAGTCCTGTTTGAGAGAGTCCTGACGTCCGGCAGTCTTTCCCCTGAGAAATCTGGGTTAGTGGGATTTTATTGATCTTTTATTTCACGCAAATATACAAGCTGTTTCTTTTAATTTGCCTAAACATTACTAAATATCTTCTGGGCTTTACACAATGGTTAAAGTCTGTGCTATTTTAACGCTGAATTTATATGATCAGGGCTTGACATTAATACCCACCAATCTGCCAAATGTGAGAGTCGACACGCAAACCCGCCTCCCCACACTCACTCTATTGTTGGTGTTACTGGGCTTGAATTTTGTTGTGGGTTTGAGCGTATTGCGCATCGGATTTTGTGCTCACACGCAAAGTGTACACACATAAAGCTGCCTCTAAGTACAAAATTGAGTTCTTTTTAGCTGCTTATTGCACTTAAACAGTCAAATACACATAAAATAATGTCAAAATGTCAGTCTTGGCGAATATTCACCTAATATACCTATTACCAAATGAGATATTAAAAAATATCTATATGGCAGTTTTCCCCATCGTATCAATGTCAAAATTGTAGCCAGTGAAAATGCTGAGAGGTTAGTAACTTTTGAAAACCACTAGCTGTGGCTGGTGAGCAAAAAAGTTAATCTCAAGCCATCTCAATAATCATTATTAACATTTAATGTTTGCGCTAGCTGCGTTTACATGCAACCAAATCATCTTTTGGTAATCGGATTGATAGCTCAAACGGATTGAAAAGTCTTCATGTAAATACCTCGATCCAAAGGAAATTACGATTGGATTGGAAGGGGTTGTGTTGATCTGTAATAATTGGATTAATAAAATAAGATAAATCTATTAAATCTCAGTCGGATTAAAAAATATGCCATATGATGCAGATGTTTATATACAGTTTATGTCTTACAAACCATGGGTGTGTTTTTCTTTACATTTTTGAATTGACTGAATATTCTGTAGCTAAACAATCTCTTCTGGTGTGTGTGTGTGTGTATGTATATGTATTTATATTTATTATATATATATATATAAAATAAAAGTCATCAAGGCAGAAGCAGCAATTATGCTTACATGTTTACATGTGGTTTTGTGTAACAGGGAAATCTGGGCGCGTTTCTTGGCCTTTGAGAGCAACATCGGGGACTTGGCCAGTATCCTGAAGGTGGAGCGACGGCGTTTCATGGCCTTTAAAGATGAATATGAGGGAAAGGAGACGGCTCTACTGGTGGACCGATACAAATTCATGGATTTGTATCCCTGCTCCCCCAGTGAGCTGAAAGCCCTTGGTTACAAGGTACGATAGGAGATGTAATCATTTTTAATTCTCAGATTCACTGTCATTGTAAAGGCCCTGATATACCCACGGAAAAGTTATTTTTGTTCTTCGTTTAAAAGTTTGAAATGCCTATTCAGCAGTGTACAGTTAGTGAATGACGACGTTTAGATGAATACGTAAATGTGTTGCATGCGTTCCTCTTAATAACTATAAACACATTGCAAAATTACAACGGTGAGAAAATGGCAGTTAAGAAAGCATCTGATCATAGCGATGTGGATTTTTGCACCAGCTCTGGAGTTGGGTAACGCCATGTTTATTTATATAGCACTTGAACAGAAGAATTGAACAGATTTCCATGTCAAAGAGGCCGAGCCCCAAAGCATGCCTGTTACATAATCGCCACAGACCAAAGGTAGTTTGAAGGTGTTTACCAGCCATAGCAAACATTTCCGGAAAGTTTACTTTGGCAAGCTGTTTTATACTACAGAAACGCCAAGCGAACTTCATTTTGGCCAGATTATGATCAAAATGACATCACACCACTTTGTTCTTTGGTTTTTAAGTATATCTGGGCCTTTAAAGGGGTCATCGAATGCCCAATTTGCCCAAATATGCTAATCTGTCAGTGGTTGTGGGGGCGCGGAGCATGAGCAATATGATACAATCATATTGCTCAGAATATTAAAACAGCTTGATTTATTGAGTGTTTAGGCTTTTTGAATGAATGGATTTCTTATTTTAGGGTGGTTGTGTCCACACACTGCAAAGACACATTTATATGCAAACACCATATAAAAGTGAATTTTGCATCCAATGACCCCTTTAATACATCACTAACTTATGGTGCAACAATCATCTAAACCTTCTCCGTCATCTTGATTGGCAGGACGTGTCTCGTGCCAAAAACGCACTGATCCAGGAGGCGGTGGTCACTCCTTCTACTCCTGCGCAAAAAGACGAGGCTGACCGCAAACCTGAGTACCCCAAACCTGACACCAGCCAGATGGTTCCTTTCCAGCCGCGTCATCTAGCACGTGAGTATGACTCCATCAACACCTCACATACTTTTGACATTAAACCTGAGGCTGCATACTTTGTGTCTCCTTGGTCTAAATCATGTCAATAAAGCATTGTACAGTTGCATACAGTTGTACTCTGAGGTCTTGTTGTGAATTTCTAAGTTTGGTGGTGTCCTCCTGACAGCCCCTGGACTACATCCTGTTCCTGGAGGAGTGTTTCCTGTCCCTCCCACTGCTGTCATCCTCATGAAGCTGCTGCCTCCTCCCAGCTGTTTTACAGTCAGTTCAACACCTCATTTTCTCTTAACTGCTTTAATTAGACCAAACAGTAGCATGACTGTCCGTTAGAGTATACTCAAGTTATTTAACCAAACACTTGTAATTGTATTGTCTGTGTGTGTGTGTGTGTGTGTGTGTTTTTGCTTTCAGGGTCCCTTTGTTCAGGTGGATGACCTGATGGATTCTCTCAGAAGATGTGTATTGCCAGAGAGTAAGTATCACAGAATATCATTACAATCATCTCACCGGTCAATGGTGTGTCTTAAAACATACTCATTACAGTGATACAGTGCTGGTCTTTGGTAATACTTTATTTTACAGTGTCCTTGTTGTACATGTACATACTATAGTAAAAACAGTAAATTATGCATATTTACAAGCAACTAACTCTAAACCAAAACCTAGCCCTATAGTAAGTACATATTACGTGATTGTGTCTGCTGTCCTGTATGAGGTGTAAACATTTTTTCAATTGGAAGTATATACTACTATAAATTTTACCAACCCCAAACTTTTTAAACAGTAGAGTATACTTATTGAAGTGAAAAATTACCGTAAAGCTATAATATAATTAAAAGCATTTTTGGTAATGTCATGATGCAAAACATGTTTTGGGGTGAAATATGACACGTGTATGTTCTTGAGAGGTTTTATGACATTCACACAGGCACATTTTTATGTTTTTGTACTGTATTTTTGCGTTATGGTAATGAGAATGGAGTGGCTTAGTTGTCACACGATTGATAAATGTAAAATGGTGTTATTCTCATTATTTTTGATAGATTTTTTTATGTTTGACTGCATAATTGTATGTTTGTATGTATGTATGTGTATATAGTATATTCATACGGTGGGGCAAAAAAGTATTTAGTCAGCCACCAATTGTTCTCCCACTTAAAAAGATGAGAGAGGCCTGTAATTTTCATCATAGGTACACTTCAACTATGAGACGGAATGAGAAAAAAAATCCAGAAAATCATTTTATCTGATTTTTAAAGAATTTATTTGCAAATTATGGTGGAAATTAAGTATTTGGTCACCTACAAAAGAAAGCAAGATTTCTGGCTCTCACAGACCTCTAACTTCTTCTTTAAGAGGCTCCTCTAGCCTCCACTTGTTACCTGTATTAATGGCACCTGTTTGAACTCGTTAACAGTATAAAAGACACCTGTCCTCAAACAGTCAAACTCCACTATGGCCAAGACCAAAGAGCTGTCAAAGGACACCAGAAACAAAATTGTAGACCTGCACCAGGCTGGGAAGACTGAATCTGCAATAGGGAAGCAGCTTGGTGTGAAGAAATCAACTGTGGGAGCAATTATTAGAAAATGGAAGACATAGAAGACCACTGATAATCTCCCTCGATCTGGGGCTCCAAATGATCACCAGAACAGTGAGCAAAACTCCCAGAACCACACAGGGGACCTAGTGAATGACCTGCAGAGAGCTGAGACCAAAGTAACAAAGGGCTACCATCAGTAACACACCGCCGCCAGGGACTCAAATCCTGCAGTGCCACATGTGTCCCCCTGCTTAAGCCAGTACATGTCCGGGCCCGTCTGAAGTTTGCTAGAGAGCATTTGGATGATCCAGAAGAGGATTGGGAGAATGAAACCAAAATATAACTTTTTGGTAAAAACTCAACTTGTCGTGTTTGGAGGTGAAAGAATGGTGAGAACACCATACCTACTGTGAAGCATGGGGGTGGAAACATCATGCTTTGGGGCTGTTTTTCTGCAAAGGGACCAGGACGACTGATCCGTGTAAAGGAAAGAATGAATGGGGCCATGTATCGTGAGATTTTGAGTAAAAACCTCCTTCCATCAACAAGGGCATTGAACATTGAAACGTGGCTGGGTCTGTCAGCATGACATGATCCAAAACACACCGCCTGGGCAACGAAGGCGTGGCTTCGTAAGAAGCATTTCAAGGTCCTGGAGTGGCCTAGCCAGTCTCCAGATCTCAACCCCATAGAAAATCTTTGGAGGGAGTTGAAAATCTGTGTTGCCAAGCGACAGCCCCAAAACATCACTGCTCTAGAGGAGATCTACATGGAGGAATGGGCCAAACTGTGTAAAAACCTTGTGGAGACTTACAGAAAACGTTTGATTTCTGTCATTGCCAACAAAGGGTATATAACAAAGTATTGAGATGAACTTTTGTTATTGACCAAATACTTATTTTCCATCATAATTTGCAAATAAATTCTTTAAAAATCAGACAATGTGATTTTTCTCGTTCTTTCTCTCATAGTTGAAGTGTACCTATGATAAAAATTAAATGCTTCTCTCATATTTTGAAGTGGATGAACTTGCACAATTGGTGGCTGACTAAATACTTTTTTCTCCCACTGTATATTTTTTGGCATTAATATAATGAGATGACATGCCTCAAATAATGTCATGATGCAAAACATGGTTTGTGGTGGAATATGCCACGTGCATGCTCTTGAAGTTTTATGAGATATTGTCAACTATAATGATTATGCACTAATTCCACAAACTCATTCTCTCTGTAGCTGTAGATGCTGCTGTAGAGTTGATCACTGGGAAACAGTTAGAGATGACCAGCGAAGGAAACGGGCCTGTGGAAAACCACGCTGTTGCAAACAAGTCCTTGAAAAGGCCTAACGCCGACTCAGACGAGGAGGAAGACAAAGGATCTATCGCCCCTCCCATCCACGACATCTATCGAGCGCGACAGCAGAAGAGGATCCGATGAGCTGACCCGAAAACACATAAACACGCGCACCTGAACATCACAAAGGACAATTGAACCCGAGCCCACCCGTGTGTCACAGCTCACTGAAGCCGTACAGACTCCAGCTTCCTCCCTGGTTTAATGTGTACCTGCACTCCTACAGCCAGTGGACGAGACCAAAACGTGTCCCTCAGTGTTGACTTGTGTTTCAGAGGGCTTTCAGACTCATCGCTAGAGATCACAAGTCCATCTCTTACCCGTCATCGCTGATCTCGTTTTGGTTCAGTGCTTTCAAAGTTTCTTTTTTAACAGTTTTATTTTTTAAAACTGGGTGGTTTATACTGTATAAAGTTTTTATTCTGATTTGCCTCATAGTTCTGAACTTGCCATGTGTAGTTGCTGGTGATGGAAGAGTTGAAACTCCTTTTGTAGTGAACTGATGATCACACACAACTTGCTTCCAATAAAACAAAATTATAAAAATTGTATGTGATGTGTGTTACTTTGCTGTTTATGAGTTTTAGCAGTGTGCCAAATATATCAGCCAGCTTTGAAACAAACTTCAGTGCATTTATGCTGCAACCACTAGGATGCACTATAGTGCAATAGATGTTCAGCTGTTTGTGCACTACTGTACAGGGAGTTAGTTTGAAGACAATTATAAGGGACCATTGTGAGACTCTCACAAAAACATCTCCAGGTCAGATTTAACCTCAAAATTAAAAGCCATTTCATTTGATGAATTATAACACTAGTTATGCTCTTGCACACTATGTACTCAACTGTGTAGTGTAACCTCTTAACCTCAAAGGCTGTTGTTATCGTGTCTTGAAAAGTGTAAAACTATCTCAAGACTGACTTGCACATGGATGTTCCCCTCACAATACAGACTTCAACATCTGTCTATAATTACCAACCCACCTATTTCCTGCCTTCATATTCTGAACACATGCAGATGTTTTTTTTCTTATAATCCACCATCATTAGTCTGATGGTTAACCATCAGCAGCTCATGATGTTTGATGCTATTGTTTCAAACCTGTCATACCACCAGTAAGTGTCCTTAGTTCACTGAGCAGCCAGTGCATGTTAGACACAGAGTTACAGTATCACATGCAGGAAGAATCACATTTCTCAGTTTTGGGGAACATTTTGAAAACACCAAGATTTTTAAACTAAATCTTGTTGCTGCTTCGCCTAATTTGCTCAGCGGGGCGTTTAAAGATGTATTGTTCCTTTTAGTGCTCATTCTGAACGGCATCTGTTACAAAGCCAAAAATTAAAATTCTGTCATAATTTACTAACCCTCATGTAGTTCCAAACCCGTAAGACGTTCATTCATTCATATTCAGAACACAAATGAAGATCTTTTTGATGAGATCTGAGAGCGTTCTGTTCCTCCATTGACAGCTACGCAACTACCACTTTGATGCTTCAAACTGTTAAAAAATTTAAAAATCGTCAAACTGAATAACTTTATATGAACAGATTGAATTTAGGCTTTAATTCACATATAAACATTCATCAGTGAATATAAACAGAAGCTCAACTGTACTTGATTGATATCTACGGTATAAGTTTATTGGTTCTTGCTGAAGCTTAAACGTGATGCGTAACACTAGAATGAACCTCATTGGTTCTTGCTGAAACTCAAATGTGATGCGTAACACAAGAATGAACCTCATTGGTTCTTGCAGACGCTCAAACAAGCTGCGTAACACGAGAATGAACCTCATTGGTTCTTGCTGACGCTCAAACGAGCTGCGTAACACGAGAATGAACCTCATTGGATCTCGCACATCAAGTGAACATGCTTGAGCTTCCGTTTACCTCAGCTGATGTGTGAGTTGATGAATGTTAATATGTGAATAAAAGCCTAAATTCAATCTGTTCATCATATAAAGCGATTAAGTCTTGTCACTAAACCGCTCAATTCATATGGATTAGTTTTATGATCTCTTTATGAACTTTTTGGAACGTAAAAGTGGTAGTTGCGTAGATGAACAAAAGTCTTATGGGTTTACATTGGGGTGAGTAAATTAAGACATAATTTTCATTTTTGGCTGAACTAACCATTTAAAGTCACCATGAAACCAAAATATTTGTTTCAATGGAATATTGTAGTTTATTATAAATTTGTGTTAATATTTTATTTGTGTATTATTTTCCTTTATGTCATGTGCCTCATAATCTTTAATCGAAATATCTTCCCCTCCCTCTTGCAGTGACTCTCTGATGACGTGTTTACTGGTGATAGGGCGGGGCAACCTGTCACTCACGGGAGAACCACAACCATCCAATCAATTCCCCATAGACAAAATCAAGTCCTATCCTACATTAACTCTCACCAGAGCCTGTGACCTTGATGAACTCGGAGCAGGTGAAATACAGAAAGAGGACCTTCAGGATAAAGGCTGTCTTTGATGTTGCCTGATTTCGTCTTTATATCTTAACAGTGCTGACAAAAAGATAGGACTCTTCCATTCTGTAGCCTATTTTGTATTCTGTAGACATAACACTTTGTCTGTCTGATTTATAGCAAGTTTAAGTTGTGATCTGTCGGCAGGCATAATAAGGGATAATATTGTTATCATTTTGATGAGGAAAAAGAAAATGTGTTAACTGTCCAACAAATCATTAATACAGACATAAGAGTAGTATTCATTTTTTTCTATAATATGTACATATTTACAACACACAAAATACTCTTTACATATTATACAATATTTGGAATATCATTTAAGATCCTATTAAATATAAACATTGGATATTCTGTTTCCAAAATATTGCACGAATATTTCAGGATGGCCTCTGTAGAACTGTCCGAGCAGACGGCGCTTCTCTTTCAAAGAGAGTTTAGTGTTCTCGTGAATTGTTTTTAGTAATGTCCAAAGCTCCTCTCTGGTCGTTTTCTGAACTGTTTCCATGTAATCTTTCCCAGTGAGACGGCGACAGTATGTTGTTCCTACAGGAGGAAAGATTTGACAGTTATTTTCTTAGGATCATGCATTGGCAGTGTTTAACTTACAAATACAGCTGGCAAACATCTACTAAGATTTCTGGTTAAAGTTTTTACCTTGATTACCAGGTAAATGAGTTTGTTTAATAAAATAACATGAAGCATGAAAAACTTAACATAAATCAATTTTTCAACATGTATTTCTATTTATTTTACCTGTGATGAGATCAGGATCTGTTCCTTTGATGATACTGGCCAATTTATCACTTACAAGGTTGTGCAATGTGACGGGAATCTATGGCAAAAGAGCAATCAAATTATTATTACAAACATTTTGAGGGTCCATGCTGTCAGTTTACTTCAGGCGCAGAATCACAATGACAACAAACATGAGGACAATTATGATTGTTATACATAAACTCTTACAAAAGTTTGGGGTCTGCAAACTTTTTTAGTGTTATTTGAAAGAAATCTGTTCTGCTCACCAAGACTGCATTTATTTGATTAAAAATACAGTAAAAACAGTAATATTGTGAAATATTTTTGCAATTTAAAATAGCTGTTTTATATTTGAATATATTATATGTAATTTATTCCAGTGATCAAAGCTGAATTTTCAGCATCATTACTCCAGCCATCAGTGTCACATGATCCTCCAGAAAGAAACTTTAACACAAAACTAGTGTATATTATACCATACTGGTTGTATTTAGTGTATTTATTTGGGGTTTTAGAGGTCCGTCTGAGCTGTGGCCTCACCTTGAAGAGGTCGTGGTGGTTGTCCATCATGAAAAGAACCAGAAGATCAACCTTCCCCTTGGCTAGTTTAGTTCCATACACAATGGCATTGGAGAACGCCCTCTTTACTGCCATTCTGTTCTCTATCTACAGAACAAAACAAACAAACAAACAGCTTGTTAATTGTCTGTTCGGATGTAGGAATGGTATTCATGTAGGTGTAAAAAATAGTTCAGTGTCTTTTCAACTAAGAAGGACAACTGCAAATCACTTTAGTTTCCATGTTTTTTAACAATGACACTTTTGTGTGATGTCAACATTGCCACACTGTGCACTAGTCTAATTTAGCAGCAAGCATGGTAGACAATCAACATCAATTCCAGTTGGGGCCTTTTTCCCACATTTTATTTCTTTTTAATTACCACATCTCCAAACACATACTCCAGCTATGATGCTCATATCATTCTGAAATTAAATGTGCTCATCAACCATAATCATACACCGGCACTTCATATCCTCTATTATCGGTTTTATAAAATAATTGAGTTACATCAGCATAGCAACATACAGCCTAGGGGTGGGCGATATGACCAAAACCACCATATGACTCGCATAATAACGATATAAATCATCATATAGTTATTTTTGAGATCACAATTTTTGATACTACTGAAATTTCATAATTCTTGACACCAATTTCAATATCAGAAAAAAAGACAAGTAAATAGTCAGTGATAAAATAAGAAAAACTACAATAGAATAAAGACAAATGAAATAGGCCTACCTGAAAAACTTCAAACACTAGAATTAAGAAACACAAAAGTGATTCAGTGAGAGATTTTCTCTCTTTTATCGTTTGATACACAGACGACAGCAGGAATATTAGGCTGCCGTCAATTCAAGATCAAATGCACGGATCCAATATACTTTTACACGTGTGTTTTCTTTCTGTTTAGGTTCACTTAGGACATAAATGACTGTGTTTATGAGGATACTTGCAAAGACGGTAATTTTGACACATAAGTGTGTGTATTTAACCGTTCAAACTCCAAAAATGTAGCAAAAAGAACTCAGTTCAATACTTATTTTTTGCAGTTTACAGCACTTCGATGGTTTAAAATCACTCGTTTTTAAACCGCAATGCTTAAAAACGCATGCAAGCGATAAGGCAACGTCACGTGAGTGTAACCGTCTAACATTTCTACCAGTTAATCAGTATATCGCCCACCACTAACACAGCCAAAGTCAAACTTTAATTCTCAGTCTCCACTAGTCCTCTCCTGATTATTCGTACCTCTTTGTGTAGTTTGATCTCCTGAGGGCCGGCGGCGAGGGCCATAAAGCGCAGTAACCTGCGGAGCTCCTCTCTACTGCGTGAATCCTGCAGCTTCAGACACAGCTGAAGAGACTCCAGCGCCTGCTCCTGCTTCCCGTTCACTGCACGCATACACAATCATTAATATAGCAGTGCAATAACAAAATAAAGCGTAACAGCTTCTAACATCCTTCCAGTTGAAAGAGAAATTCGTACTTGTGGTGTACTTCAAATCTTAAAAGTATATATTAAAAAAAAAAAAAATCTTATTAATGTCTATTAATAAAATGTACTTCTAATAATGTAGAATTAAAAGTTTTACTTTAGAATACATTTTAAATCAATATGTTTTGATAATCTGTTGCCCGGTTTAAAGTACACTTGATGTGTACAATGACAAAAAAAAATTACTGTAATGTGTTGTTCAGTATTACATTTAAATATTTTAAATATCAACTTCATCATTACAAATGTGTTATTACAAATATATTTAAATACATGACAAATTTTTCAATAGAAATTACATTAAAGTATATTTTAGTCAACCATAAATGCTTGTCAGTACACTTTAACCATATTTCAAAGACAATAGAAGTAATTATGAAATTAAATATAAAATCCTAATGGGTCAAAAAATCTCTCTTAAAGGGATGATTCACCACTGATTTATTCACCCTCATGTCGTTCCAAACCCATAAGACCTTCGTTCATCTTCAGACATGCAGAACACAAATGAAGTTCTTTTTGATGAAATCCGAGAGGAAAACCTCTTAGGAAGCTCAAACATGACAAGAATGAACCTCATTGGTTCTCGCACGGCAAGCGAACATGCTTCCGTTTCCCACAGCTGATGTGTGAGTTGATGAATAAATTCAATCTGTTCATCAAATAGAGCGATCGAGACTCTTCATAAAATTTTGAATAAACCGCTCAATTCATATGGATTAGTTTTACGATCTCTTTATGAACTTTTTGAAGCATCATAGTGGTATATGTAAAAAAAAACTTAATTTGTGTTCTGAAGATGAACAGAGGTTTTATGGATTAGGAACGACACACGGGTGAGGAATTAACGACAGAATTTTCATTTTTAGGTGAACTAACCCTTTAAGTTCAACTAACCGCATTTAATAAAATTTAAACTGTAATACATTTTAATTTCATTGCAATTGACATGTAATTAAGTGTTTGAAAACATTACATTCAGCTCAAACTTAAGTATATTATTTGCACAATAAGTACTCTTTTTAAAAGTATGCTAAAGTGTACTTGTTTTTCACAAGGGCCATTAATACGCCAAATTTAAGTCAATAAAAGTCAAGTCAGGCTCATATATACTGGACGGATGTCTTACCAAGCAGCTCGGAGACGCCTGAGTGGATGTCAAAGACGTGGTTGCTGAGCAGCGGTGGGTATTCAGACTGGCCGTAGTGCCGAACAAGGACTCCGTAGAGGAGCTGCTTGTACTGGGACGTCTCCTCGGCACACTTGGCCAGCCCTCGGCTCACATCCACCACCAACTGATCCGGAAGAAACTCCAGACAGTCCACAGCTGCGGACAACCAGCTATCTGCTCTGTTAAAGAGATACAGAAGGAAAGAAAATGATGGAGAGATCAGATACAGTCGTACACAAATCCAATTAAAAGGCCAGCCAGCCTATAACATACACAACACGTTTTTTTCAATTGTTATGACAATTTTTTCAATACTTTTAACAAATTTCCTAAACTCTTAACGCAGTTAGCACAACATCTGTCTGTTTAGGCTATACAATTAACACATTTATTGTTGCTCTTGCACAAAATGCATACAGTTAACACAAATTTAAAATGCTTGAACTTATTTTGCACACAAGAGGCTAACACAATGGCTTTTGCTGCCAAATTTACCAATGCTTTAACACTGATGTCAGAACAGATAACACCTTCTAAACCTAACCGTATAGGCTAAAGTCGAGGTAAACAGCTGTTCATATACACACATATATCTCCTGTATTTTATTCCATTGGTACTGACAAACAGCCATTGAAGTTATGCTAATATATAAATCACAGCTGATTCCCATCTAGGAATTGTACAGGTGTTGGTATTCTTTCAAGCACATGACCATATGGTATACAGTAAAAGAGGGCCCATTTGGGCTTCTTTGGGGGCAGGGGAAAGCTCCTAAATGAAGAACAGGAACTTGCTATTGTTAACATGATGATTGCTGATAATAAAATAAAACTGAGGGGCATTCTATAAAACTACTCTGAGACGGGTCATTCAGTTTTTGTATTGAATTTCTGCAGCAAAAGAAACATAATGTGTGCATTTACTAAATCCAACCAAACAAAAATGTAGAGAGTCTTCAAAAGACACACAATCTATGATCAATAAAATGTACTGTCTATTGTATAAGGCCAGACCTGACACATAAAATCATGCAGTTTCTGTAATTCCAGCTAGTGTTACTTTTTTTATGACATTGTGCTATGATTGACATAATGTTCCTGTTGGAAGGGTTTTGGTAGACTTAGTGTATTGTGTTAGTGAATTATTGTATTTTGAAAATTAGTGTTGGAGTTTAGTTTACAATGTGTGATTTTGAGCATGAAATTAACCGTTTTGCCAATTGTGTGATGTAGATGTGTTGGTGCGTTAAGAGTTTAGGAAATTTGTTAAAAGCATTGAAAAATTTGTCATAGCGATTGTAAAAAACTGTAAAAGGCAAAGACAGAGTAAATGAGAAAATATAGTTTTATTAAGCATTTCATTTTATAAGATATATTATAAAGAGGTTTCATTCATCAGAAAGTGTGTTAGATGAAAAAGCGGCATTTCTACAATATATAAAGCTACACAATGTAACTTTTTTGATAAAATAAAAACCAAAATGATAATTAAGTGCAAAAAAAAATGTTGATTATCCTGCAATAATGATCTAAATTTTTAGAGCTGGCGGAATGGGTTTCGCGGAAAATCGCAAACATACGTCATTCACGCATTTCACATAAAAAGGAGCTTATTTATACACATATTTGCAATTATTCTACATGTATATTCACAATCATCTTTAATGTAATTACCTTAAAATAAGGTAAGGTGTTTAAATATTTTAGTTATAAAATAAATTTAATGATGTTCAGTTATTCACTTAATGCTATTATTATTAGTAATTACTTAACAGTTTATCACATGAAAAAAAGTATGTTTAATTTGATTATGCACTAAATATTAAGATAAAACATATTTAATATCGTTCATTTGTACTTAGCATAATCGTTAACTAATAGTTGACCCGATTTCGAGGGAGGACCGATTTGTCATGACACTCTGGTTTGAAGCTGAAAGTTTGTTGTCACAACGAATAAGAAAATTAATCCACGAAACAAACGCAAACCTAAATAAAATAAACTGTTATCGGTGACTTGAACCACATTTCTTACGCACAGAGCAGAGCCGAATCACAACCAAAACAATGCTCTTCTGCAAGACGCGTGCAGTTTTATTGTTTAACTGCTAGAGGGCCACACATTTCATAGTGTAGTTGTAATTATATAGATTTAAATACTTTATATATCCTGAGGGCCCTATTTTAACAACCTGAGCGCATGGTCTGAAGTGCATGTCGTAGGTGCACTTACAGCGTGTGTGTAAAAATGGTCGGCATGACAGGCGCATGGTCCAAGGGGTTGTACCTATTCTCTTAATATGTCATGGGTGTGTCTTGGGCATAACGTGCAATAAACCAATCAGAGTGTCATCTCCCATTCCCTTTAAAAGCCAGTTGAGCTTGCACCATGGAGGATTCACTATTTACATGCAGGAATTTGCGAGTGGAAAGACTGAAAGCTTCTCCAGAGAGGGATCCTTTTATTTTTAATGTTTAAAAATATTTGTGTGCATCTGCGCACCATTGTGTATGTAATAAGCAGAGTGTATGCACATGTGCAACTGCCTATAGGCTCATATTACTTACCCGCCCTTTAAATAACACAAAAAATACTGCACTACTGACTTTAGAGCAGGTTTTTGTTTGCAATGGCGCAGTCGTTTTCAGTTCCTCAAAATAGCAACGCGCCAACAACACGCCTGAACACACCTGGTTTTCAGACCAGCACACCCATGGGTGAACAGATAGGCGCGAGTGCATTTGCTATTTAAACGCTGTGACACTGGACGTGAAAATGAGAACTGCGTCAGGCTGAAACTAGCAAAAAACACTGCATCGCGCCTGGTGTCGCATTGCGCCAGGTTGGCCCTGAGTCTACTAAACATGTCTGATTCATCACTTCAACATTAATGGTGAGGGATAAGAAAAATTATGTTTAAACTGAACACTTTTTCATTGTGGTGTAGCAAACACAAGTCATATTTTCTTCTTAAAACGTAAATTCCATAATAATAATCGTCATACTGAGCCTCGCTGAAGGCCTTCAGGATCTCGCGGTCCAGGTAGCTGCTGGTGTAGAGCAGGTCTGGGTCGCTGTCCATGCTGTGGAGGGGCGGGCGAGGGCTCTCTTGACCCTCCAACAGGCTCTCCAGAAGCGGCAGTTCAATCAACTGCAGGAGCCTTAGTACCGTCTGCTGCCGCCATATCTCATCCATCACTGACACAGACAGTCACAACACACGTAAGTTTAGTGATTTGGGGTGTTTACACAAACTTAAAAATGTCAAACTGTCAAAAAAATGTCTGTGTTAATGAAAACCTACACTCCTGAGATAACCCCAGATTCGTCATCTGTGGTGTGATGGTTGTGTTCATGTTCAGATTTCCTAAGACGTCCTCCAGAGATTTCTCCGTTTTGCTTGGCGAGTTGTTTGAATAAGCAGAATCCTCTTTCCTGAAGAAAA
The DNA here is from genome assembly GCA_023029165.1 of Gobiocypris rarus. Classification (NCBI taxonomy): domain Eukaryota; kingdom Metazoa; phylum Chordata; class Actinopteri; order Cypriniformes; family Gobionidae; genus Gobiocypris; species Gobiocypris rarus. Next base: position 35,760,171 of record CM040918.1, on the reverse strand, counting down.
CATCAGGCAATATTGTGAATATCATACGTCTGTAATTGTAAACTAAACTGAACAAGTTTCATGCATTCTTGTAGGAATCACCAAGGCTGCATCCGAAATCGCATACTTCCCTACTTTATAGTAGGCGAAAAAGTATGTGACAAAAGAAGTACGTCCAAATTCACAAAATAACTCATAAAAGAGTAGGCAGATATTACCCGTACCCGTATGAGTTTCTGAAGTGTGCATATGATGCACACTTTACTATTTTCAAAATAAGTACATACTCAAGAGAGTACGTGATTACAGACACAGCCTATAAATGGGCTGTAGTCCATGATTCACTGTGTGATGTTGACATGGGCCTTTCTAGAAAACAATTCAGAGAAATACCCAGCATTCAGTTAGATCTCTTTCCTGTTAAAAAGAAACAAAACTAATGACAAGTAAATGATTAACTAGTTTTGCAAGGTGCTAAAACACTTCTATCTTAGTAGGTGATCAACTGTAAGTGGAAACGATGCATTTGTCTGCTGTTTTCCATACATCTGTGTCACATGTTTTCAGATATTGCTTCAAACATATTCTTAAAGGCTTTGTTTACCAAAAGTGAACATAATTCTGATTTGACAGAATGACAGAATTTATATATATATATATATATATATATATATATATATATATATAAAAGCTGAGCAAAGCTGAATTTTCAGCATCATTCCTCCAGTCTTCAGTGTCACATGATCCTTCAGAAATCATTATAATATGAGGATTTATTATCAATGTTGGAAACTGCTTAATTTTTTTTTTTCAGGATTCTTTGATGAATTAAACGTTTAAAAAGAACAGCATTGATTTAAAATCTAAATATTATGTAATATTATGACTGTGATGTTTGCCTGAATCATAATCATACACTGTTTGTTCGTTGGCCAGAGGAGAACTGGCACCCCGACTGAGCCTGGTTTCTCCCAAGGTTTTTTATTCTCCATTCTGTCACCTGATGGAGTTTTGGTTCCTTGCCACTGTCGCCTCTTTTGCCTTTGGCTTGCTCAGTTAATTATTCAACTATGTTACTGATTCGCCAGCATTGACACTATATAATAATTGAACTGAGCTGAATGACATCACTTTTTCACCAGAGCGGCTGTACAGCCGAATCAAAATCTGTTGCATTCTGCTAACACTGTGAAGCTGCTTTGAAACAATCTGCATTGTAAAAGAGCGCTATATAAATAAAGGTGACTTGACATGGCAACAATATTCACTACCGTTCAAAAGTTTGGGGTCAGTACATTTTTTCTTTCTTTTTAAAAAAGAAATTAATACTTTTATTTAGCAAGTGTTAAATTGATAAAAAGTGATGGTAAAGGTTCTTTTTTAAAACTTTTTATTCATCAATGAATACTGAAAAATATATCACAGGTTCCAAAAAATACTAAGCAGCACAACTGTTTCTAACACTGATAATAAATCCTCATATGAGAATGATTTCTGAATGATCATGTGACACTGAAGACTGGAGTAATGATGCTGAAAAATCAGCTTGATCACAGGAATACATTACATTTTAAAAATATTCAAATAGAAAATAATTACTATAATATTTCACAATATTAGTTTTTCCTGTATTGTTTTAGAAAATAAATGCAGCCTTGATGATCATAAAAGACTTCAAAAACATTAAAAATAGTAATGTTTCCAAAGTTTTGACCAGGACTGTATCTATTAAACATATGTATTGAACAATGTTGATATTTTGAATAATGTTGGTAACCAAAAAGTTTTGGTTACCACATTGCCTTTAAATGACCACTTTATATTATACAGAAGAAAGAAAGTCATACATGAAGGCGATTAAGCTTTCAGGACAGAAGCATATGTCTAAAAGTTTCTTCATGTGGGACATATCTGACTATATGCAGGAGTAGTTGTGCGATACCTACCTTTTGTAGGGAGGGCTGTACGTGTTCCTCTGTATGCTGAGAGAGTTGTATCCACTCTCAATGGTCTCTGAGCTTGATGTGCTGGGAGTCGGCCTGTTTAGAAACCTGTACAGACTACAGCCGCTGTCCTCAAACTTCGCTTGCCTCTTTTCTTTCCCAAACACTTTAGTGTCCACCGCCTCAAAGACCCTGGCCTCCATGAGAGCCTGGCAGAGGCGAACCGCTTTGGAACGAGGCACTTCGGCATCCCCGCAGACTTTGCTCTGGATGATGTGAGCCAGAACCACGTCGACGGCCTCGGACCCCAGAAAGCAGTCATGGTAGATTTTCAGATTGTGGCGTCTCCTCTTCACCTCCACCTGCGTCTGGAGGTTGTTGATGATGTTAGTCCAGATGTGCGTGGCTCGGAATGGCTTCCCAGCCATCCCTGTGTCTGTCGAGAGATGGACTGGATGAGAAAGGCCAGAGATATTCCAGAATAATGATCTCAACCTCCATTCCTGGGTTTCTGATTTCCCACACATTAAATAAATCTAGCTTTTGACTGAAAGGACACACATTTTGAAACATTTAATAGGTTTAAGGCCTGTTTGCACTAAGAACGATAACTTAGCCTCAACACCGACGGACGATGACGTTCTGTTTAGTACAATCACGTGCAATGTTTTTTTTCATTCATCAGCTAGAAAAACATCGTTCTGAAAGTGATTCCAATAATATTTTTCCTCAATCATTATGGTTATATTTGTGGTGTGGACTTACCTATTCTCATCAAATTAGGATCATTATTAAACTTTATTAAACTATCATTACTATTATAGTTATCGTCCTCGCGTCTCCATAAAAACGGTCCCATAATGTGTTAGGTTGATTGGAAGTTTCTTCATATAACATTATGTATCACGGTGCACACAAATTACATTATATGCCAATATTGATGAGTTTTGCAGTTTAATACGGTTTAAAATCAATTATAACAATACATTACACACACTTTGGCACTGTCTGTTAATACTGGAACAAGTCTACAAAAGGAAGCTTCTTCAGACTTTTGAAACTGGACCAAGAGGTTTCAGTTTACCCATATTTAAATTCAGCACTTTATCATTTTAATCAACGTGACGGTTGCAGAACATTGAGTTTCTCATATTTTTCTCACACGGGTGTAATGCTGGACTAAAGCGAAAGCTTTTACAGATCCTTCTTCCAACACAATAATCTTCTGCTGCCAAGATCAATACCTCACTAGCCTTATAAATGACACCGGGGAGGTTGATCATTTCTCGCAAGAAGCATTTCCTGCAGAATTTTATGTGCAGCCCTTAGGTAATAATGAAGGTCTAAATTACCCATTAGGGATCAGGATATTTACTAGGAGTGGCTTGAAACCTCCAGGATGACACACACACACACACACACACACGTCTGGTGCGCTATCCTTCTGGGGACTCTCCATAGGCGTAATGGTTTTTATACTGTAAAAACCGTAAATGTTATCCCCCTAAACTGCCCCTGCCCCTAAACCTACCCATCACAGGAAACATTCTGCATTTTTACATTTTCATAAAAACTCATCCTGTGTGATTTATAAGCTTTTGATTTTACACACCTCAATTTTGGTCCCCACGGTGACACGAGTCCCCATGAGTCTGTCCCCACCAGGCTAGAAAAACATGTACACACACACACACATGTTGGGTTTTCATGTTTTATGGGGACATTCCATAGGCGTAATGCATTTTATACTTTATACATTTTCTATCACCCTACACTTCCCCTTCCCCCTAAACCTACCCATCACAGGAGACATGCTGCATTTTTACATTTTCAAAAAACATCACTTAGTGTGATTTATAAGATGTTTTCCTCATGGGGACCAAAAAATGTCCCCACAAGGACAAGGATTTTGGATATTGCCATATTTGTGGGGACATTTTGTCCCCATACCGTAGGGATGACCAGTCCACACACACACACACACACACACACACACACACACACACACACACACACACACACACACACACACACACACACACACACACACACACACACACACACACACACACACACACACACACACACACACACACACACACACACACACACACACACACACACACACACACACACACACACACACACACACACACAGTCTTCAATGAAGTCTCAAGTGAACAACAGCTGGCTGCAATATAAAAGATTCTCTCTAGACACAGCAGTGACTAGTTGTGTGACTATAGTCATTGTTTGCCCTTGTGAAAAAGAAGCATACTTTAGCATATTTTAGAAAACAATAAAAGATTATGCAAAAAATCTAACTGAATATTTTGTTTACAGACACTTAACTACATGCTTTTTACTAGGGATGCATCGATATGAACATTTTGGCCGATATCGATAACCAATAATTCTTTATTTGAAAGGCGATAACTGATATAATGGCCGATAAATCTACATTCAAATTTTTATGAGCCTGATTAAAAAAACAAAAGTCTCACCATTAAAAATCCATGTCCCAAGCACAAAATTATAATGTTCTCCTTATAATTTTATGTAGCCTATATGACAGACTTGTGCTGCACTTAACTGTATTTTCCTTTTGAAGTGAATACAAATCAAGACATTTAAAACCATTGTGGCGAACAATGCGCATCCGTAGGAAATAATCCATTATTATCAGCGTTAAAATATCGGCCAAGTTTTCCTATCAGGCCGATAACGATTAAAAATGAACATATATCGGCCGATATCGATATGATGGCAGATATCGTGCATCCCTATTTTTTACAGTTTAAGGAAAATGTATTATAGTTTAAATCATTTATATTAAATTAGCTTCACTTAAGAGTGTTTTTGACCCACTTAAGCAGGACTTAAGTACATCTTTATTTATTATTTCATAATTACTTTTATTGTCTTTGAAATATGGTGAAAGTGTACTGCAAAATGTGCTGACAAGCATTTATTTAACTAAAATATACTTTAGTGTGATTTCTACTGAAACTTGAGTCAAGATAAATGTAATATTAAACACACCATGTAATACTTGTTATAATTAAACCCTTTACATGTGCTTTAGTATGTTAGTCAATCCAAATAAGTGTACTTTTTGAAAGCATGACAAAAGATGATTAAAACATGATTTAAAATGTACTTTAATGAAAAACTTTTAATTTGGCATTATTACACACTGCACTTTTTTTTAAGTGTTCTTAAGTGTGTTAATAAAAATAGTCTCGAAAGTGGACTCTCTTTAAGTACACTTAAGTGGCCTTTTATTTAATTTATATTATGATCTACAAATACAGTTAAAATTTGAAGTAAGCTGTGCTACAGATGCATATTGAATACAATTAAGCGCATTTCTTTTTCAGTTTTAAAACGTACAAACCTGAACAAGCCATATTTATCAAGTCAGAAACTAAAAAATCTGTTAGATTTGACTATACTCGCCCTCCATCTGATAGTTGATAAGGTATCTTCCTTGTCATGCTCACCACGTCATGTAGGCTTTAGTTCACTTGCATGCCGACTTGCTGAGATTTTAATGTTAAGTTAACTATTTGACATGATTTATTCCTTATAGATGTCACTGAACCTTACAAAAAATCCTGGAAGGAAAGGTATGGAAAGAGAATTACCATGGTCTGTCCACAATGGCAACTCTTACATACTCAAACATGGTCATATCATGATACTTTTTTGTTCATTTGTTAGTGTGCATGAATAATAGCAGTATTGCTGTATCATAATGCTTCAAATTAGAATCCGTGATCTATCCATTAGGGACAGTGGAAGAGTCACAATGGTGTTTGTCCCCATGGATGGACAGAAGGCATCTGATGGGATTTCACTCCTCTCGTGATGGGCAGCACATGCTCCTGTATTTGCCCAACACTCAGATAAATAATCCCAGAGGGAGAACACCTAATGATCGCACATCTACTCTAGGCTATTATTATGACACAAATCAGGTTGAAAACAACTGAGCACTAACACAATCTCTACTAATTTGTCTTAAGTGTACTACAAGTGCCTACTGTAAGAGCTCTACTAGTTTGTCAAGCACAGACAAGCCAACGGTTTTACCCTCTGGCTATGAAAACATTTGCCAGCTAAACCTACTAAAATGAATAGGATTGCCTATTTAAACTGCCTAAATTCTCTTTAGCATGTAAATTGAATAGTGTGAAAATCAGTTTAAACATTATAGCCTACACAAGACAAAAGCATAATAAATAAATAAAATACAATCATATGCATGCTATTTTAATATGAACTTAGACTTTAATTATGCTTGATTTAAAAACAAAACAAAAAACAAACAAAGGTAATATTCGATTTACAGCATTCAAATTGCAAATGCACAAACCACAATATAACTTAGTTAATGAAATCCAAACAGCCAGTTGTACAGGCAGAAACCTACCTGGAGGTCTGTGCATGTGATGTGTGTAGTTCAGGTTAAAGCTGGACGTCTATGTAAAGCATCTCCTTTTAGTCTCGCGCTGTAAATAATGTTCACACTCGCGCGCTCTGAACTCATCTACACTGTGCACAACTCAAGCCAGCGGCGCAGCGCGCGCGGTCTCACTCACACCCTCCTCGTGACGTCATGAGGGGGGTCAGGCGACAGATCATTAGCATTATAATGACTTCATATACTATAGCAGTCCCCGAAACTTGCGAATGATAAACAAGCGCCACTAAATGTAAATAATGCAGTTATAAAGACAAAAATAACTGATTTGGGGCTTTTTACAGCTTTTTAGAGATGTTAAGATTAGTCGACAAAAAAGTCTACAGAGAAAAAAATGTCAATAGAAACCATAGTTCCCGCCAAAATACCACAGACTACATTTGGCGTTCCTTCTGAAAAACTGTGGTATAGCCTTTGTGAAAAAAGTGTACATAATTTGATCGAATGTGCACGCTTTAAAGAAGTACGCCTATTTTAATGGGTCGACTAACATAGACTACTAAAGAACATACAGGGAAAGCTTTATCATTTGAACTGGAGTGTGTTGTTCGATACTTCACTTAAAGTATATATGTTTTAAGTGTACTTCATCATTACAAAGTGTAATTACAAATATATACAAGTTTTAATAGAAATAGACATTAAAGACAAGTAATTTAGAAATTACTCAAAGATGTGAGTCAAAACAGCACCCAAGTTCAACTAAATGCATTTAATAGGCCTGTAAATTTAAAGTATATTATATTTTCATGTAATTGCGTGTAAATAAGTTTCCCGAAAACATTACATTCAGTTCGAGATATTCGGTTACACTTTTAAGGTGTTGTTGTTACAGTGTAATTATACTTTTATGCAGAGTAATTCTGATTAACAACATGTAGGCTACTTACTATAGGGTTAGGGTTAGAAATAGGGTTTTGTTTCGGATTAGTTGCATGTAATTATGCACAATTTACTGTTATAATAATAAGTAACATGTAACAAGGACACTTTAAAATAGTGTTACTGTGGCGTATAATAAGTAGCCTACCGTACTCTTTTTAAAAGCATGCTGTATTTATTTTTCACAAGGGAATAAGCATGACAGTCACAAAAATGTTTGAATGAGATCTGATATTTGCTTATTATGATTAATGGCCTGACACTCCTGGAAATTAATGTTTTTAAAAAAGATCTACATATAGTCTGCAAGTATCAACCTTAAGAGGTCAAATTAAATTCTGTAAGAGTCGTCTTATGTATCACTGGAATAAATGCTGGTGCTTATCAAGACCTTGTTAAAACTTTGAACAGAAATACTTCTGATAACCATGAAACAAACAAAGCTCTCACATGGTGTGTGGTTTTAAATGACATTCAGTTCTTAGAAAACTTCACTCAAAACACTGAAATCTACCAAATGGTTTCGAGTTCGAGGAATTTATCCAGGATTTAAGTTACTTGGAAAGGTTAACAGACTGTGGCAAAATAAGGTCTGAGAAAACTGTTAACTTAATATGCAAATATCATTTTTAATGCATCACTGCATATAGAGATCTCTGCTTAGTATATCAACTTGGTTCAAGCCGTTCTTGATTGTATGCATTTGCATTTCATACTTCACCCGCCAATGTAAATCATTGTCCATCGCCATAAAAACCTTTAAATAGAAGTTATGAGGGTCGACTCATGAAACTCTGATTGGAATAATGGAAACAGAGCTGATTCCAGCATGAACAAGAATTCAGTAACAACAATTTGAGAACAACTGCAACTGACGAAGGACATAAAACATGTCATGAGAACATGTGATTTTTGTTAAAACATTCAAAGTAAGAGATTAGGAAGTATTGAGTTTTTACAAAAGCTAATCAACAATATCTGAACCAGACTTTAGTCCTCAGCATCAAAGGAAGAGTCAGATTAGACTGTCTGTATTAGTATGTAAGTGTAAAGAAACCGGTTAGACAGGGGGAGGGATGGGATCTATTTAGAAAGTCCCTCTCTAAGGCTCTTCCTTGGTCATCTTCTCATAATGCTTTGTCACAGATCCCAGGCCAGCGGAGTGAAGACAGGATTTGCCTCTCAATGCTAGCTTTCACACTCTTCAGGGGGTCTCATTCTCTCCTTTTTCCCAAGTCATTAGCCCTTTTACTGTCCCTCCCGGCCAAGGAGCAATTTTGCATTCCAATACACACAACCAACCTCTCTGATACAAACAGTATATGCCAGTCAAACATCCACAATGTAAATCTTCCATATGAGACAATTAACTATAAGCTTCATATTTTGTAATGAACTGGCCCAAAAATCTTTTTAAAGACATAAATAAAAGGTTTTCCTAATTTTAAACACTTCAGAAATATGGTAGTACTAACTGTAAAGGCGGTTGGGTAAGTTTAGGAAAGTTTACTTACCTGTTCAGAAGAACAAACAATGAAAAGTTTCCAATGTTACCCAAAGCCCATGCCAAATATGTTATATTAAAGTCTATAAAAAGAAAACAAGTTCTTTGTAAAAGTGCCGCTTCCAACAACAAAAAACACACGTGTGTCACCAGAGCTGGTTCTGCCACTTCTGCGTCCTATACTCGTGTGCGGTGATGTTGTTGTGTAAACCTGTGTCGCAAGCTAAAGCATTTTCTCTCTCCTCAGATTAAACACAGCCCTATAGCTCAGGGTTAAATTATGCTGTAGAACCTGTTGGCAAAGTCACTGTACCTGGCTGCTAATCCGGTTTTCTTATCAAGCATCCAGAGTAACCTTTCCTTCCTTTAAACGGCCCATCTGAGCACTGTATGTAGGGAGGATTATCACCTGGGCTTTATGGGAACACATGAGGTGTGATAAGCCATTGCATGGTTAAGGGGTAATTAATGATGACCAGGGTGTTACACTTTTTGTCAGGTTTATGGGTCTAGTCATGTCTGACACATCACATGGATGGAATGTCTTCTGGAATGTTTGGAGCTCTTGAAGAACTGTCCAGGTCACATTCACACTAAAATCAAAAGAATTTAAAAATAAAATGGTACTTGACAAATTACTCTTTTTGGCACAACTACGATTGAACCAGATAGATAGATAGATAGATAGATAGATAGATAGATAGAAAGATGATAGATAGATAGACAGACAGATGATAGATAGATAGACAGACAGATGATAGATAGATAGACAGACAGATGATAGATAGATAGATAGATAGATAGATAGATAGATAGATAGATAGATAGATAGATAGATAGATAGAAAGATGATAGATAGATAGACAGACAGATGATAGATAGATAGACAGACAGATGATAGATAGATAGATAGATAGATGATAGATAGATAGATAGATAGATAGATAGATAGATAGATAGATAGATAGATAGATAGATAGATAGATAGATAGATAGAAAGATAGATAGATAGAAAGATAGATAGATGATGGATAGATAGATAGATAGATAGATAGATAGATAGATAGATAGATAGATAGATAGATAGATAGATAGATAGATAGATAGATAGATAGATAGATAGATAGATAGATAGATAGATAGATAGACTGTTGCAAGTATCTCCAGGATGGATGGATGGTTAGCGGGTGGATTGTATCAGTTGCCCATCAACTGTCCCCATAAACAGATTCCAGTCTCAGTGAAACCAGAACATTGAGTTGATCAGCGTCAAAGAGTCCTCTCAGCTCTGCTCCCACACAAGCCCAACACCATGTTCCTATCAATATTCATGTGTCTCAGCGTTTGGGACTGGACAAACATCCAGTTCTCCTAGCAATATGCAGCCTGGAATCTACCAACGCCCCTCACAGGATTGAACCATACAGTGGCTTCCTTCATGACGAGCCATTTGTAGACATTGAAGTCTTTGTTTTCAGCCATAGAGATGTTCAATTTTGCAGCATTGTGGCTGGCAACAATCATATTTTATTCAACAGTCCACTGACCCAGCCGGACTGAAGTCACACAGTCTCAGCCACATGACTGAATATTTTTTCCATGAGATAACTGAAAAACAGCAAGGATATGTGTACAGGAAACTGCTTAGAAGATTTTGATTGTACTCCTGAAGGGCACATGCATGCACTCTAAAAAGAATTTCAATGGAACTATAACAGCAACAAAATTTAATTTAATCATTATGCTCTTTTGAATATTACCTTTAATGCAGTGTGTAATATAGCTGTTTGTGAATGTTAAAGTCCTGCAAAGTTTTAAAGATCAAAATGCACAAGAGTTAAAAGAAAGAATACATTCTGAACTGCTGAAATTAGTCAACAGTAACACTTCAGTCCAGTCCAGTCACTTCCTGTTACATACCTACGTAACAATGTAACAAGTTAGCATGATGCCAGTATATGGTCTTCATTTGCTGACTTTCACTCGGCCTCAAATACTGTAGTTGTGGCTGAGAAGAGTTTGTTTTGTGTTTTTGACACGTCGAGTTTTCTGTGCTGTGAATACGATAAAACCAACACCATTGCTCTAATCACTGCGCATGCAGTGCTGAGAAAGCCTCCAGAGCTGATATTCAGATATGGCAATGGCGCTTTGGTTAACGACATGTGCTGTAAGCAGTCGACCAATCCCAACAGACTGGGCCATCTGACCAATCAGAGCAGAGTAGACCTATCACAACACACTGGGCCATCTGACCAATCAGAGCAGAGTAGACCAATCACAACAGACTGGGCCATATGACCAATCAGACCAGAGTAGACCAATCACAACAGACTGGGCCATATGACCAATCAGAGCAGAGTAGACCAATCACAACAGACTGGGCCATCTGACCAATCAGAGCAGAGTAGACCAATCACAACAGACTGGGCCATCTGACCAATCAGAGCAGAGTAGACCAATCACAACAGACTGGGCCATATGACCAATCAGAGCAGAGTAGACCAATCACAACAGACTGGGCCATATGACCAATCAGAGCAGAGTAGACCAATCACAACAGACTGGGCTATCTGACCAATCAGAGCAGAGTAGACCTATCACAACACACTGGGCCATCTGACCAATCAGAGCAGAGTAGACCAATCACAACAGACTGGGCCATATGACCAATCAGAGCAGAGTAGACCAATCCCAACAGACTGGGCCATATGACCAATCAGAGCAGAGTAGACCAATCACAACAGACTGGGCCATCTGACCAATCAGAGCAGAGTAGACCTATCACAACAAACTGGGCCATCTGACCAATCAGAGCAGAGTAGACCAATCACAACAGACTGGGCCATCTGACCAATCAGAGCAGAGTAGACCTATCACAACACACTGGGCCATCTGACCAATCAGAGCAGAGTAGACCAATCACAACAGACTGGGCCATCTGACCAATCAGAGCAGACTAGACCAATCACAAGATAATTTTTCTTTTTTACCATTGTGCTGAAGAGTACTTACTTTTTTAGGAAATATATATATAGATTGGTTATAGACTGAAATAGATTGGTTCCACCCCATTATGTAGACACTTTGTTTTCTAATAATAAATCAGTCACATCAATGAATGTTTTTTGAAGATTGTATAAGTGATGTTCTTGATTTGGCTGCTCTACATACACAGACCACACAGACAATGCACTCACGTCACAATTCCTCCAGTGAAGTTGTGTGAAGACAGGCTAAAGATTAACCAGCCTCTCCCTGTGGAAGTATGTGAGAATGCTGAGTGATAAATCACCCCGATCCACAGGTCACATCACACCGTCCACTTACACATCTGCAGCATCACTGCCTTGCCCTGCAGAAAGAGGAACAAAGACAACAGACAAGACAAAAAATATATACATCATAGACCAGAACTTCCTGTTTGAGGCTCATGTGGTAGGAACACTTTCACAGCAGCTGCCTTACTGTTTTAATCAACTGCTTGATGTATTCAGAAACTTAAGGTCAAGGTGTAAGTTAGTCCTTGTATTTTTGATTTATGATAATGAAGCTGAGTAATACGATTAATTTTTTTTTGGTCTGGTTATCTAACATACGCCGTCAGTCTTTGTTTTGCCTGCGTCAAGAGCTCCTGTGACGGTGTTTCACTAATAGCAGGGAACTGATAGTGGTTCACTGATAGCACGGAAATCTGACTCAAATAAAGAGAAAACACAAAGTTTAGTGGTCATAAAAGCAGACACGCAATGTTAAAGGGATAGTTCATCCAAATATGAAAATCTTTCTTTCATCTTTCAAAAAATTACTTTAAGAATGTTGGTGACCAAACCACGTGTTACCATAGGTAATTGCACAGACAAAAACACTTTTCACATTTCACAAAATACATTTTTTATGTTCCACTGTAAATCAAATATTCATACAGGTTTGGCATGATATGATGTGTACATTATTTTTTGGAAACTATCCATTTTAACTCAACTGACATGAATGACAGGATATTGACATTTCTCATCTCATGTTATTATTTAAGTGATCCAAATGCATATATATATATATAAGTCAACACCTCAAACTCATGCTCCTCAAACCATTCTTGAACCATTTTTGATTTATGGCAGGGCGCATTATCCTGCTGAAAGAGACCACAGCCACCAGGGAATCCCGTTTTCACAATGCTTAGGTAGGTGGTACGTGTCAAAGTAACATCCACATGGATGGCAGGACCCAAGGTTTCCCAGCAGAACATTGCCCAAAGCATCACACTGCCTCCACCGGCTCGCCTTCTTCCCATAGTGCATCCTGGTGCCATGTGTTCCCCAGGTAAGCGACGCACCCGGCCATCCATGTGATGTTAAAGAAAACGTGATTTATGAGACCAGACCACCTTCTTCCATTGCCCCGTGGTCCAGGTCAAACGCTCATGTGCCCAGTGTTGGTCCTTTCAGCAGTGGACAGGGGTCAGCATGTGCACCCTGACTGGTCTGCGGCTATGCAGCCCCATACACAACAAACTGCGATGCACTGTGTATTCTGACACCTTTCCATCAGAACCAGCATTAACTTCTTGAGCAATCTGAGCTACAGTAGCTTGTCTATTTGATCGGACCACACAGGCCAGCCTTCGCTGCTCACGTGCATCAATGAGCCTTGGCCGCCCATGACCCTGTGGCCGGTTCTCCACTGTTCCTTCCTTGGAGCACTTTTGATAGATCCTGACCACAGCAGACCGGGAACACCCCACAAGAGCTGCAGTTTTGGAGAAGCTCTGACCCAGTCGTCTAGCCATCACAATTTGGCCCATGTCAAACTCGCACAAATCCTTACTCTTTCCCATTTTTCCTGCTTCTAACACATCAACTTTGAGGACAAATGTTCACTTGCTGCCTAATATATCCCACCCACTAACAGGTGCCGTGATAAAGAGATAATCATTTCTATTCACTTCACCTGGTCATAATGTTATGCCTGATTGGTGTATTTTTTAAATATATATATATATATAAAAAATTAAGAGACCACTGCAAAATCAGTAGTTTCTCTGAATTTATTTATATGCATCTGTTTGAGTAAAATTAACATTTTTTATTTATTCTACAAATACTAACAACATTTCTCCCAAATTTCAAATAAAAATAGTAATTTAGAGCAAATAGCTACAAAAAGGTTTCAGACGTTGAATAATGCAAAGATAATGCAAGTGGTGTTTATATACATTTTTAAACAAACACACTACTAATGCTTTAACTCAGAAATCAATATTCGTGGAATAACCCTGATTTCCAATCACAGCTTTCACATCTTTTGTGAGTATTGTGAATTCAGAAATACTTATTTTATCATACAGTATTTTTTTGCCTATAGAAGGAAGTATGCGATTTCGGAAGCAGACATTGTGTTCCTTTAACATGAGCCATCAAATGCCAAAACTGGCTGTAATGTGCTGAACGGACTCAATCGAAAGAGCTTTGACATTTCACAGCCAAAAAAAGCAGCAACGTTGCTTATTTATGAATTAAGTACTCACTCAAAGTTTTCATTTAATAGGAAATTTATTTTCACATGTCAGCAAAAACATTGTAGTGTTTAACACAGTTACACCTGAAAAGCAAAAAACTAATCCAATGCTGTCGGCACAGTAATTCGCTTAAAACGGTGGAAAACCTGCAAAATCACCAACTAAAGGAACTTTCTAAATGTTTTATACAATGTGCATATGACATAAACGTATAGGCCATCTACAATTCTATGACAAATGACCACAATATTTGAAAATAATTCCTATTTCCTTCTGTGTGAAAAATACATCTATCTGTGAGATAAAATAAATGTTTTGAGGAAAAAAGGACAGAGTATAAAGAGATTTTTACCTCAGAAAAAATAGTTTAAGTAAATGCTTTTTTATTACAACAAAATAGAATTGCACCAACTCTGTTATAACAGAGTTTCAAAAGCACATCAGGTAAGTGTTCTATATTATGTCATGAGAATCATTTGACAAACAAGCTCTCTATACAAAATGTACATTATCATATATAAATTTGGCATTCAGTTGTAAAAAAATGGATGTTTTACATATATATCTATGTATAATTTCCTTTTCATAATCACCTAGCCCCTCCAAACCATAATTACAGACTGATATTATTCCTTTTAACAGAAGGTGTTTTAAAACTTCTCAGCAAGACACTCTTTATCGCATAACAGATCATCAGTTCTGGTCCTTATTGACGAGAGGAAAGGATGCCGACATTGATTCAGTACAGAAAATACTCAACTACAGCTAGTTTAACCAAACAATTTTACATGTAAAACCACGTTAGAAGTCCATCGTCTCTGTGGATGTCATTAAAAGGCAGCTGTTTGGTCTATTTATTTCCATTTGTTAAAACCTTTAAAGTCTATTCGTACTGATGTCTACTCTCAACGGTGCTTAAAGCATTTCATCAGGTTTATGAATGCTCATTCCAGTATATGCTTGTCTATCAGCATAATCTAGGCTTCTGTTTAAAGGCAGGCCTGCTGCACCTGTGTCAGAAGCTCCCCGAAGCGATCGAACAGGCCCTCAACCCACGTCCTGTTGCCCATGCAGGTCTGGACCGTCTCCTCCTGCCCCAGGTCTTTACCTCGTGACTTCAACAACTCAATCTGGGATACGACAGAGAATCACAGTGCATCAGTCTTGTAAGCACAAAGTAGATTTTTACATTTTCTAAAGAAAAAGAAAAAAAAGGTGTTCGAGTGGTTGTTGGGTGGTAGCAACCAGATTTAAACATGAATCCGCTAGGCCAGAGATTCCCAAACATTTTAAGACCTTAGACAGATAATTTACATAGTACACCCTGAAATTTTAATAATTTGACCATACATTCGCATGTTCATGGTTCTCTGATGTAAACAGATTAAATACTGAATCTTTTTGGTAAGTGTTTTATTTATATTACTGTTGTAAATTACAATTGTCCTGTAAAATAAAAAAATTATATTTTATTTTATTTTACATCAAGTTACAATACTAATATTTATGCTTTAAAGTCGGCTTGAAACAAAAGTTGCGATAGTCTTTTCCCCCCTATTGTGGCGTAAATGCAGGTGAAACTGCTTTATGTAGGATGGGCAGTAAACACACCGTCAGAGAAGAAAACAGATGTCACTGCAAGAGGGAGGGGAAGTTATTTTAAATAAAGATTACGAGGGCATATGATTTTTTTTTGCACAGATAAATAATTTAACAATATTGCATAAAAAACAAGAATTCAAGTTTTTATTTTGATACTGGTGTAATGGTGTAAACTTGTATCCCCAAATGCTGGAAATTGTGTGAATGTGCAAATAAATTGAATCTAGTGCACAGTGTTCCCATAAAGCATTTTAAACTGTTAGGTGGAGATGAAGTTAAAGCAGCATTATTTAAATTAAAGCTGCAAGCAGCGATGAAAGGGCCTTTGCTCCAGTGCCACCGCCACCCGCTGGCTTTAGGAAAACAGAGCACATGGACAATATGCATTTAAGTATATCAAAATCGGAGGGCTACGTCAGTCATTTGTATTTGCCACAGTTCCTGCTACCAGCTGGTGGCGCTATGACTATATCTACATTTTAGCATATAGATGTCTTCAGGACAGGGCACTTATTAAACGTGAAGTTTGAGGCAGATTGGACATTGTATGCTTGAGCTCCAACAACTTCCTGTTTCATGACGATAATAGCATGCTTTAGCACTCAGCTAAGTGTTCCTAGCATGTTCTAGAAGGTTTCTAGCATGTTTAGTACTCAATTTCATATTTTAGTATGTTGCTAGTAGTTCATCACAGTGTTAAAAACGTCACTTCCTGTTGCCAGTGGGTGGCGCTATTACTATAACTGAATTTTGTCATGTAGGTGTGTTCAGCTCCAGACACTGTACTTACAACAGCTTCCTGTTTAATGACTGCAAAGGACACTCTAAATCCCCCCTTCAGTGGAAACTCAAGATCTTTGCAATTTAACTTTGCAAAGGCCTTTAGATTAGACTGAACAAATATGATGTTGATCTGATTAAATCTCAAGGAGGTTTATTAAAGAACAACATCTGGAAATGGCAAAACTGCAAAAATGGCAGAAAATTCTAAATATCTCACTTCCTGTTGGTTTTCAGATTTGGCACCCAGGGCTTTTTTGTAGGTATTGGGCTGTTACATGTGTGTACCAAATTTCATACTCTTACGTGAAACGTATCGCGAACGGCACTTCATTGAAATTTTGCAGGTGGCGCTATCGAGCCTTTTTGCCACTCCTCATTCTGAAATGCATATCAGACATAAATGTTTGCCACTTCTGATGCGTGTGCAGTTTCATGAGCTTTCGAGCATGTTTAGGCCCTCAAAAAAGCAATTCAGAGAAGAAAAAAAATTGAGCGAGCAATTCCAATAGGGTCCACACACCCTCGGTGCTCGGGCCCTAATAACAGCCTTTGATTTGATAATTGCACTAAGCTATATCACAATTTTATTTTTATTTTTGATGAAATCTGCAGCCAAATGTCCATCCATCCATCCATTATCTTCCGCTTATCCGGGGCCGGGTCGCGGGGGCAACAGTCTAAGCAGAGACGCCCAGACTTCCCTCTCCCTAGCCACTTCCTCCAGCTCTTCCGGGGGAACCCCGAGGCGTTCCCAGACCAGCCGGGAGACGTAATCCCTCCAGCGTGTCCTAGGTCTTCCCCGGGGCCTCCTCCCGGTGGGACGTGCCTGGAAGACCTCCCTGGGAAGGCGTCCAGGAGGCATCCGAAATAGATGCCCTAGCCACCTCAGCTGGCTCCTCTCGATGTGGAGGAGCAACGGCTGTACTCTGAGCTCCTCCTGAGTGACCGAGCTTCTCACCCTATCTCTAAGGGAGCGCCCAGCCACCCTACGGAGAAAGCTCATTTCGGCCGCCTGTATCCGGGATCTTGTCCTTTCGGTCATGACCCACAGCTCATGACCATAGGTGAGAGTAGGAACGTAGATCGACCGGTAAATCGAGAGCTTTGCCTTACAGCTCAGCTCCTTCTTCACCACGACAGATCGGTACATCGACTGCATTACTGCAGAAGCTGCACCGATCCGCCTGTCAATCTCTCGTTCCATCCTTCCCTCACTCGTGAACAAGACCCCAAGATACCTGAACTCCTCCACTTGGGGCAGGAACTCTCCACCAACCTGAAGTGGGCAATCCACCCTTTTCCGACTGAGAACCATGGCTTCGGACTTGGAGGTGCTGATTCTCATCCCAGCCGCTTCACACTCGGCTGCAAACCGCCCCTGTGCACGCTGAAGGTCCTGGTTTGAGGAGGCCAACACGACAACATCATCCGCAAAAAGCAGCGACGAAATCGTATGGTCCCCAAACCAGACACTCTCCGGCCCTTGGCTGCGTCTAGAAATTCTGTTCATAAAAATTATGAACAGAACCGGTGACAAAGGGCAGCCCTGCCGGAGTCCAACATGCACCGGGAACAGGTCTGACTTACTGCCGGCAATGCGAACCAATGCAGCCAAATGTATTTATTTAAATTTGACATTATATTTAATTATTAGCTTGTCATCCCTGCAGTTGACCCATTTGGGAAATCCTGCACTAGGCCAACGTTCAGCTCTTATATTGCTTAAGCGAACAGCGTGAGGCGGAGTGTTTTAGCAGACACGTCAGAGCTGATACTGATAGAAACACAGCCAGTCAAAACAAGATTCCTTCAAAGAATCCTAGAGCTTGTCAGCAAGGACTAGTAGATTGGCTATCCAAAAACTCACACAAACATACACATTGATTCCTCACCTCCTCCATACACATCAGGTATGTGTGGTACTTATAGTGTTGTAAAGCGTGATATAGGGAAAACCACTTCGTTTTCTGCTGATCCACTGTGTATTCCTGATTAAGAGGGGAAAACAGAGAAATAAAGACTTTCAGTGATCTAAAAGCCAGTATGGCATACCTCCTAGTGGTCAAAAAATTAAACTAGTTGGTATCATATTTGACATTAGCAACACTAGACTACTAGACTCTGAAGACTCACCAGGGGAAGTTTGCTGGGGGATTTCGAGGGCTTCATGGTTTTCCTGTTGTAAGCTCTCCCACTTAACCTTACTTTAAAAACAGGGGTCTCGCAGTCGGTTTTCAGCTCAGTGACCACTGACAGCTCAGGAAAGCTGTCTAATGCATTCTACAAAACAGTCAAAACAACATGCAAGAAAAGTCACATATCCTGAAATCATATGCAAATACAGTGACTAGGTTTACATGCACAGATTTACATTAGTTCTAATCAATTTAATTCCAAACTTTGTTTTGTCTCTATATTCATCAAATGTATTCTGAACAAAAGGTCTGTGCATGTGAAGAGCAGTCACCGGATAACTACACAATTCAGATATTTGATGTTTTTGCCTTTCTAGTAGGGATGTTTAGAAGTACATTGTTTAAAATCATCAATTTGGTGGGTTGTATACATGACTAGTTTAAAGGAATCCATGTAATTTGGCTAGTTTAGGGTCATGCTCACCAGATGCATCCCATCCCATCCCATTTGAAAAAATATGACAGGAAAGCATTCTTCTCATGTGGCTAACTTCACTTCTGAAGTCAGCATTAATTGAAAATTCTTTATTGTAAACACATGTTATAGATGTTATTGTGAGCGGTTTGAAAGCGACAGACTTCTGTCTGGTGATGTATGCAGGGCTTCTCCAATAGGGATGGGGAAATCGATACAGCAGTAATGATATATCAATACTCACAAGCTTGACATATTTAGCTGGACAGTGCCATGTGACTATGAGAAGTGAGTGTGCTGCGAAAAATAAAATTGTCAGCCTTCTGTCAGTGAGTTTAATATTTGTAATATATGCCCAACGCATTTGTAATTTTCAATCAAAATTCTGGTGAAAACGACAGACTTCTGCCTGGTGACATATGCAGGACTTCTCCAATAGAAGTCCATTTGTCCTGTCTATTTAATCCCTTAAGTCTTGAAATAACTGTCTGCGTTTACATTAATTTTGTGTCATAAAAACTTTTTGAGATGCAAGTACATTTAACCAAGTACACTGAGTCTCTCACAGCCGCATCATGCACAAGCGCTCTTCACAAAGCACACGTCAGTATTTTAAATTGAAAGCAGCCATCTGTCAGTGAGTTTCATATTTCTAGTATATAAGCCCACTGCATTCCAAACTACATAAACGACGCCTTCGTAGAGCATTTGTAAGGAAAATACCCGCGAGCGAGCCACCGCACTACACGCATTACATCAACTCGCGTTTCTCACACTCACGTAGCACATATCTCATGCAATGAAGCCCGCAAATGTCATTGTAATTCGCTTCAAACTTTCCGAAATTTATGAAAGATTATCTTACGCAAGGTTCAAGTGGTGTGAGTGTGTGTGAGGAATTGAAAGCCATCAGAATATGGGTGTTTCTACACACAGCGAAGTTTCTTAAAACTAAGCTCAGAATCGACCCAGAATCGTCAGAGTGAATCTTTTCTCCCACACACATTGTATAGTGTGACCAGTGTTGGGAGTCTGTACTATTACCACCCCCACAGTAAATCCTTATTAAAGGATAAGTTGAGGTTAGGCTGATCGTAGGCGCTCGCAAACGAAACGGGATACACAATCTAAACAAATAAAAAAATTAATAAAAAAAACATGCCGGTTGTCTTACCTTACGACTCTCCGCAAAATGAATATAAATTTAATCTTCAATTCCCGTGCTATTTGCACATTTAACGGAGTTCACGTCAACGAAAGCAACTGATATGAGCTGCATTTTATTAATCAGCTCATTTCAAGATCAAAGACTGCAATAGGAGAAAGAGCGAGCTAAGCACTGGAAAGATCATTTAGTCTTATTAGTTTTAATGAAGATGATTATGTTTTTGAGCATCTAAGACTTACTTTCAGTTTCACTTGCGGCAGTTTGCGTGTTGGCTTGTTTTACTCATTTGCAGTGTTGCTTTAGCGCCGTCATATCTGACTACAGCAATTATTAGCCCATAACACACTCTCACACGTTTATCTTTCTAACAATTTGCCAGGAGAAAAATCTACATATGTGGTTTAAACAACCAGATGCATTTACACTTGTCCAGTTTCGCCAGAGATGCGTCCCAGACCACCTTCTGAATTGGTTTGTTTGAGTGATTGGATTTAAATCCATCTCGAAAGAATTTCGGAAGGCATTTACTCCTGGTCTTTGGATAGATATCTGTTCAGAGAAACAAATGAAGTGACCAGGTGTAAAAAGGCCAAAACACTCCCAGCTGCGTTGAAGGAACGCTCGCTGCTGCTGGTGGACACTAAACACCATACAACCGCTCGATCTGAAGGCCTGTTGCAATGTTGCTTACAATAAATAGGTCTAAAAGTTATGTTTATTGTGTTTGACTGTTCAGTACGGTTCATATATACATAAAGCAGACATAAAGGTGACTTAAAAGTTACTTTCCCTAGTAACTAATTACTTTTGATATACAGTGATTGGTAAAGTAATTAAATTACTTTTAAAAGAAGTAACTAGTACCTGTTAGGGTTGGGCGATGTCCCCTAAATTGGCAGTTGACGATGTTTACAGTAAAACATCGTGATGGACGATGATATCATTTTTTTATTTTTTTTTAAATAAAAAAAATATAATTTACTATAGGTCTAAATGTATTTTACTATCTCTTTACATGAATACTATTGTCTATTTCGTTATTTTGCTAACCCAAATAAGGACTCACCCGCGCTAGGTTGCACATGAGGGGAAACAAAGTAAGGAGTTGTGCACTTTTTATTTTAATATACCTCCTTACATAAATACTATTTTCTATTTAAAACTATAATTTCGTTATTATCCCCGTGTTTTGTATGTGAATACTGTTGTACGTGAATATATTACCACAGGAGTGAAGCACAAAGAATTGTTTTCAAAGGAAATAAGTTTGCAGTTATATCGCAGCCATGAAAACATATGGATTCATGCCGAATGAGAGAGAGAGGCTGAGCCCAATTAAAGATTTGCCAGCTTTTCAAATATGTTTGTACCCGATTTTCCGATTTCCGCAAACTTTAACAATAGGCATAACCAAAAGGCTAACAGTTAGTCCATTTTATCCCACTGGACATCACGTTTCTTTTCATAAATCTTCACTCGCGTCACACTCATTTTCGCAGGGAATTGTAAACGTTTCTTCCTTTCGTTTGCTTATATTTAAGTCTATTATAGCCTACCCATTCACATACTTTACTGTGGTGAAGTAGAAAAAAACAATGTAGGACGAATACCTTTTTACTTCCAATTTTATTCAACACAGTTTGTTCTTATTAGACTTGGCGCGTCAAGTTTATTTGAATAGCGCAATTCACGCACACACACACACACACACATACACACACCGCCGATTTTAATTTTGTTTTCTCTGGCAGTGCATAATCAAACAGCCTAAATGTCTTGACCCTGTGGAAGATCAAATTCGCTCTTCAGACGTTTTACAACACGTGTTGCTTTACAACATCAGAAGAAAACATGAAGACAAAGATATTCGAGAAGGAGTCTATCCAGCTCGTTTCCCACAATTATCTCAAAGCTGACGCATCTTTGTGGGGAAATAAAACATTTTTTTTTTTAAACTAATATTTAATTGTCTTAATCTTTATGTTACCATTATTAACTGATAATCGTTTAAATGTTTTACAGGCTGTAGTGTGATGTTTCACTGGGAAGTGCTAAAATAAACACGCATGCTTATGAAATGGATTATTTAAAAATGTAGGCTATATATCTGGCATAGACTACAGTATTTAAAATAGCATATATGCTTTAGTTATACTCTCAATTTAATTTACAGAGCAATCCCTGCAAAGTTTTTAGTTTAACTATAGAAGAGGATTAGTGTGTGTCGCACTCGCAATGGGGGGCGTGGCATCACGATGGTGGCGCTCCATCGTGATCTTGGTTAGCCATCACGATGGACGATGATATCGTCCATCGGCACAGCCCTAGTACCTGTAACTAATTACTAATTTTCAGTAACTTGCCCAACACTGAGTATGACCAACATCATTTTTAATATTTTTTTCTTGATGCTTCCTCAAGAAAAGATGCTTCCTTTCTTGTGTCACGTGACCAGAGTGTAATTCAGCCTTTGTGGTTAAAAAAATCGTGTTTTATCACATTTGCGATATTATTGCAATAGTGATTTATCGTTCAGCCCTAGCTTAAGTATAATACAACATCGGCAATCCCAGACATTTGCATTCGGACAGGATTCGATTTCTCAGTTTGCTAAAAAACAGTAGGTAATTTGGCCTGGAATTTTACTGAGGTTGTGTGTGAAAAGCACAGACATGGCAGATTCGGACGTGATTAAAATACATGTGAAAAATGAAAACTTCCATGAAAACTAGTCCCGTCCGAATAGAGCGTAATACAGGTATTTTTTCTTTAATTATTTTTTTTTCCCTAAATGTGATTATAACTGTGAGTTGAAGCAGGACTCTGATATACTGATGGCGGAATGGAAACCAGTGACTCGTGACTCACTTTGAAGATCTGACCCATGCACAGTTTGGGCAGCAGTCTCCGCCTGTTGTCTGTGATCATTCCATCCACCCTCTTCATCTGAGGCAGCAGCAGCTCATCTGAATGCAGGAGCAGATCAACCACAAAGGTCAGCTTCACCATCTGCCACTCATTAACACTCCTGTTACAAAACAGACAGTTAGAGCCTGGACTTCTCACCGTTCTCTCGCTCGAGCGCGTTCATAACATCCGCGTCCAGGGCTACGCTGATCAGCAACTCTACGAAGCTCTTAAAGGTCTCCTTCATCGTTCTGGTGTTCAGGAAACGGGACGCGAACGGAACCGGAGGTGTAAACTCTGAAAACAAGAGATTGGACAAAGCATAAGTGTGGGACAACAACAGACAGATTGATCCCTCACGAGATATTATAGTGCAACGGCAACTAGACATTACAAAAACTTTGAATAGGAGAAATATTAGCCAGTACAAACTGAACTATTTTGTTTAAATCATTCTAATTTGAAGTTAGTACTTTCCAAATTAAAAGAAATTTCAGCAAATGTTTAAAAATATAATTGGTTTGATGCTAGTATTACATGTATGGTTGTAAGTCGGTTTTAGCACTTTTTAGAATTTTCTAGATATTTCTATAAAAGTGTGACACACTTGTTAGTGCACAAAAAAAGTGCATATAATAATTTATATTTAATGGTATTTACTCTTATTTTAGATTTTGTAGATTTTGTCACTTATTGCGGTGTTTCCACTGTTTTTACACAGCTTTATCCAGAAGATATCCTAAGTGAGTAGAGTTTTGGGCTTGGGTTGGTTCACCCAATTCTGTTATCATTTACTCATTTACCCTCATTTCATTCCAAACCCGTAAGACTGACCTCCATAAGACAGCTAAGCACTGACACTTTGTCGCTTCAAAAAGTTCATCAAGAGATCAAAAAGCTACTCCATATGAATTGAGAGGTTTATTCCAAATTGTTCTGAAGAGACTTGATCGCTTTAAATGATGAACAGATTGAATTTAGGCTTTTATTCACATATAAACAGCAACTCACATTTACATTTACATTTAGGCATTTAGCAGATGCTTTTATCCAAAGCGACCCTTCAACATAGGAGTACAGGAAGCGATCGGTCATGAATAGGCGAAAAACGCAAAAAGTGCCTTAAATACCAAGTTTTGGACATTACATAGAATAAGCTTAAGCTAGAATAAGGAAGGAATAAAAGAGAAATAGAGGAAGAGTTTTTTTTTGTTTTTTTTATGATAAGGTTAAGTGCTCACGGAAGAGATGAGTTTTTAGCTGTCTTTTGAATGATGACAGTGATTCTGCCATCCGGATGGAGGTAGGAAGATCCTTCCACCAGCCAGGAGGTGAATGAAAAGTTCTGGAGGGATTTCATGCCTCTCTGTGATGGTACCATAAGCCTACGCTCCTTACCTGAGCGAAGGCTTCTGGTAGGGGTGTAGACTCGTAGGAGAGAGTCAAAATATGCTGGTGCCGAGCCTGTGGTGGATCCATAAGCGAGTGTCAAGGCCTTGAACTTGATGCGGGCTTCAAGTGGCAGCCAGTGGAGAGAGATGAAGAGAGGTGTGACATGGGCCCTTTTGGGCTCATTGAATACAAGATGTGCCGCAGCGTTCTGAATCATTTGAAGAGTTTTGATTGCACACGCTGGAAGACCAGCCAGAAGCGCATTGCAGTAGTCAAGCCTAGAAATGACAAGGGCCTGGATGAGAAGTTGTGTTGCATGCTCTGTAAGGAACGGTCTGATCTTCCTGATGTTGTGCAGAGCAAACCTGCATGATCGAGCTGTCATTGAAATGTGGTCTTTGAAGGACAGCTGGTCGTCAAAGATTACACCAAGATTTCTGACTGACCCTGAGGGGGTAATCAGAGATGAACCTTGCTGGATGGTGAAGTTGTGTTGTAGAGTCGGATTGGCAGGGAAGACGAGAAGCTCAGTCTTTGCCAGGTTGAGCTGAAGGTGGTGACTCACACATCAGCTGTGGTAAACGGAAGCACAAGCATGGTCACTTGATGTGCGAGAACCAATGAGGTTCATTCTCATGTTACGCATCACGTTTGAGCTTCTCAAGAACCAATGAGGTTCATTCTCGTGTTATGCATCACTTTTGAGCTTCTTCAAGAACCAATGAGGTTCATTCTTGTGTTACACATTACGTTTGAGCTTCAGCAAGAACCAATGAGGTTCATTCTCGTGTTACGCATCACGTTTGAGCTTCTGCAAGAACCAATGAGGTTCATTCTCGTGTTACGCATCACGTTTGAGCTTCAGTAAGAACCAATGAGGTTCATTCTTGTGTTACGCATCACGTTTGAGCTTCAGCAAGAACCAATGAGGTTCATTCTCGTGTTACGCATCACGTTTGAGCTTCTGCAAGAACCAATGAGGTTAATTCTCGTGTTACGCATCTTCTTGCAAGAACCAATGAGGTTCATTCTAGTGTTACGCATCACGGTAGAGCTTTAGCAAGAACCAATGAGGTTCATTCTTGTGTTACGCATCACGGTAGAGCTTCAGTAAGAACCAATGAGGTTCATTCTTGTGTTACGCATCACGTTTGAGCTTCAGCAAGAACCAATGAGGTTCATTCTCGTGTTACGCATCACGTTTGAGCTTCTGCAAGAACCAATGAGGTTAATTCTCGTGTTACGCATCACGTTTGAGCTTCAGCAAGAACCAATGAGGTTCATTCTCGTTACGCATCACGCTTGAGCTTCAGCAAGAACCAATGAGGTTCATTCTAGTGTTACGCATCACGTTTGAGCTTCAGCAAGAACCAATGAGGTTCATTCTAGTGTTACGCATCACGTTTGAGGTTCAGCAAGAACCAATGAGGTTCATTCTAGTGTTACGCATCACGCGTTTGAGCTTCAGCAAGAACCAATGAGGTTCATTCGTGTTACGCATCATGTTTGAGTTTCAGCAAGAACCAATGAGGTTCATTCTAGTGTTACGCATCACGTTTGAGCTTCAGCAAGAACCAATGAGGTTCATTCTAGTGTTACGCATCACGTTTGAGCTTCTTCAAGAACCAATGAGGTTCATTCTCGTGTTATACATCACGTTTGAGCTTCAGCAAAAATAAGGTTCATTCTAGTGTTACGCATCACGTTTGAGCTTCTTCAAGAACCAATGAGGTTCATTCTCGTGTTATACATCACGCTTGAGCTTCAGCAAAACCAATGAGGTTCATTCTAGTGTTACGCATCACGTTTGAGCTTCTTCAAGAACCAATGAGGTTCATTCTCGTGTTATACATCACGTTTGAGCTTCAGCAAAACCAATGAGGTTCATTCTAGTGTTACGCATCACGTTTGAGCTTCTTCAAGAACCAATGAGGTTCATTCTCGTGTTATACATCACGTTTGAGCTTCAGCAAAACCAATAAGGTTCATTCTAGTGTTACGCATCACGTTTGAGCTTCTTCAAGAACCAATGAGGTTCATTCTAGTGTTACGCATCATGTTTGAGTTTCAGCAAGAACCAATGAGGTTCATTCTAGTGTTACGCATCACGTTTGAGCTTCAAGAACCAATGAGGTTCATTCTAGTGTTACGCATCACGTTTGAGCTTCTTCAAGAACCAATGAGGTTCATTCTCGTGTTATACATCACGTTTGAGCTTCA
The DNA here is from genome assembly GCA_023029165.1 of Gobiocypris rarus. NCBI lineage: Eukaryota > Metazoa > Chordata > Actinopteri > Cypriniformes > Gobionidae > Gobiocypris > Gobiocypris rarus. Next base: position 35,733,174 of record CM040918.1, on the reverse strand, counting down.
GCAAAAACCAATAAGGTTCATTCTAGTGTTACGCATCACGTTTGAGCTTCTTCAAGAACCAATGAGGTTCATTCTCGTGTTATACATCACGTTTGAGCTTCAGCAAAAACCAATGAGGTTCATTCTAGTGTTACGCATCACGTTTGAGCTTCTTCAAGAACCAATGAGGTTCATTCTCGTGTTATACATCACGTTTGAGCTTCAGCAAAAACCAATGAGGTTCATTCTCGTGTTACGCATCACGTTTGAGCTTCAGCAAAAACCAATGAGGTTCATTCTAGTGTTACGCATCACGTTTGAGCTTCTTCAAGAACCAATGAGGTTCATTCTAGTGTTACGCATCACGTTTGAGCTTCCTCAAGAACCAATGAGGTTCATTCTCGTGTTATACATCACGTTTGAGTTTCAGCAAAAACCAATGAGGTTCATTCTAGTGTTACGCATCACGTTTGAGCTTCCTCAAAAACCAATGAGGTTCATTCTAGTGTTACGCATCACGTTTGAGCTTCAGCAAAAACCAATGAGGTTCATTCTAGCGTTACGCATCACGTTTGAGCTTCCTCAAAAACCAATGAGGTTCATTCTAGTGTTACGCATCACGTTTGAGCTTCTTCAAGAACCAATGAGGTTCATTCTCGTGTTACGCATCACGTTTGAGTTTCCACAAGAACCAATGAGGTTCATTCTAGTGTTACGCATCACGTTTGAGCTTCTTCAAGAACCAATGAGGTTCATTCTAGTGTTACGCATCACGTTTGAGCTTCTCAAGAACCAATGAGGTTCATTCTAGTGTTACGCAGCACGTTAGAGCTTCTTCAAGAACCAATGAGGTTCATTCTAGTGTTACGCATCACGTTTGAGCTTCTCAAGAACCAATGAGGTTCATTCTAGTGTTACGCATCACGTTTGAGCTTCTTCAAGAACCAATGAGGTTCATTCTCGTGTAACGCATCATGTTTGAGCTTCCGCAAGAACCAATGAGGTTCATTCTAGTGTAACGTATCACATTTGAGCTTCCCCAAGAACCAATGAGGTTCATTCTAGTGTAACGTATCACATTTGAGCTTCCGCAAGAACCAATGAGGTTCATTCTAGTGTAACGTATCACATTTGAGCTTCCCCAAGAACCAATGAGGTTCATTCTAGTGTTACGCATCATGTTTGAGTTTCAGCAAGAACCAATGAGGTTCATTCTAGTGTAACGCATCACGTTTGAGCTTCCCCAAGAACCAATGAGGTTCATTCTAGTGTAACGTATCACATTTGAGCTTCCGCAAGAACCAATGAGGTTCATTCTCGTGTTACGCATCACATTTGAGCTTCAGCAAGAACCAATGAGGTTCATTCTAGTGTAACGCATCACGTTTGAGCTTCCCCAAGAACCAATGAGGTTCATTCTAGTGTTACGCATCATGTTTGAGTTTCAGCAAGAACCAATGAGGTTCATTCTAGTGTTACGCATCACGTTTGAGCTTCTTCAAGAACCAATGAGGTTCATTCTTGTGTTACGCATAACGTTTGAGCTTCAGCAAGAACCAATGAGGTTCATTCTTGTGTTACGCATCACATTTGAGCTTATTCAAGAACCAATGAGGTTCATTCTCGTGTTACGCATCACATTTGAGCTTCTGCAAGAACCAATGAGGTTCATTCTTGTGTTACGCATCACATTTGAGCTTATTTAAGAACCAATGAGGTTCATTCTCGTATTCACGCATCACATTTGAGCTTCTTCAAGAACCAATGAGGTTCATTCTTGTTACGCATCACATTTGAGCTTCTTCAAGAACCAATGAGGTTCATTCTCGTGTTACGCATCACATTTGAGCTTCCTCAAGAACCAATGAGGTTCATTCTAGTGTTACGCATCACGTTTGAGCTTCCGCAAGAACCAATGAGGTTCATTCTAGTGTAACGTATCACATTTGAGCTTCAGCAAGAACCAATGAGGTTCATTCTAGTGTTACGCATCACGTTTGAGCTTCGCAAGAACCAATGAGGTTCATTCTAGTGTAACGTATCACATTTGAGCTTCCGCAAGAACCAATGAGGTTCATTCTAGTGTAACGTATCACATTTGAGCTTCCCCAAGAACCAATGAGGTTCATTCTCGTGTTACGCATCACGTTTGAGCTTCCGCAAGAACCAATGAGGTTCATTCTAGTGTAACGCATCACGTTTGAGCTTCCCCAAGAACCAATGAGGTTCATTCTAGTGTAACGTATCACATTTGAGCTTCCGCAAGAACCAATGAGGTTCATTCTCGTGTTACGCATCACATTTGAGCTTCAGCAAGAACCAATGAGGTTCATTCTAGTGTAACGCATCACGTTTGAGCTTCCCCAAGAACCAATGAGGTTCATTCTAGTGTTACATAGCACATTTGAGCTTCTGCAAGAACCAATGAGGTTCATTCTCATGTTACGCATCATGTTTGAGTTTCAGCAAGAACCAATGAGGTTCATTCTAGTGTTACGCAGCACGTTAGAGCTTCTTCAAGAACCAATGAGGTTCATTCTCGTGTTACGCATCACATTTGAGCTTCTGCAAGAACCAATGAGGTTCATTCTTGTGTTACGCATCACGTTTGAGCTTCAGCAAGAACCAATGAGGTTCATTCTTGTGTTACGCATCACATTTGAGCTTATTCAAGAACCAATGAGGTTCATTCTCGTGTTACGCATCACATTTGAGCTTCTGCAAGAACCAATAAGGTTCATTCTTGTGTTACGCATCACATTTGAGCTTCTGCAAGAACCAATGAGGTTCATTCTTGTGTTACGCATCACATTTGAGCTTATTCAAGAACCAATGAGGTTCATTATCGTGTTACGCATCACATTTGAGTTTCAGCAAGAACCAATGAGGTTAATTCTTGTGTTACGCATCACATTTGAGCTTCTGCAAGAACCAATGAGGTTCATTCTTGTGTTACGATCACATTTGAGCTTCTTCAAGAACCAATGAGGTTCATTCTCGTACGCATCACATTTGAGCTTCTTCAAGAACCAATGAGGTTCATTCTTGTGTTACGCATCACATTTGAGCTTCTTCAAGAACCAATGAGGTTCATTCTCGTGTTACGCATCACATTTGAGCTTCTGCAAGAACCAGTGAGGTT